>JALIZH010032945.1:12457500-12982500 GCA_030522465.1 Rhipicephalus appendiculatus | reverse complement strand
ACGAGTACTCTTCTGTGAGATAAATGGATCCGAGTCCTTCGTTGCTTTCTTTTTAGGTGATGCAACAGCGCACAAAGGATTCGTTCACATCGTGTTTCGCGATAATGAACCACCTAGATTTTTATTGGTCCTTCGGCCGCTTTTGTGCACGTAGAAGGGGTAAAGCACGTGATGAGGATGCATGTGGGGGACACGATTATAAATACGATGACGTTTACATAGAAGGCATTCTTAATATTAATTGTAATTGTTTGGGTTTAACTTTTTTGTGTGCGCGGAATGAAGAGACCGAATAAAACCCCAGGGGCCGAATTCACAACGATCTTCCTTGGTAAGTGTATTTCGCGTTGGTTTGTCACCTTCGTTATATTATCTGTTCTGTTTTAACCGGCTTGCTGTGGAGAGGTTGATGTTTATATTACCTCGGCTACTCCATTTGCATAAGTTCTGCGGCGAAAAAAGAAAAAAAGAAGCGGTTACCCAAAATAAAAAATTGAGTACCTAAAGAAAAAAAAAACATATCAAACTGAAACGAGATAAAAAAAAAATAACATGGTAATGTACAGTTCGCTTGCAGGAGTTCACATATAGCAATAAAGCGTCCATAGTTCTGCAAACAGAATATGGCCTAACACACCATTCCGTACATAGCAACACATAGCTGTTCTTCGCAAGCGCTTGTCTACTCCAGTGTCGTTATATTATGTCCCAAGTGACGATTGGTTGACTGCCTCTACTCTTATACCAACAGTTTTGACTGTTGTGGCTGATGACGCCCCTGTATATGGAGATTCAGTCATAATTATCCAAGTCATCTATGTCACAAAAGTGGTCCTTCGTTTGGCGCATCCTAAGAATGACAGGTGGCAGCGAGAAAACGATCTTGAAATGCGCTTGTGCGAGGTCTCCCAGACGGACAATTAACGCGCATAATGCGAGATGGTGTTGCGTCTTCTCGTGTTTTCACGCGACTGTCAGCAATGGTAGCGCAATTAGTGCACAGCGACTCTAAAGTGGATCAATTGCCGGCAATGACGGCCAACTCCCCCACCGCCTCTAGCGACATCGCTAGAGGCGGTGTCGCTACCCACCTTCGTCATATTTCTGGTCCTTGTGAAAGAAACAAGAGGGTGACATCTTTGTAGTTTCATGCTTGAATGGAAGAGCAAACGCGTTGAGAGGTGTACCCAGAGTCTTCACCAAGGATGTTCCAGACACGCATTTACAGGCAACGTAAGGCAATTAAAATCCGTGGAAAGTGAGATAGATGCGGAATTTACGCACGCCCTTCGGCTAACTCGTCGACGTTGTTGACGCCCTGCCAAAAGCATCTATACTTTCGCTCTAACGCGCAATACTTTCTGAGCCCCTAATGCAAGATTTTATAAACGTACCGTAAATCATGTCGAAACATATGAACGCCGTATTCGTACGCTGGGCACGCATCAGTAAGGCTGACCACAGCGTCTCCACGCATACCTCTTCGTAAATGTGTGAATGTGAAATGCTAAACATATATAGAGACACATTTCTAGAGTTGTTAGTAGTGTAGTGATGACCACGTCTTTAGTAGTCTCAGTCGGCTCATGAAAGGGCGTAGTGAAGTATCGTCGAAGTACATACTTTGGGAGGCCAGCCGAAACTCGAAACCCGGACGTAGGAGAATAGCATGCAATGTAATTGACCGTTTAGCCATTTTCACGGCGATCAACGCCCATTTTGCGTCGACTTCTGTCCTTTTCAACGAGATGGTTTGTGCGCTCTTTCATCTCAGCAGCGGTAGCTGTTCCCTTGCCACGTTGTCCGCTGCTATTGGATAACTGCGAAACAAAAGGCAATGTGGCCTTGTTCATTACAGGTAGGAACATTTTTGTAGTCGTTTCCGGAACGTGAAACCATCTCCTGTTGTCCGAATAAGGACATACTGAGCGCTTGACTGCGCCGTTGGCGCTACGTTCATCACAACCGTTCTAAAGAAAAAAACACTTCGATATTTATGAAGTCACATTGAAATATACTAAAAAAAAAACTTTCGTTTTTTGCCTTCTTGTAATCAACCTCTGACCCTAAAACTAACTAAAATGAAGTTCCTAAGTGCCACTTTATCCGTCTAATATGTTTTAGTTTTTCCGATTGGCGTCCCTTTAAGCATTCTTGCGTTTGTTCGGATAAAATGACGGCGAACCTCGTGATCATGAACACCAATTCATACGCCATCCTCAGCAGCCGCAAGATGATTCTGTTAACGTAATACTGACCCGTAGTTTTCAGGGCAAAACACCTTAACAGGACCTGTTTTACATAAGCGCTCTTCTCGTATTAGCTTCATTTTCCTTTCAGCCTCTCCTTGGGAAACTAAAACTGGGCGCGGCTTCGTATACGAGCCATTGACGAAGGCCGCAATGAACAGAAACGGAAAACTTAGGGAACTATATGCTGTTGGTGCACTTTTTAATCCATTATAAAGGGATGCTTTGGAGACCCCTGTGAAACAAATCATTATGTTTGCTCTGCCTGCGCAAGAACATTCTTTGCATTGCGTTGCGCGAGCTTGGGCGTCCAACTTTTGTAAACACTCAGATAAACGCGCGCTTAATCAAAACCCGCTGCAAAGGCGGATCCATTTGTTGAGGACGCGCAAAAATGGTGGGACGCGAGCACCGGCCGTTAATGAGTGCGCAGGCAAGTGCTGGCCGCATGGCGGGGGGCCACGCTGCCAAGAAAAATGACGCGCCCGCTTGATACAAGCTCCCCTGCCCCGGGCCGGAGGTCCTCAGCATTTTCCACAGTTTCCGCGGCTGATGATGCGTCTCGTTACGCGCTCCTTTGACGCCCTGTTGCTGGCGGCCGTGCTTTCCGGGAGGGTCACGCAATTGGCAGCATCCTCTCAAGACAGAGCCCGGTGACGCGCGGCCTGACACTGCCTCAACGAGACCTTATTGGTCTAATGGTCGTTCGCCTTGGAACATGATTCATTCCAGCGTTTTGTTATCCCATTTATCGCGCCTGCCTGCCTTTGCTTCAGCGCCCGCTCTTTTTCTTTCGTTCTTGCTGCCGCTCGGCGTCGGCGCATCCGCTGGGCACGCGGCGTTGACGCCGAAGCCAATGTGGGGGGCCCCTTTGTGCCTGCGTTGGCGCGCCAGAGAATGGAATGAGAACGAGGCCCCAATCGGCGCTGGAGAAAGACAACGGGCCTCTTCTGTATTCCGGGTGCGAGCGGGCTTGTTTCGTGCCGGAACGCGCCCTATTAATGCTTCCCCTCGCCGCCCCCGCTGCTCGCTCGCGCAGCGGGCGAGCGCCTTGTTGAGCCATTTACCCTCTTTCACGCCTAAATTTATCTATCTGAATCTGGCGCTGCATTGTGCATCTTGGTCTGCTCACTGCGGTCCCTGGCACCAAGCAACCGCCGCGCCTGCGGCTCACGAGCCTAGCTGTCCGCGCGCGGCGTTTTTGCTTGTCGCAGAGCGAGAGAACAAAGCCAGTTCGAGTGCTGTTAACCCCATGCGTACGGAATCGAGCTCTCTCGCGCGCCTCGATGTGACACTGCTGCACCTGTGCTGTCTTCGATTGCCAGACACGTCGAAACGTGAACGGTTTGTCTCTATTCGCGCTCACGTTTATGTCCATAGGTGTGCGGAAATTCACCGATTATACAAGCGAACGCGTTTATCCGAGAACGAGACCGCCTCAATTCTACAAGTGTGCAACGGGATGATGGCTTGCTTCAGGAATGTCACTTGTACTCATTTGGCTGTAATTGCCCATAGTTTTCGACTTTCGCAGAAATTCGTTTTGCTGCATACGCTACTTGTGCATTCGTATCCCGCACAATATACATGTAACTGTTTCAGAGGTCACCGCGAGGCAGACGTTCCTGCTTTTATACATTTTGCTATAAACATATCCAGAAATTTACCCTGGTCTCACCCCTCGTAATTAGGGAGATTTCGAATAGGGTTCCCAAACGTTTTGCTGCTCCGAAGAAATAGCGTCGAAATTATGGCGCATGCGCGAGACCCAAACAGCTATCGCGTTTTGGGATGGGAAAGCTATTTTTAGAACTTGGCGGGATCCATAAAGCCTGCCTCCGCATCAGACAAACATGGCGGCACCCATCGAAGCGACAGCTCTCTGCCTTGACCAAACTGACCCAATTTCTGAGCAAGTGATTACGTTATGAATAAACAAATGAGGGTATAGGCTATCGCTTTTTCCCATCTCACGCATAAGACAAAGATTGGTCGAAAAATAGCCCATGCTTTTAAGATCAGTTGTGGATTATGACAGGTCGTAGGCTTAACGCAGCTGGTGACTCAAAGGTGGATTGTCTTGGCCGATCACGGCAAGTAATGCGGACTCACAGAATCTATGATGATTACCAACGAATTCATTACCACTGCACCTTTTAAATAAAAAAAATTAAAGAACACGTGTACATAAGGCAAATTTCTGTGTCATATTTTAATTATTATTCATCTATGCTTGCCTTCCTGACTACCATGGCGCTGCAAGCGCAAGACGCAAACAGCGAGCTTAAGACCATATTCGAAAATCCGTAGCTCCTGCGTGACCCAAAGTCGGCACACGCAAAGCGCTATTCGAAAACTCCTGCAACCTTTTAGCTTAGCTTATTCACAATGGCCACTTAAAATATCTTTGCAGACAGCCTGTATTGTCCACCCCTTATACTTACCTTTGCTCCTGTATTCCGAAAAGAGTAAAGTTCCCTCCGGAATGCAATATACACTTTTCAACTTTCTCAGCGCTGCTGCGAAAGTCCTAGTCCGCCCACTTCACAGGAGCGTTACCGAAGTGTCAGTGGTCAAGCGCTTGTCAGGGTTTTTTTTTTTTATTATTGTTTTCGTTTTTTGGTCAGAGCACCGTAAAAAAAGGTGCGCCCAAAACCGTCTCGCAGCCTGACGTGTTTAATACGTTGAGGTATGCATGAAAATGCAGCTCCGATCATTTCACAGATGCTCTTAGATTAACGCCGGTCCACTTTCCAGCAAGAATCACAAAGACTCCTTCCGAGCAATATACCGAAAAGCAAGAAAGGCCAAAGAGGAAACGTAAGGTACTTCTCGGCACTTAAAGGGTTAGACGGGAGAAGAAAAAAAAAGCGAAGCAAGGGAAAACCGGGGATGGGGCAACGAGGAGGGCTGCGTAGACAGGATTAGTTGAAACGCACAAGGCAGGAATAAACGAAAATGCGCTTCGATGAAAAATTACGCCGGATTCTCCAAGTTTCAGATAAACGTTGATGGCCCCAAGAATGGAGAGCGCTCAAGTTATGATCGAAATGTCGGAGGAGCGAAGCAGTCGCATGGGAGCGCGCCGTGCCGCCGCCGCCGCCGTTTAACATCTCCCGCTCAAGGCGTATATAGCGCGCCGGGCAGGATGTCTGCGCGTGTACTTATCTCGGGTATGCATATTACGCGTTCCTCGGCCGCGTGGCTTTAACGCCAGAAATTGGCCGCTGTTACGGAGGCGTAAAGAGCCACTACTTGGAGAGGAGGTTGGCCGCCGAGAAATCGGAGGTGCGCGAGTTCGCAATATTGCGGAAAATGCTCGCCAGCAGTGATCGACGTATAAATTTGCAAGCCTTTCCCTTTCTCTGCGCCTGCGTTTCACCATTTTGCCTCGGCGTTTTATCGTTTCACCCTACGGCACCCGCACTTTCCTCGGCGGTGCTTTGATGGGAACGGGAGCTTATTTCACTTCTACTTTTATTTTGGTGTGTGTGTGGGGGGGGGGGGGGGGGGATTCACATTAATACTAAGTTCTCGCAGCGCAATGTCCGGTGCACTTACGACAGAAAAAAACGTTTATGGCATTTTGTGCACGCTTACGCGAGGTGAGCTGATGGATCAGCTCAATGCGTCCATGTCGGTGCGAATATGGTGACAAGCCTTGCACTCTACAGTAGCCAAGCAAGTAAAGTAAATGCCTTATCTTCTCCCGTCGCTGTCTCCAGTTGACCAATTGAAGCAGACTCTGGAACGCAACACATTCGCGGACGAAGAGCAAATGTGTTTGAAGTCTTGAAAGAATATTAAGTTTCATCGGGCGTTACGGGGTGCGTATATTTACTTCCAATGAGGGTCTGCTTGGGGCAGCCAACTCTTCATGCTGCCTCTCTCATCAATATCTCTTCGCAGCTAGATCACGCTACCGCCATCACCAGGCGCGCGGGAGAAGAGCGCAGACGAAGATTCGGGTCATCTCGGCTCACCCTTAGTGCTTTCGCGCCACCGTACCTTACTTCTACAATACGGCTCGCAACTGGAGTATGTGCTCAGCCACGACGACAGCCATGCGCAGCCACGGATGAGCTTGAATATGAATAGCGCGCTCAACTTTTTCCCATTGTAAGCGCTGGAAAATGTGACCTTGAACTCGGAATGCGAGGGCGCACGGCGCACATCAAGGCACCATCCCTCTCGGCTAACTCCCGCGTGCTTTCCCTCATATTAGCATAATCATGCGCGCGGAGTGCGATAGAGCCTTATCGCACTTGTACTTTACTCGGAACATCACGGCGACGTCGACGTCCAAAATTTGTGAGCGACTATCCGCTTTATTGATAGTGTAATAATACGCAGGGGGGCAGCTCTGGAGCACATGAGAGATGCTTCATTCTTGTACGCTTGCGGCTGATGGGTACCGTTCTAAGAAGCACTACTCAGTTTCGCTATTATTCAGTCCGGAAACGAAAATCCAATAGGCTACTCGTAGTAACAACGAAGCCAATACACATTCCTGCATTTGCATGTCGCACCTACCAGGATATTAACCGGCTTTCATAACAAAAACAGTTTATTCTTTCGCAGGTAATTGTTCACCCCTATATTTTCTTTTTTACGTGCTAGGGCGATCATTTTTTGTTACGCACTAGCGCGATGAAAATTGTTTAACTGTGTTCAGTTATCGACTACTCTGCATGAGAACTTGCCTAAGGACATTCAACGGGTGTTCTGGGGGCCGCGTTCACAGAACTTTTCCTTCGTGAGTGCTCATTGCAACTGCGCAGTAAGCCTCGCTGATGACATCACCAGTGTTATGATTAGCTTAAAAGGTTTTCTTACGAGCGATTATAGCGTAAGAGATTTCTATCAATACTGGCCTTAATTATTCTCCATGCTTTGATATGATTTCTCACGGGGCACTAACGTTGAGGGGCATCTTGGGTCCTATCCCCGTGCCTTCGAAAATAGCGACATGATTTATATTTATTCTTCCGATAAGGATCAGAAATTACTGTCCTCGAAAATCATTACAGGAGGTTTCTGTCGGGATATAGAAAAAATTCAGTTCACCTATCATTATCTCGTTTAGTTGCCCATTTCACTCAATCAGACAATTGTCGATAAACGGAGCTTCAAATATATTATTATGCACCGGTGTCTCGCCCTAAAATAGAAACTGAGGAAGTTGTAGTGAAAAAGCCGGCAAATCCCACGCACTGTGGGAATCGATGTAATGCGAAGCAGCCAGGAAGGAGCAAATCATGCTTTACATAATTTGCATGTCATGTTTTACATGTTAGGACCTGTCATTTATGTTCGTCATACAGTCACGTCGCGCAATACCAATTTTGGTGCATATCAAGCTGGCGAACTGGACGCAAGCGCACCATGAGCGTGGCATGTAAATGGCGTTGTAGATGACATGCACGCCAAGATTTTCATGTTAGCACCTGCCACTTATGTTCGTTATACAGTCATGTCACTCAATACCAAATTTGGTGTATATCAAGCTAACGAAACGGCCGCGAGCGCGCCATGAGCGTGGAATGCAAGTCATGTCGTTCAAGACATCTCATGATTTCCATATTACGTGTCATTTATGTTCGTCATACAGTTATGTCACTCAATACCAAATTTGGTGTATATCAAGCTAACGAAACGGCCGCGAGCGCGCCATGAGCGTGGCATGCAAGTCATGTCGCTCATGACATGTCATGATTTCCATATTACCACTTGTCATTTATGTTCGTCATACAGTCACGTCACTCAATACCAAGTTTGGTGTATATCAAGCTAACTAAACGGCCGCGAGCGCGCCATGAGCGTGGCATGTAAATCATACTTTTCATGACAAGTTAGTCATGATTTTCGTGATATGACCAGCCATTTATGTTCGTCATACGGTCATGTTATGCCAAACCAAATTTGGTAGAAATCCCATTAACGATACGGCCAGGAGAGCACAAAGTCGTAGGCGGCTAGATAGATAGATAGCTTGATAGATAGATAGATAGATAGATGGATAGATAGATAGATAGATAGATAGATAGATAGATAGATAGATAGATAGATAGATAGATAGATAGATAGATAGATAGATAGATAGATAGATAGATAGATAGATAGATAGATAGATAGATAGATAGATAGATAGATAGATAGATAGATAGATAGATAGATACGTTCAAAGTCGCCGAAGTTCGCTAAGAAATGCTTCGCATTTAAAACTTGGAGGACGCTTGAGCTCCGCCTGCAAGGGCAGAACGCGATAGCGTAATCGGGCCCCGTGCGCAGCGCCTTCTCAACTGCCAGCCTGGTTTCGGTTCTCGGTTGATGCCTCAACCGTGCCACAAGAAAACGAACGTCTGTGCGCGTATCATTGGCCGTTTCAAACTATCATGAAATGCCTCTTGCAAGTACAGTTGCGAAATGCCCACTACGTCACAATTCATCCTTTTGCGAATCAGAGAAGCGGGCCACTAAACGTCCGCAGGCAACACGCGAACCTACGTAGCTGCTCACTTTGTTGGTGCGTTTGCTGCTCATGATGATTAAATATGTCTGAGGGCTTTTTAATGGGTGGGCTTTTAAAACACCCGCTAGTTGCGCAATTCGCATGTTTTGACGCCCGGCGCGAATATGCGCTTCTGCCACGCAAAGTTACATGTGTTAAAGAGACTCCTCCGACTTCATGACATTAATAGTGTTTTTTTCCGAAGCTGTTTCAAGCAATGGTGCGGTTCTGTATTAACATACCTGCTTGCCAAGCAGAAGGCCTGGGTTTTATTCTCACTCAACACTATTGTTTTAGGGGCGAAGCTCCTCTTAGTCTAACCTTGTCCTGCGTCAGGCGTAACCGGCAGTATCTCGTGATAATGATGACGATGACGCTGATGACCATGAAGAATAAGCGCGTTCCAGACCACCTCTAGTTCCCATCGTGTGCACCGAGGAAGCAGAGCGTCCCGCAGGCGGTGTGGCCATCTATGTCAAGCAGAACACTGTAGTACAATAAGGCCGTCCACCACCACTACAGTCACTAGAGTCATGGCCGAGAGCATAGAGGGGCAGCTTAGCAATGGCTAGGCAGGTGGTGTCTGTCGCCCAGGTTGGCTCCATTCCTTGATCTTGCTTGGATGTGCTTGCGGGGGCTTAGTCCATCCTTCCCGCGTCCTACACCCCTCCAGAGCATGCGTGTCCCCTCCCCCCTCTCTCTCCTCTCCAACGCTCACCCCCTTTCTCTCCTCTAGGAATCTTCTCTTGTACGGAGCGGCGCGCGCGTCCCCTCTCTCTCCTCTTCTACGCTCACCCCCCTTTCTCTCCTCTAGGAATCCTCTACTCTACGGAGCGGCGTCCGCGTTCCACATCCCCACAGCGGATGTGCGTCCTCTCCTCCTCTCTCTCCTCTACGCTCACCCCCCTCTCTCCCCTCTAGGAATCCTCTACGGAGCCATATAAGAACCCCTATCCCTCCACTTCACCGACCATAAAGCCGTTATAATGAAGGGGGGACCGGAAGCCACATCTAGCTACCATTTACGAATAAATAAAATTTCTTGTATATATACACACAGTGTTTGTCACGTCTTTGATGATGTACTGGACGAAAATTCACGGAAGATTCACGGTTTACCGATGAACCTCCAAAGCTTCGCCCACTCATCATCATTCACTCCGTGGATATGCTGTGATTTTTTTTATTGTTTATGTTGCTTGCATCTTTCTCGATTTTTGGCTCACGGACAACGCTGATTTTTCTCTCACAACCAACGACGCCGACACCGGCGCTGACACCGGAATTTCTGCAAAACGAGCTCTTTAACGCTGTCGCGTAAATAGAAGGAAGTATGCTGGTGCCGAAGTGTGGAATGACATTCCTTCAAGTAGTTGAAGTCGAAGTTTATTGTCTTTTTCACGCAGAAAGAGGAACAAGAGCTAAGGACCATGTTGCCCGACAGACGCTCTTACTCTTATGCGCATTCGGCATGTATGTATATGATTTCAATGTAAATAAAGCAACAGAACAACCAAACAATTTGACGTGCATGTTCATAATTTTCAATGCAAATAAAGCAATACATGTAGAACGTCATACAAACACTCCATGAATATATACGTATATACATAAGATTGTTATTATCCTTATCAAGGGGAATGCTAACCGTCTCTCCTTTTATACAACACTACATAAAATTGCTATCGCCTTTCAAATTTCACCACAAACCGAAAAGAAAAGAAAAAAAAAACACGTGTATACGGTGTACATAAAAAAGCCAGTGCGATAATTTTTTCCTATTAATAAGCTATCTGAGAATCTAACACAAAATTTTTACGCATATTTTTTTGAAGCGGGTTCATAAAAATTAATGTCATGCTTAACAATGTTTAGTAGCAGAGGTATTTGATACTCTAGGTCTTGGCGTCCGTGGTTTGCACGAATGAGAAGTGGTATTCCGATTTGACAGCGTAATTGGTGTCGAGGAGAAGAAGTGGGTAGGCTGACAACATGGAGTCCGTGCTTTTTTATGTGCAAAAGTAATCCATAATAGTAAACCTGATTTGCACGGATTAATGAGTGTTTATCAAAAAGATTGTATGTGGGTAAGTCTCGTCGTCCCCCGTGGTAGTTTTCGAAAATTTGTACTACCCTTTTTTGTAAGCTTATTATTTGTCGTAAGTTTTTGCAATCGTTGTTCATCAAATTAATATACAAAAACTAAGCTTTAAGTAAGAAATGGCGTAGTACATTGCTTTCTTTAGTGGTAATGGTATAACACTACCAATTTTATACATATGGCCTACTACTTTACTATGGTCACTGCCTAGTTTATTGACACGATTGTCCCAAGAGAGGTTTTCCCGAAACCATACTCCCAAAAACTTTTGCGTTGTTGCTTGTTCTATCTCCTTTGCTTGAAATAAAGCAGTAATGTTAACAAACATTGGCCTATTTATCGGTTTAACTATTATATAATTAGTTTTGGTAACATTTAATTGAAATTGGTTCATGTTCAGCCAGGCCGATAATTAATCTAATTATTCATTTTTTTTTCAATGTGTTTAAGGCCGTATTTGATAAGAAAATATTAGTGTCATTCGCATACATGACTATGTTCGGTGAAGGTTAAGTGCTTGGGAGGTCATTAATGTAGATGTTAAATAATACAAGAGAGAGAGAGAATGATTTATTAGAAGGCAGAGAGGTCGGCCTGAGCTAGTTCGCTCTAGCCTGCTACTCTGCACAGGGGAAGAGGGACAAGGGAAAAAAAAACTTCCCCATCTCCCGCTAAAGGGAACCATGTGTGGATGCGAAGCAGCGGGGAGATGGTTAGCTTGAGCGGGAGAAACGTCGCCGCTCTTGTTTCGCGGCAGCGCCCCGGGCGCTCATCACGGCGCTGCACAGGAGAGAGAATGAGGCGCGCTCCGCTCCGTAGAGGATACCTAGAGGAGAGAACGGGGGGGAACCGTAGGAGAAGCGAGAGAGAGGGGATGCGTATGCGCTGTGGGGGGTGTGGGACGCGGGAGCCGCTCCGTAGAGTAGAGGATTCCTAGAGTAGAGAAAGGGGGTGAGCGTAGGAGAGAGGGGGGAGAGGACGCGCATGCGCTGTGGGGATGTCGGACGCGGGCGCCGCTCCGTAGAGTAGAGGATTCCTACAGCAGAGAAAAGGGGTGAGCGTAGGAGAGAGGGGGGAGAGGACGCGCATGCGCTGTGGGACGCGGGCGCCGCTCCGTAGAGTAGACGATTCCTAGAGTAGAGAAAGGGGGTGAGCTTAGGAGAGGAGAGAGAGGGGGGAGGGGACGCGCATGCGCTGTGGGGGTGTAGGACGCGGGCGCCGCTCCGTAGAGTAGAGTATTCCTAGGGGAGAGAAAGGGGGGTGAGCGTAGGAGAGAGGGGGGAGGAGACGCGCATGCGGTGTGGTGGTGTGGGACGCGGGAAGGAGGGACGGACGGAAGTTGTTCCGTGTAAGAATACAACCGATGAGCGAAGCTCCATAGAAATGGGACGCAAACGACTATGCGCCTGATCTCGCTGCTGGCTTTCATGAAGGCGGTAGGGTAGGGAGCGGGTGGGGAGAGCATCTGGTCTGCTGCGCTCGGTGGCGGGAATGACTGAGCGAGTGAGTGTGCGGCGCCCGCAGCGCAGGGAGAGGGAGACAGGTGGGAGAGGGGGGGCGTGTTTTTTTTTTTTTTTGCGCCGCGCGCCTTGTTTGCGCCGCACGCGCGGAGAGCGTCTGCTGCGCTCGGTGGCGGGAACGCGCGTTCGCCGGTTTGAGGGGAAAGGGCAGAGACGAAGAAAGAGGGAGAGGGAGACTAATCTGCTTCCGTATCGCATGCGTTCGTATTCTCGCGCTTTGCGCATCGTGCAGACGCCATCCACGTTCCAGCGCTCATAAAGCTCATTTATTCTCCCGCGTGAGGGGGAGACGCCACAGCTGGCACCGTGCCAGGGAGCTTCGACGGCGGCGACGGCGCCGGTGGGGTGCCGGCCTAAGGAGCTTCGCTCCTAAAAAGTACAGGACTGGACGCTAGACTCTAGCGAAGCCACAATGCTGCGTGGTCATTGTATATACGCATAACCTGTTTCTGTCCCCAAATAATACAGGGCCAAGTAATATATCCCTGCGGTACGCCAGTCTGCATTTTAAGATGTGGAGAGGTCGCCTGATTGAATTTAAACATGCTGAAAACAATTCGTTAAGTAGCTACGCATGAGATCTAATGTTGTATTTCGTATCTCGAAGTTGTAAAGTTTAGATAACAGTATTTCATGACTCACACTGTCAAACGCTTTACGCAGGCCCAGGAATAAACCTATTGTGTTTAAACAATTTGCAATATTTTGCAGTATTTGATGTTTTATTTTGAGGAGTGCATCCTGACATGATTTATTTTTTGAAATCCATGTTGTTACTTACTAATTATAGCATACTTCTTTAGGAATATTTCCAATCGTGAGTTTAAACAGCTTCAAAATTTTTTGAAGTGAACGGTAGTATTGATATAGGTCGGAAAATCGTTTACAGTATGGTCTGCACCACCTTTGTGAATTGTGCGGGACTCAGGCTATTTCGAGTATGCTTGGGAAAATTTCGAATTTGAACATGTTATTGATAATGCGGGCTAGGACTGTAGATATGATGTACGATACATATTTTATGGGAGATGCCAGTATACCCTCAAATCCTGCAGTGGCACTGCACTTAAAACTACTGCTTCCTGCAATGACTGAGTGGTTATACTGGTCCGTTTCTAATCAAGTTTTATATAACCGGTCGTGGCAGCCGCTCTCTGATGGTAGCGGACATTCAAATATATTTCAGGTATACGTGCTTTATACGCATTTCAAAGTAGCACAAGTAATCAAAACCTGTTCTGAACGCTGCACTAGGATATACCACTTGGCCCATTATGCAGTTTCAGGGCGTCGAAATGTGCTACAGTAATGTAATGAGCACGCATCCTGCGTATTCATCGGGTTCTGCGTTAAGTATACATATATATACGCTGTGTTTCAACGATCAACTGTCTTACTCCATGTCTGTTTTGTCTAATGGGACAACTCAATCGCCAACGCGACAAGACAGCATGGGAACATACATGTATATAAATGAAAGTAGAAGCATTCCTGGGTTCGCTGGCACACCTTATTTTCTAGAACCCATAACAGAATGAGTACTTTAGAACCAATTCCTTCCTATTACTTGCGTTTTTCGGGAACGCTAAAGTTAATGCATGAGTAAATTTATTAAATACTAAATCACAATAAAGTAAATCATCCCTGCGAGCGGTTCATCCTCCCATAACATTGGTTACAAATATTCTCTGTCGTGTTTTCGTCTTTACTACACGTGCCATTGTGTTGCTCTGTACAGACACACTAAGAGTCTGTTTAGCTCCGAACTTCCACTCAGGTGAGGCTCAGTGAAGAAGTATTTCACCTAGGCGTGATTGAGTGCGATGAAAATAGCAAAGAAAGCTTTATTTCTATTTTTTTTTTCGAGCGTACAACGAGCTTTCATCTCGCTCGCTTCATGCTCGCCCAGCAGTTAGGCGTTAGCATAACGTCACTCATGCACAGGTGAAAACTAAGCGCGTGACACTAGTGCCCTCTGGATGTTCAGTTTCGCTTTCCTTTATTAAACGGCTCGAAATGCACTTAGCAACAAAATTAGTAGTGTCAATGAACTTTTTGCATTTATGCAAACGGTTATGCATGAACAGCTAGGATGTACTGCCTCCAGCCTTCCGTTTCGGTTAATTATCTGCTTCTATTCGTTAAAATGTTAATTGGCTTAATTTGAATAAATGTAATTATTACCGAGTCCCGTTCATCTACGTACCTTAGTGGAAAATCTAGTCCAGCAGAAATCATTTAATAATTTCTATCCAGTTCCTCGGGAATTTCAGACGCGCTTTTGTGAAACCCCCGGTATACTGTAAAAGAGGTATTCATACAAAAAACAAATCAGCGGTAACAGAAACGCTGACTTGCGACACAAGTATGCTACTAACACGGATACTGCAGACTTAAAGATCGAGACTCGGTATCTTTTTGTAGCCTCATTTCTTGTCCACAGTCTAGATGACATTTACCTAGTCACGATGACAAAGGTTTCCGCGCAGTGGGGGGCCACTCCTTTTGCAGCACACGGTCATAGTGAGTGGGTGGCGCAAACAGCCCGACAGTGCGGCCGTCCATGGATTAACGCGAGGGAATCTCCAAATCTCGCCATCAATAATATTTCACAATTCAGTCTGAATACGTAATCCCTTCCAAATGAGCCGATGCTATATATTACAGCGCTCAGAGGGCTTTTGAGAGCGCGAGAGAAGAGAAAACAAGAAAGACTGTATAGCAGCCATCAGATGATCGCAGACATCGCGGAATAATCTCTCTTAATTCCCGAATTCTAACGCGTCGCTTTCTTTTTGCCGTCGCAGCTGTTTTGCCTTTTCTTTCCTCTCTTCCGTTAGGAACGCATCATCGCTCGTGCCGAGAAAGTTTTCAGATTAATAATGCCAGGGCATCGGCTTTATTTCCTTGGTTGGTGTGCAACTCTAATCCCTCTCTCTTATGATTGAGTGCGCGCATTCCTATTACCTTCCTTTTGGTAGCTGTCTGAAAGCAGATTTACAAACTTTTTCGACACAACCTCGGTCCTTGCCGTTCACAAGACCCGCTGTGAACATTTGCTCGTTCATTTGACAGTAACAACGTTTGTCATTTAATTTCTTGTTTTTCGATTTTCTCGAGCAGTTCACGATCTTAACGCAGAATTACAATGAAATAAACGAATTTCAGCCGCCAGTAAAAATAACACAAAATGGCTGTTCCGGCCGATGCGAAGCATTGACGGCGTTAGCAAGGCTTAGCGTTGCTCCGAAAGTTCCTGTGGTGGTGTTCAGCAATCCGTGGCATCGACATGTTTGGCACGAAGCAGCACGCGAGGTTGAGATGGGTCGCATAAACTGCGCCCATGCCGCTAGCAAGTCTCAGAACCACCTGTTTGATTAGATACGCATTCAGTGACGTTTACAGACGTCGTATCTCAATGGTGCACTTATATATATGAGAACGAGGGAAAACTTTCGACGTTCGTAGCTTGAAGCTTACGTCGACTCCATTCTTGTCACTGTACGTTATACGATATAGTCTGCATATAACCGCTTAGTGGGAACGCTTGTGTTTGCGCAGTGGGTGGAAGCCAGAACGTTGCCCTGGCTCCCCTGTACAGAGGCGATTGACCACGGCGTCTACTTGGCTTCATTGTTTTTGCATCCACACACGTGCCTCGCCTTCACTGTTGATACCGCGGCAGCACTGAAGGAGCGGATGTCGGTGACGTGGGTGCCGCCAACTCACTTGCAACTTAGATTGCACCTCCCCCACCATACCCCTTCGTATACGTTAAATCAGGCACCAAATCAGGCAACAATTTCTAAAAAAAACGTATATGACACGCAGCATTTCCGAATGTGTTGTGACTGCGTTTGGTATATACTCAGTGATTTAACACTAAAACAGAATTGGGGCTGTTGTGGAGTATAAAGTGCAGCATAATGTTTCCACCACCTAACTATCCGACCGCAGAATTCTGGGACGCCATATAGTACGCTAGTCAGAGCCCACTATTTTCTTCGTTTTCTTTTCGCAGCCGCCGTCAAAATCCAGGAGCACAGTTATAATATCAAAATTCAAAGCCAGTCTTGTAGTTCAGACCTTGTATCAATCGAAACTAAAGCAGAGCTCAAAGTATACCCGAATATGCATTCTGGTGTGAGCTCTTCCAACTCAAAGGAAAGCAGGAGCGTGATTTTACGAAATCTTTGCTTCGCTGCATCACTTAATGTTAATGGTAAGCGCAATTTTACTCCAAAGTATCGATAGTTAAGAACAGTTTGGTACTTGAGCCCACTTTACGAAGCCACTGCTGTGCTTGGTTGCCGCTTATATAGGGATCGAGTGCGGTATCCCCCATGTGCTCCGGAGCGCTCCGTTACACCCTCGCATTAGGCGCCTCGGGAAGAGGAACATTTCACTAATTAAGCCACGACGACGGTTTAAAAGCCTACCGGTGGCCGTCATGGTGCCTCGATCAATACCATTTCTTTCCAAGGGTGAGCCCCCCTTCAGTGCCCAAAGGACTCCTCCGGGTACAATTCTTATCACGCTCAGTTGACAGCCGGCTTTAATGTCCCTGAATTTGTAATGCCCAGTTCCACAGCTGCGCCGACTGCTCATGCCATATACTGGAACATTGCTTCCTACACAGGCTGCTTTTTTTTATGCCTGTGATTTCACCTCGGTGAGAGAAGCGAATATACTTAAATTTTCGCTGAAACAGGGCCCGCATTAGCTAAAAATGTCTTACGCTTAAAAATGTTCGTAAGAGACTATTTCAGCCATTCCTGGGACTGGACATTTGTTTAAAGCAGCTGACTGGCCAATGGCAAAGAGCCCTTACGAACGAGTTTTGTGAATTCTGCCCCCAGATCCTTTTTTTTTTTCTTTTTGGCGCATCAATAAACTGTGTGTCAAGGCGTTCATACACGCCTGAAATATGACTTGGATGACCGATAACTTGTCGCAAAAAACCAAACACGCGCAAAAAAAAAAAAACACAGAGTTGGTGGGTTCTAAACACTTCACCGAAACATTTACAAATAAAAGACGAAGCATTTCACTTGTTCCATGCTATAGCTATCCACCCTTGCTGCGCCCACTGCCGTGCTGTTTACTGAGAACCTTTAGCCTGCGGTTACATTTACCTTTAAATTACTCAATCATATTCACGCTCTTTGTTCCCATGTGCCTAGATAGCATGTAAATCTTAATGTGTGTGCCGTTTATCCTAACCAGCTACCAAAGAACTGCCAGTGATATTAGCATGAAAGCAATTCTACACCTTGCGCTACCATCAGCCCGCAGGAAACTATCTAGTCTCTGTCTTCTCCCTAAGATCTACCACCACAACTCAGACTTACATTCAATATTTATTCAACCGCCACCAGTACATTTCATCTCGCATTAACCATCCCCGAAAAGTAAACATTCCGCACAGTAACACTGTAGGCTGTTCATATTCTTTTCTCCCCCTAATAAGCAAAGATTGGAATAACCTACCCACATCAATTATAAGCATAACTAACACCAATAAATCTTAGATCACGCTTAAAAAAATAATAAATCCTTTCAACCTTGTCGATGAGGTCGTGCATGTGCATTGTGCATCCACTTGAAGGAAGATGATGTTTTTGGCCTTTCACCAATGCACCACAAACAAGCACTTCCCTCGTCTTATATTTTCTTTTTTTTTTAATTATTCGTAGCTTGTACTTATTGACATGTTGCTACTTAACAGTTATTCATCTTGACCAAAGAAACTTCGATCATGATTGAGAAGACGAGGAAAGCGACGTATTATAACCTGACGCTAGCGCACCAATATTTCATTTGCGGCTCGTGTTTTAAAGTTGTTAGTGAATGCTCATAAACCGAAGAAAGTTGAGAGAAACTATCGCGACCGGCTCACTAAATCCCTCAAACAGTCTTACCTACGACTATGCCCACCGAAATTTTAGTCCCGCTAACTGTAGTCCGTACCAATATATTTTTTTGAAAAGCATGAAGACCAATATGCGTAAGGAACGTGCATGCGCTTCAATTTTGAATGGTCATCCGAACATGTCGTTGAATATTTTCTGTTTTAATACACATTCCCAAAGTTATAAATGTTCCAATTCCGAGATCCTTATTTCGACATCGTTCTCTCTCCTCTCTTGAATAAGTTTATGCACGTGATATCTGCAACGTGGCATAAACGCGTTTTACAGTTGAATTAGCTCAAGACAGAGGACATCTCTCCAACGTATACGGATGCTACTGGACTTGCGAGCCAGTAGCGTTGTCAACACCAACTGTGGAAGAGAGACACCGAGATACGCATACTTGCATGCACACAAAAAAGAGGCGTGTTCCATACAAGCGTTATCGGGCGTCTATATGGCGTACCTCGCTTCGTGCACGGTGTAGTGAGAAACATGATGCATGGACCAGCTTCGTGTTCTTGATGATGTCACGCACGACCTCTTCGCGGAGGAAGACCATGCCCATCCCACTGCGAATGGTCACGTGCTCACGCGACGGTTGCGTAGCACGAAACAGGCCCTACCGGTTTTCTTCCCCGAGAAAAAGCCGACTGTTGCGTCGGACAGTCTCGTGTTTTGTTGCCTTTCTTTTTATTTCCTTCGTCTCTTGCTTCGCAGGTCGGCGGCAATGCGACCGGCACGCAAGCAGTTTCGCACGTGAAACACAACAGAGTGCCAGCCCCCGTGATGGCGTTGCGTAATTGCCCACCGCCAACCGTCCCCGCGTCCCCCCTCCCGCTTGCCACAACCCGCAATTAAGAGCAGAATAAGCGCCATAGAGCACGCAATTAGCCGCATATAGGCACCGGGCGCGAGAACCCGCGGACGCTGGGTGTCCGCCCGTCTGACCGATCGCGCTGGCACTGCGGCCTGGCAGTCGATCATTAGCGCTGATGAAGGGTGGTGTGCTCTGCTCCGGCGCCTCTCCCAGGGTTATTAATGAGATGCGCACGCTCCAACGAAGTCTTAAGGCGCCGCACCGCCCTCGGCTGTGCGAAGAACCTGCTGCATGGGATAACGTGCCGAGACATGCGACTGGCACCGACAAGGCGCGCTCTAATGAAGCAAGCGACATGACTACTTTCACTGGAGCTCTGTGTAGAGAGGCCGACGAGTGGTACTTTCCACTGCCGCTCTAGCGCCTTAGGTCAGAAAAGATGTTACTCGAAGGTCGCAGTATGGCTCGCAATGCTGCAAAGGTAGCTTTACAATAGCTTTCCCGAAGCGACTGCGCGTAACCATAAACGCCAACTCCTTCGCACGCCTTTTGAGTTATTTTGTGTTCTCGTCAATACCGTCCCCTAACTTTAAGGTTTTACTATTTCTAAAACTGCCAATGTTTAGTAGCCGGTACATTCCAGGACGCCAGAAGCTCTTTTCTGACGGCGTGCTCAGTGATTTTTGTCTGATATCATTAAGTGGGCACTCTCTCGTCTAGTAATTCCTGATGCATTACATAACTTCGAAACAGCAAGACTCCTGGCTATTGTTTTGTTTCATTTCCTTTCTTACCTGACACATTATGTCACCTGATGTGTCGAAGCTTCTACGCAATGATATTATTAGCCTCGTCAAGCTTTAACCGCTCCCTGTCGCGTGTGAAATTAGCAAGGGCACTACTACACGCTGCAGCGCCGCGCGTTTCCTCGTTTTTCAAGGCCGATCGGCTTCCCACGCGTGAGCGCTTGATACCACGTTAGTCGGCAAGTTTTCATGATAGATGGGACCAATAATGTCGATAATATGACACACTTTTAATTCGTATACATTTAGTAGAGCCAGCCTGACAAAGATGTCCAAGCTTGCTGTTTCTTGCTGTGCACAGGCAACTCGAGTTCGCTGTAATGTTGAACGCAGTAAAAATAAATGCAAAAAAAACCCCGCACGCACACTTTGATGCCGCAATCTATAGGGGTTCTGAATTTTATAAAGTTATGACTACGCTCGAATCTTGTACAGCTTCTAGTTCTGTACAACTTGTACAGCCATGCCAGATGACTGTACTTATATGAGCTAAGTTCATTTAGTGCATATTTTCTGCGCCTGAATCTATCAATGTAATCTCATTGACCGGAACAGCTAATTTTTCGTAGTTATGAAATAACCACTACCTCCTGTCGACAGCCGGCGAAGAACACTTGAAAGAACGTATACTGTCGGGTATTCATGTGTAGGTATCATGGCTGGTATACACAATGGAAAATTAAACATTTGCATGAAAGTTATCGTATGTATAAGTGACACGTCACGAACTGCTCAGCCGTGCCCCTGCACCTTATAGTCGGCTCGGAACCCATGTCAAACATAAGGAATGTTCATTCTTCACGTACCGACTCATCACACAGACTTCTTTCATTGCACCTATTATCGGTAGTGTGCAGACTTGCAGGTGAAATTTATCTAATGCTGCAACTAAGTCATAAACTCCTTACGACATCAGACGACAGCCTTGGAAAAATAAGGCATCAGGTCACGAATTCTATTGAAGACTTGCTTTCTAAAACAGCGTATTCTGGATATTTAAAAAGAAAACCTTAAAAAGTATCAAGAAGAAATAACCTCAAAATGAGAACACCTTCCGTATATTTTCACCTAATATTATCTTTCTTGCGCTCTCACGGCTATATTTTTCGACTGTTTTTTAACAGTCCCAGAGTGCATTAAAACAATGAATTGTTACGTAGTACTACCTTTAATTAAGAAAAATGTTTGTAATAAAAGGAGGCTACCCTGCGGTCTCAAGCTTGCTAGTTAGACTACGGTCACGTCGACGGCGTTTCGGTGGTGACGAAATACAAAACTGCTGCTCGTATTCTTAAATGTAGGGGCCTGTTAAAAAACCCAAGGTAGTCAAAATTATTTCCAAGTCCCCCCACCACTGCATTGTACAACTTGCTGTAAAACCGCTTTCGTATTCACTACGTTGTATTTATTATTTTTCTCATATTTATATCCCATTCCCAACCCTTACGTAAAATTAACCTATTTAATGTAATAAAAAGGTGTTTAATGGGAGGAATCATATTGTTGTTTTATCGCGTGAAAACCCACAATATATTTTTATCAATGCCATAGCTAAGCTCCTTGGCCACAACGGCTGTGATTTAATTAAAGGCAGACAACAAAAAAAAAAAAAAAAAGAAAAAAAAGCGATATCACTCGCCTAACAGAGCCGACTTTTAAAGTGTCAAGATTCTGAAAGGATATGGTTGCTTGAGAGAGGCTGCGCTTGTTACTTGACAAATACCATGCTTGTTACCTTAATATTTAAGCGAATAGTTACTGCAATTTATAAAAGGCCAAAAAACTCAAATTCACTTGTAGTTGCTTAACAGTCGTACTTTTCTGTTGCTTTAAAAGTCTCGCTTTTCAATTTATCGCTCTTTCTACACACTATGCGACTATAACTTTATTTTGAAGTCACAACATCGGAATTTTGTGGCCAAATAAGTCGGCGCACCACACAGCATCTTTTTCTGGTGCGTACTCACGCGTTTATGACGTTCGGAGGCTGAACGCAAGGACGTGGGTTCAATGCCCGCGAGCTGCGGCCGCATTCTTATGGGGGGCGAAATTCGACATCGCTTTGTCTGCTGCGCTTCACCTGCAAGAATCCCAGATGATCGAAATTTATTTTGAGGCACATGAGCCATCTCGTCGAGAAATTCATTCATTCATTCATTCATTCATTCATTCATTCATTCATTCATTCATTCATTCATTCAGTTTAAGGCCCTCCACTGCAGTGTTTCTCATAGTATATGTGTTTCTTATAGAACGTTAAATTCAATCAATAAATTATACATGCGACCTATATTGTGTTAATACAACACATTTTAGTAATTCTTTAGTAAGTACATCATGTCCCGCGGCCTAGATGCCTTCAATTACCTGATTACAGCATGACCGCTAGTCTGTGAATGAATAAGTTATGGATAATCAGTCAAATTCTCGTCCATTATCTCACGCCATTCTTAACTTCCTGACGTCCGCATACCAGGAGCAGTGCTTGTCAAAACAAAAGGAAAGGGAAAGAAAACAGATGGAAGCAAGCGAGCTTGCGACAGTGTGAAAGTTATTCCTTGGTTAAATGGCCGCACAGAAACTGCTCCAATACCAGTAAGCCTTTATAGCAGCTTCGCGCCAGCGAAAGCAGCAGTCAACGCGAAGGGCGCTCCTTATGGGTCGACAGGACGCCCTTTCGGGCGTGAAAGAGACTGGGGCGTAATTTCTTTTCAGTTTTTTCCCACATACTCGCACGCATGCCAGCTTTTGTTATCTAACAAGTTTCGAAGTGTAGCGGGAGCAGCTCCAAGATTAATTGGTCTCCGGCCATGAACGGGGTTCCTGCGGACGATCCCTGCCGGTCAATATGCTCGCCGGAACATGGCCAGCCTTGGCTCGCTGTTCGCGCTCGCGCTCTGCCCATCGTATCAGAACCCATTAATATATTTTCGCCGAGGAAACTGCACGGCGGCGCGAGTGGCGGACTTCGTTAATTTATCCCGTAAATCATAATTATTGATGCGATCCCAACGGGCGAAGCAGCAGCGAGCAAAAATAAAGAAAAAAAGCAGAGGTGGTGGCGGAGACTCATGCGAGCCGCGCATAATTTACGGTCATCTTCATCCCTCGCGTGAGCGCAATAAGAATTAATAACTCCGCCTTCTAATTTTCCTCCGTGCCTCCCCGCTCCACCCACGACATGCGCAGCTACCTCCATTTAAGCAGTTCGATTGGAAACTGGCGTCGTGGAAGAATAAAAATGCTGGGCGTCTGCGAGAAGCGAGGAAACCTGCGTGCCGGTGGCGATTTGCCGGCGGAAATAAAAATGCGAAAGCAACGGCCCCGAGACGGCAAATTTACGCTTCCTTGTCTGTTTCTGCCGCCGTGTTTGCGTTAGGCGCTGGGCCGGCGGCACGCTGCGGCACTCAGCCCCCTCTTGCATGCATGCTGCGCTTTCTTCGGCCGGACGTCGGCCCGAG
The DNA here is from genome assembly GCA_030522465.1 of Rhipicephalus appendiculatus. Lineage (NCBI taxonomy): Eukaryota > Metazoa > Arthropoda > Arachnida > Ixodida > Ixodidae > Rhipicephalus > Rhipicephalus appendiculatus. Next base: position 12,959,120 of record JALIZH010032945.1, on the reverse strand, counting down.
AAAGCGTTCCCTGTTATTAGCACGGCTGTGCTAATGTCGAATAAAATACGCCCCTGGCAAGAAAACGCGCACGTGGGGAGGGAGTGCTATTGTGTATTTGCTGCCACTGCGGCTGGTCTGCGCGAAGTATTTATGGCGCCGAAGATTGCCGCTGAAGACTCGCGGTTTTCATAATTCATCTGTTTACGGCAAACGTATTGGTTTCCCCTGGCAGTTACTCGGCCGAGATAATAGGACGCTTGATTTATTGGGTTGCTTCTGGTCAGGTGGACGCTATCGGCTGGCCGCCCGGACGAGGCACCTCGTGGCGCGTCCCGGAGCTGGCCGATGCGGTTGAAACGACGTGCATCGGGCCTCGGCAGTGGCAGCGCCTGTGCCGCACGCATCCGTGGGCCCTCCATCGAAGGGCGCGGCCTGTGTGGCCACAGCATTTGCAAGTCAATCAAACGGTCAGAGTGGCCGGACATAGAAAAATAACTAGCAAACAAACATTTGACGAGGCTCTTGGGAATACCTACAATGACATGACGCCCGCCATGATTTCGTCTTCCACCACGCAGCTGTCATTTCTGTTCTGGCCTCTTTCCGTACTTACCATATAGCAATCCATAAATTTACACAGCAACACATTGTCAGGCTTACCTGTCCTCCTTAAAGAGACCCGTGTACTTAGACTTAGGTGCACGTTAACGAACCCTTGGCGGTCGAAATTTCCGGAGCCCTCCACTACGGCGTGCCTCATAATCGCATCGTGGTTTTGGCACGTAAAACCCTAGATATCATTGAACGTACACTTAAAAGGAAAGGGATGGCTTTACTCGCCGTAAGTTTCCATAAGATCCCATCACTTGCATTGACGTAAGAAGAGGGAGTTGTATGTTAACAAACTGTGTCCACTTTAGTAGCCATACTCTGCACCAAGCCAGTCTAATACGAATAAATAAAACAGAAATTATTTCGTTAAATGTGAAATGAGGGGTATCGACATTGGCATATGCAATGCAACGACAGCCGACAGAATCTAAAAGTATAAAGGCATCAACTGAGCATCCAACTTCACTCGGTAAAAAGTACGAAAGAATTCAACTAAATCTATAGAGAGAATTAGTGCGTTATGCAGCAAGCACCAGGCACGTCCGACGCCAACATGCGCAACGCACATCGCCACCAGCAAAATATGCCAAGACTGCCCGGTTATTCCCTGTAAGTTCTCATGATTATCATTTTAAAACAACACTCAAAAGTACTTGCATGCAATTAAACCAAGAAACATTTTGCTTATAGCCGCGTGAGTGTCAAAACCATGGCAAAATAATATTTGCCTCAGCTGTGCCGAGGGCATAGGTCGGCGCTTTAAGGGAGTACTCACTCAAACTCACTCACCACAATTTTTTCAGCCTTCGCACTCACTCGCGTTCACACTCACGTCCACTCACACTCATGAGTACTCACTCACGTTCACACTCACGACCACTCACACTCATGAGTTCTCACTCACGTTCACACTCACGTCCACTCACACGCATGAGTACTCACTCATACTCAACTCACCACGTTCAAATGACTGCGAGTGAGTGTGAGTTGAGTGCACTCATGAGTGAGTGTGCCGAGCTATGGCTGAGGGGGAAGTTCGCGCCGGCCCGGCTGCTGAAGCGCGGCCTCCGAGCTCATCGGAGGCCGCGTTTTCTTCCTCTATATCCTCTCCCGTTCTCCTTGGCGCAATAAAAGATTTAAGTGTGGACGCTCGCGGCAAGAACAAAAACTGCGTACTATTATAGTCCACATAAGCCTTGGCATTTCAATGCCGGTCGTATTATTACTGCCCAGTCTTACTAATGGTGGAGTGTTTAGTATATATTTGCACCTTTCTCAATATGTTTCAACCCAGTGATGTTATGCTAAACGCATATTATATATATATATATATATATATATATATATATATATATATATATATATATATATATATATATATATATATATATATATATATATATCCCTGAGCACATCGGTGCGAGCTCTGTGCCAGCGTGGAAGAAGACGTTGACGTTCGTGTAGTTCGTGCCGGGTTTCTGCCTGAACCAGTTTCTTTGACTGGCACTTAGCTGAGATCGATAACAAGTGTTCGTAGAACAACACGCTTGTTGCATTTGATGGAGCTGCTGGGTAATCCCCTCCCGCGTCCTGGAGCTGCGCAGCCGTAAGCTACCATCTGATTCCACCATGACCGAGCGCGTCGATCCCTCGCAAGCCTCTTCCACGCCCCCCGCCTGCTATGTGCTCCGGTACAATATATATATATATATATATGTATATATATATATATATATATATATATATATATATATATATATATATATATATATATATATATATATATATATATATATATATATATATATATATATATATATATATATCTGTGACGTTAGAAGGTATGCAGGGATGGATCGTAGAAGCCGATAAGGAAGAAGTGCGCGTGAATGGAATTAAAGTATGGCGTCTTCGCCACCGGACGTCTCCCATTCAGCGCGTCACACGAGTCGACAGGATGAAGACCTGGCAGCGTACTCATCAGCCGCCCATCACCAGCGAAGCCCCCCAGAAAGACACCTTGACCGCATGCAGACCACCGAAGCATATCCTGCTGCACACAGCGACCACATCATGACAGGACCATCGGCTGACCTTGACATCCCCAAGTACACCGGATCAGTGGACGACGGACCCGTACAGGACTGGTTCGACCTTTTCGAGCTCCACGCTACCGCTGCATCATGGTCGGAACGGGAGATGGTCACCAACTTCACTGACTACGTCTCCGGTGAGGCATTCAAATCTTATCTGACGCACATATTCGAAAACAACGAATCATGGAAAAAGATCAAAGACGAAATGATCATCCGATATATATATATATATATATATATATATATATATATATATATATATATATATATATATATATATATATATATATATATATATATATATATATATATATATATCGCAGGATTTTCGCATGAGTACTGCTGTTTATGAAGGTGCTCCCCAGTGGTTATAGAGACAGGATAGTTTCTTGGTGCCTCTGAGTTATTTCCATGCAACTGCTTTATAACTTGGTGAAAAAAATCCACGCATGTCCACGAAGTGAATCATGACGAGTAGGCGAAGCTTTGGGTATCGTATGGGTGAGTAACGGTACGTTGCCCGGGCGTTGTCCCATATAATGTAAATTGATGGACATAAAGTGACATTAAGTGACACAATGAGTTGACGACAAAGCTAGGTCCTAAGGAGTATAATGTCTACGTTGAAGACGCCGACTAGTATAAAGGGTTCGTTCTTGTAGGTATTTTATATTGTTCCGTCACAATTATGATTGATGTTCGTCTATTGTAAACCTTTTTTTTTATTCACATACACACATATGTTTCGACTATGGCAACGGTTTTCTATATACCATGATAGCGGACAGTCAGAGTCGACGACAAAGCTAGGTCCTAAGGTCCATAATGTGTACGTTGAAGTCGCCGACTAGAATAAAGGGTTCGTTCTTGTAGGTATTTTATATTGTTCCGTCACAATTATGATTGATGTTCCTCTATTGTAAATCTCTTTTTTTTATTCACATACACGCATATGTTTCGACTATAGCAACGGTTTTCTATATACCATGATAGCGGACAGTCAGAGTCGACGACAAAGCTAGGTCCTAAGGTCCATAATGTGTACGTTGAAGACGCCGACTAGTATAAAGGGTTCGTTCTTGTAGGTATTTTATATTGTTCCGTCACAATTATGATTGATGTTCGTCTATTGTAAACCTTTTTTTTTATTCACATACACACATATGTTTCGACTATGGCAACGGTTTTCTATATACCATGATAGCGGACAGTCAGAGTCGACGACAAAGCTAGGTCCTAAGGTCCATAATGTGTACGTTGAAGTCGCCGACTAGAATAAAGGGTTCGTTCTTGTAGGTATTTTATATTGTTCCGTCACAATTATGATTGATGTTCCTCTATTGTAAATCTCTTTTTTTTATTCACATACACGCATATGTTTCGACTATAGCAACGGTTTTCTATATACCATGATAGCGGACAGTCAGAGTCGACGACAAAGCTAGGTCCTAAGGTCCATAATGTGTACGTTGAAGACGCCGACTAGTATAAAGGGTTCGTTCTTGTAGGTATTTTATATTGTTCCGTCACAATTATGATTGATGTTCGTCTATTGTAAACCTTTTTTTTATTCACATACACACATATGTTTCGACTATGGCAACGGTTTTCTATATACCATGATAGCGGACAGTCAGAGTCGACGACAAAGCTAGGTCCTAAGGTCCATAATGTGTACGTTGAAGTCGCCGACTAGAATAAAGGGTTCGTTCTTGTAGGTATTTTATATTGTTCCGTCACAATTATGATTGATGTTCCGTCTATTGTAAATCTTTTTTTTATTCACATACACGCATATGTTTCGACTATAGCAACGGTTTTCTATATACCATGATAGCGGACAGTCAGAGTCGACGACAAAGCTAGGGTCCTAAGGTCCATAATGTGTACGTTGAAGACGCCGACTAGTATAAAGGGTTCGTTCTTGTAGGTATTTTATATTGTTCCGTCACAATTATGATTGATGTTCGTCTATTGTAAATCTTTTTTTTATTCACATACACGCATATGTTTCGACTATAGCAACGGTTTTCTATATACCATGATAGCGGACAGTCAGAGTCGACGACAAAGCTAGGTCCTAAGGTCCATAATGTGTACGTTGAAGTCGCCGACTAGAATAAAGGGTTTGTGCTGTAGGTGTTTTATATTGTTCTGTCACAATTAAGATTGATATTAGTCTATTGTTAAACCTTTTTTTGTGTCTCACATATGTTTCGACTAGCCGTGACAACGGACACCGCGAACGGACATGCCTCGCCCTTAAGGTGCTTCGCCCCTAAAAAAAAAAAAATCACAGCTGCTTGAAAGACTATAACTTTTTCACGACGTAGAGGGAGAAACCATTTTACCGACCGTTTGAAGAAGTTGTCCGACCGAGCGTTTGACTTGAAATCGCTGGATCATTACTGACGCCAACGGACAATTAGATTAAAGTTACGGAAATATTACGTTATCCGGATGAAGCGCCTAGGCTAGTCCGTCGATGGCACTTTAGGAGGCCTTCAGATACCGATGTCGAATCAATATTTAGCGCTGTAAAGCTTGGCCATAAAGGACGTAGTCGTTTTGTGATTAATTGCTCCAAGTATAAATAATTCGTACAATTTTTTATATTACCGAGGTCACGAACCTGGAAACATTTTTCTAAATATATTTCGGGGTATTTATAATTCAGATCACCTGTGAACGAAACCAACAGTCAGCGAAGGACGAGGCAAGCATAGCGGGGGGGCTTCTACCTTTTTCTTTTTTTACTTGTGGTATTGAATACTTCAAAATAGGCCGTGTAATCATTTACGAAAGAAATAATTGATCAGAAAGTTCGATCACGGTTAACGTGACAGCCGCGGTAATACAGGGCGTGCCACGCCCGCCGCTATGGAGGGTGGTGCTGGTCAACACTCGAGCGAGATTAGCTTATACTAGACATAAATGCGCAGAAAAATTGGAAGATTTGACAGCATTCGCCGTAGCTCAGTTGGTAGTGCACCGGACGCGAAATTCAGAGGTCGTGGGTCGGATGCCACCGGCGGTGCATGGTTTTCCTTCATGTGTATGTAATAACGAAAGCCTCAGTCCCCCCCCCCCCCCCCCCCCACCCTCCCACCTGTAGCGAGTCAGGGCTCGCGCCCATTGCATGCGAATTCCGCACACCAGCAATCTTTACTACAACGCACAGGGCAACGCCGTCAAATGAAAAGAATAACGTACATATAATAATTCTTGGGGTTTAATGTCCCGAAACCAATATATGATTATGAGGGACGCTGAAGTGGAGGGCTCCGGGAATTTTGACCACCTGGGGTTCTTTAACGTGCACCTAAATCTAAATACACGGGTCTCAAGCATTTCCGCCTCCATCGAAAATACGGCCGCCGCGGCCGGAAAATAATAACGTACAAGACGACGCAAACGGATAAGCGAAATAGGCAAGATTGTCCGCATTTTCGTGAACTTGCAACAAGCTTCAAATATACACAGTCGTTTAAGTACTAAAAATATATACAGTACTTTACAGAGCACAGTATGCACGATCGGAACGAAGTCCTTACGGCTGATGTTATGAATCCACTGCATTCTACGCGCGACGACATTTTTTTTTGTTATTTTTTTATTTATTTATTATTACTTTTTTTTTATTCTCGAGATGGCGAACAGCGTGAAGCCATTTTCACGCCGGCTGGATCACTGAAACGCGCTTCACCCGTGCATAACGAAAAGACGCATAAAAAGCAGACCTTCCAAAGTCAGAGTGCGCACGCGCACCGAAAGTTCTTTGATACGCGAAACGTCGTAATAGATACACGGCCCAGTAATGACACCTGCGAAAAAAAAAAATGAAAACAACAGCAAAGCATCAGTTCGCGCATGTTTCCCGGGTGATGGCACGAGGTGCCAATCATCGCTCCGGAAAGCGCCGAGATGAGAGGCGGGAGAGGAGGGTGCGAGAGGGTGTCTCTCGCGCGGCGGCCCGGTTAAAAGAAAGGCGGTACTTTCCAAAAAATCAAGGGACTTTAATACTACAAACACTATGGCGCCATCTCTTAGTCTCGTGCGGCAGTCTGCTTTCCTCCGTCCCCTTTCGCCGTCCTCTTTGCGCTCCGCGAACGCTTTCATCTTTCGCCGTGTTCGTTCTCTCTGTTACGATGGACAAGGCACGCCAACGCTTAACTAAGGAACGGGTGCCAAGGAGCTGCGCTCTAAAAGCGAGAGACAAGTAGCTTGACAGACAGGGGAGCAAGCCCTTTGCAGACATGTTTGAATTGAATGAAGATGTTATCACATCGCACATTCTTGCAGCGCTACGCGCAAATAAATACAGGAAAAGCTCGATATACATATTTCAACCAAGGCCTTGGGGCGAAGGATAGACATGACACAGGTCGCAATAAGCCCGTTGCGCTGCCTCAGAGAAACGAAATATAAACATGTCTTGTCGGCACTGAAATAGCTTCGCGTTTGGTTCATTTGACTTATCTTAATATATGAGTATTGTAGCTCGAGTGCTGAGAAAGATTTAACCATAGAGGGAGCTGGAGTCTCAAACCTTAAGACAAAGCAATAACATGGGGCTGAATTTACAAAACTGTTCATGGAAAAAGAAATTGAAAGGGATGTTCAAACTGTAAAATCATTGCCTTACAATCCCATATTAGTAAACGACTCCTCAAAACAAAAAAAGGTGATAACCATACATGAATAGAGAGGTGGCCATGGCGTGAGCAGGGTGCAGAAGAGAACACGGTACCAGAGACCACATTGCAAACATGAGATGGCTGATGGGAACTATTAGGGAAATAAAAATATATTTCTATCTTTGTTTCATCGATTGTAAAAGAGATTTTATTCATTTGATAATTCCAAGACTCTAGGTATCTTAGTAAAATTTTAATCCATGGTAATGTCATAATTCTACTAAAAAACCTTTATACGAGACGAGAAAAGCTTTTAAAGACAAATGTTGGTAACACAGATTGGTTTAACCCATTAAGGCCCACGGAAGAACTACTGGGCCGATTTTATTGACATTTTGCATATTTAATTGACCACAATAGACAACCCGACATGCAAATTTTCATAGAGTTACGTGTATTTCTTCAGGAGTTTTGATACTGTACTTTAAAAAGTACGCTGGGCCTTCGAGATAGCAAAGGGCAAGGTGGCTGGATAGAAGAATGGCGAGTACGCTAGGCCCTTGCGAAACGAATAACAAAGTTACCTTGGCCCATGCTATTTAATCAAGAACCATTGCTTTAGGGAAAGCGTAACGTCACACTTTTAACAACATCATTTCGATGTATTTCGGCAAAATTCAACTGTTTTGCCAGCTTCTTGTGAGAATGTCCGTATGAATAGAGGGTAATAGCAAGCACGGTGGAATCCAGAGAGCTTTGATAATTCTCTTGGGTGCAACAAGGCGCAGTCAGTGTTTTGCTATTATGCGACTAAAGGACAATAGTAGAGCGTAGAGGGTCTGCTGAAACCTCCAGTGTGGTAGCAGACAGTTAATGCGTTGTCTGCGGCTATTTCGATCACCTGGGTAAATAGGGGCTGGTACCACTTATTCTTACGGACGAAAATTCTCTAGTCATTCGTAACTTGATCGTAGAGCTCAAACCGCCTCATGGCATTGTTAGTGCGGATGAAGAAGGAGGACAGTGGCACTACGTTTTTTTTCTTTTCAGTGAGTGACCACCACGATAGAGAGCATAGTGACTCAACTGTATAGTCTTTCATCAGCATAGCAACTATGCTGTTGTCTTTGCCAGCTTCGAAACAAAGCTGCTTTCCTGAGTCAAAACAGAAGTTATCTTACCCACGTTCCTTTCGTTCCATGTTTTTTTTATCGTTAGCAGAGAGCATTCATTCGTACCGTCGCCATTCCCCTCCTCCTCCGGAGTTGCCATGTTAGGGTCAGAATGGACAATTAAAGCATCAAGAGGCTCTCGTATATTCACAGCGACATCTTTTGCATCATCATTAGTCTGAGATAACCGAAAAAACTGCATTCATAACAAAAAAAAAGCCTGTGGAATCTATGATGCAACGCACAACAAGATTTACATTTATGCTCCCACGAAGTCCCAGTGTACTAAATAAAGTACAGCAACATTTGATTACTCCTCGCAGCAAAACTATGCACTATACAGGCTTCCCGCGCTTTGCATGGATTGAATTCCTCTTTCTGAAGCAGATGCAGTCCGTTTTTTCAACATATAAAATGTAAAACTTCAAATTAATTTAGAAAAAGTAGTACCGACCAGGTGCGTTTAACAGGCTCTCATTTTCCTAAAGTTTGACGACTCATAAAACAGAAAAAACATAACCTTGTCAATATCCCAAATTAGGATTATCTTGCTGCAACCTAAGGCATCAGAAATTCTAATGAGCACGATCAGAATATTATGTTTTGTATTTTCTATTACCGAAAAAGGAAGTGTACTTTATAAAGTACAGTGGGCCCTAATGGGTTAATATTCAAAAAGGTGTAAGGTCGCATCCTTTCTACGTATTTATTTTGTTTATAGACATATTGCGTACTCACACACTGGTCTGGAAGACAGAGATATAGGAGTAAAAATTGGAGGAACAAAGGTAATCAACTTCCGGTATGTGTAGATGATACCCCTTTAGTAGCAGGAAACATAAAGGACATAAATACTTTAAGTCCGATGGTAAAAGGAGAAGGCGAGAAGGCTGGTCTTTTCTAAATGTAAATGAAACAGCAGCTGGGCAACAAATAATTGAGATAAGTAAATAATAGTTGTTCTAGAAAAAAAACTTGTAGGACGTTGAATGCACAATCATGAAAGCTCTACAAAAGAAATGCAGTGAAGAAAACTACTAGGAAAGGTAGCAATGTGTGTACTTTGAAAGATTATGAATGGTACAGATGTATGTACGTCTGATTAACGCTCTTGTTTGATGTATGAGTGCGAATTGTGTATCTCGAGGAAATATGAAAAACAGAAGCTAGACTCTTGATTTCTGATACTGATGTAGAATTTTGAGAATTTCATGTACTGCCAAACGAACCAATCTATCGGTCGTAAGGGCAGGGCATACAATCACAAAATGGAAATTGGGAGGGCCCCTCCACCGATATGGCCACCGGGCTTGGTGGCGAGGAAGACATGCCCGCAATACGCACCCCTTTCACAAACACATACAAAGATAAGGAGCCCATGTAGAATGAGGGGGGCCACCGTTGAGCAATGTTGGGCCCGACCTTGAGCAAAGGGAGACTTAAAGCACAGCGGAAAGAGGACTAATATCCTACTTTCGAAGCAAAGGTCCTGAAACTAAAGCTTTGTTGTTTTTGCCATGTCGTGTGGGCTAGTGGTTCAATGGAGCGTAAATAAATGCTATACGATGCCGAAGGAAAGAGAAATCAAGGTCACTCGTGCAGGAGATGACCAGATGGCATTCGTTAGGCCACATGGAAACATTGTATAGCGTAACGAACTTCTATGTCCCTGGCGTTCATATACTCGTGGGGTCACTAGGAGTTAGGACCTAACAGCAAAAAAACCAACAACGACGACAACGTACCCTTGTACATGGGCAGGTCGCATTTGGCAATAGCATTTCCCGACTCATCGTTCTTGATCACTGGCTTTAGTCAACAATAAAAATAATAAAACATAGACGTTTAAGACGTTTCGCCACCTACGCGGGTGGCATCGTAAGTACCACGGGTCAGTACACAAATGACATCCGGTGAAAGAATACATCTTTCCTTAAACATCCGGCAGGGCGCAGTTTGATTACGATGGATAAAACATGATTCTAGAAATTTTCTTGGGCCCCAGCGTTCTTCCCGTGCCAGTGTCGTCACATTATCGAAAAAGGCGGTTGGTTAAATATTAACGTATATGCTGTTGTTAATATCACAGTAGCATGTCAGTCGATATTTTTCACCTGTCTGAAGATTACCAGCGTTGTTGCTCTTGGGCGTGGTAGGCCGTGCTTTACAAGAAATTAGGCAGGTAAATAACCTAATGTGGACGCCTTTCTGTACGCACTACTCAAAAAAGGGCATAAGACAATCATGATCAGACAAGAAGTAAGACCATCATGGCTAGGATTTTTGCTTCTAGGTAAAATCATGATGCTTACTGCTCCTTCGTAAGCTTCAACATTTTAGTCGGGATAAGATACTCAAAACAAGGACTATGAAATAAATCCTTTATCAGAAGCATGATCTTCACTGCGTTAAATCTTTTACATCATATGCCCCTTTCAAAAGAGGCAACATGATCTAACATGATGATATAGTAATGGCGTTCAAAATGAAAGCCTGGATATCTATGTACCTGTTTTCACAGTGCACGAAGAGGTTCGTCACAAAGGAAGCGACTACAAGGTTACTCTTTAATATGCTTACGCATATAAGCACATTAATTAGCGGCATATGCCGTAATTTCGACCCGTGAAAATCGCACCGCGAGGTGGCAGATGCCCCTAGTATTTTGATTGCCACATCATGTGTGTACAGCGTCAGTGCATGTGTGTACATACCCGTATGTGACTTTCACCTTCATCTTTCCAAGTGCATTGTTAGCTCTACTGGGGAGGTTCCGGTGGGTGTTTAAGTGTCACATGACTTGGCTACGAATTTCCCAATATTCTTCTCAGTATTACAAGGTACTCCCTAAACATCCCCAGTAGTCGAGGTTTAATAACACATGAGAAGTCACAAGAGCCTGTTTTTCTTTTTTCCTCAGCTTACGAGGCAACCCTTTGGGAGCATCGAATGCGCTTCACCGAACTATCCTGTAAAACGTGCCGATTCACGGTCACTGGCCCATCGAAGGTCTCTGGCTCTTGTCACCGTGTTTGTCTTCAGAGGGAGCAGCCACTCACACGTGCGCCGCGGTTGTCACAGCGATGAGGCCGTTGGCCAGACGAGGGACGAGAGCGGCGGCCAGTTCACGCCACGGAGGGAGGGTATATGCCGCCGCCGTAATTGCCACCCGCAGGAGCCCTGGCGATCGCGGCCATCCCTTGTGCATACGCGCTCGCTACTCGCCTTCGCCGGATCTTCCTTATTTTTGTCTTGCTTGCCGCCGCCAGCGCTGTTATTTCGGCCATTTTTTCGAACAAAGCACTGAATGGCGCCGGCGGTTATCTGATGCCACGTCCGTCGGCGGACGTCTTGCGCGCTCGCTGCGGCCTCGCAGCCACGCCATCAAGAATCGGAGTTATTATGGCCCTTATTATTCTTTCCTTATTATCGTTTCCCGGCATCTTTTCTTTATCGTGATTGTCTCCTCGCGGCGGCGCTTCTCTCGTTTCTCGGTCTCTCGCCTTTATTTCGCGGGGCCGCTCTATCTCGTTCTGCTTTCCAGCGTCTCCGGCACGATGCCTGGGCCGGCCGTTGACTGACAGCTCTTCCGACGCGCCGGACTCCTTTTGTTCGGCGCGGCCGAGCGGGGCTGCCCAATTGCTCTCGCCTTCTGGCTCCAGAGGTCGGCTCTTTGGCGCCACGCAGGCCGTCGTTTTGTGCTCCTGCCGTCTCGAATCCTGTTTCCTCAGGCGGCTTTCATGTGGGAGCAATTAAGAGGGACGCACTCGCTCGCCGCTGGCGCCCAGCGAGGCGCCCTTTGTCTCGCCTCCGGCGTATCGGACCCGGGCGGCCGCTCCGGAGGCGGCCGCACACCGGCCGGAACGTTTCTCGATTGCGTTACTCCGCCGGGACGAGGGCAACGGCGAGTTCCCAGAACACGTTTATTGCTCGCAGCTTTGCAGATAAAACAAGGAAGATTCTGTAGTAGAGCTAAAACAAAAAAAGCCGAATCAAGGATGACGACGGATGGAGGAAATCAGAGATGCAGATGACGTCGTGCGCTAACTGTACAAAACTTCCACTTCGCAGAATGATCAGCGTACCAGTAATTGTCGTTGAAATAAGGCTGATGGCCGTTTAAACGCCGGTTTCTCCGGCTACTATGCTAACTGTAAACAGATGGCGCTTACGCCGCGCTTACGCCGCTCTCGCGAACCTTACCGCCGCCGCGTCGCTTTGGCGGCGGTAAGGTTCGCGAGAGCGGCGAGCGCGTTTCGGGAGGGGGAGAACTGTAAAACAAAAGTGTACCTAGAGCTAGAGGCGTGTTCAAGAACAATAGAAATAGAAATGAACACGGAACCCAGCTCTACCGTGTGTCATTGTGCAGAGTGAAGACTCTAATCCCTCACATATTATTTAATCCGCAAGATTAAATAAAATGTGAGGGATTAGAGTCTTACTTCGGCCAAGATACACTGTGCACAATCACCTACGCATTTGACTAACGATACTGGTCACTATACTCACAACTGCGGGATTTTAAAAGGGAGTTTTTGAACTGAAAGCTTACGAGGTCGTAGTGTTTTGTGTTCACAAAAAGAAGCACAGAAAAAAAAAAAACACACGACACGTTTATGACATTATACTAGGGGCTAAACGAATATCTGTTCCATTTTGTTTCTCGTCCACCTTGCCTGACGTAAGATATATATATATATATATACACACACACACCACATTAAGGCGGAAGCCTTAGATGCCTCATCAAACGCGAAAATTGAACCGGCGTCCAGTGTCAGCGTCCCCCGTCGGCGTGGTCAACATGAATGATGTAAAAACTCAACACCACGTGATAACGTCGCCATAAGACGTCATCATAACATCACATAACGTGACGTCAAGGACGCAATGCAAAACCAGCCGAGGAGCCTCCGATCCTGGAGGCAGTGTAAAACCCCGTTATAGGTGCACGAACCTTTCCGAGGGTGGTCGCCTTCGAGTCGTTTAAGGTTCTGCTTTCACGAATATGCTGCAGCTGCACGCACGGCTACCATCACTGTGCCAGTGGTATGGTAGGAAGGCCCTGAACAGGTGGACACACCTAAGCAGAGGACGATCCCTAAAATGGAGCAGCAACTGTCATTCACGATTTATCTGTGAGCCACGGCCGAATGATTTTGCCATCTGATTGCACAAGCCGGCACAACACTTTAAAACCTTGAATTTAAAAACACCATAGTATGCGACATTTTGAAGTAGATTAACAATTATTTTTTGGATAACTAAAAACACACTTCCAAGAAGACTACAGCTGGACCTGATGTCTAATTTGTATCGAATCTCGTGGCCTCTGCTTAAACTATTTTATAATGCCTGAATCTAAGAATGCCTTCTCTCGCATTGAAAGCTTTCTTGTGGGGTTCGAAATGAAACTGCAGGCCTGCAAGAACTCAATTTCCTTTGCATTCTTTTTTTCTTCGAACATTAAAACCTCTTTCGTTTCATTACAGAAAAAAGAAAGCTACCTCTCTACTTAACATTATTGTTTGTTGTTGAAATCATATAAGGTGCAACATAATGAACACTCCACCTATACCGTAATAATTTACGCATTTTGTAGCGAACCTGTACATGGGTGGGATATAACCATCATCCACGGTGAGAAACATATATGCCCCAGATACTGGCCAAAAATAAATACTCAACTGGCGCACTAAAATTGAACAAGTCATGCGTGTATGTGCCACAGAAATTGGGCGTGCCCCACTACTCACCACCGGGCCCTTGAAAACGAAGAAGTTCGCGTATGTGCCACAGAAATTGGGCGGGCCCCACTACTCACCACCGGGCCCTTGAAAACGAAGAAGTTGGCGTATGTGCCACAGAAATTGGGCGGGCCCCACTACTCACCACCGGGCCCTTGAAAACGAAGAAGTTCGCGTATGTGCCACAGAAATTGGGCGGGCCCCACTACTCACCACCGGGCCCTTGAAAACGAAGAAGTTCGCGTATGTGCCACAGAAATTGGGCGGGCCCCACTACTCACCACCGGGCCCTTGAAAACGAAGAAGTTCGCGTATGTGCCACAGAAATTGGGCGGGCCCCACTACTCACCACCGGGCCCTTGAAAACGAAGAAGTTCGCGTATGTGCCACAGAAATTGGGCGTGCCCCACTACTCACCACCGGGCCCTTGAAAACGAAGAAGTTCGCGTATGTGCCACAGAAATTGGGCGGGCCCCACTACTCACCACCGGGCCCTTGAAAACGAAGAAGTTCGCGTATGTGCCACATAAATTGGGCGGGCCCCACTACTCACCACCGGGCCCTTGAAAACGAAGAAGTTCGCGTATGTGCCACAGAAATTGGGCGTGCCCCACTACTCACCACCAGGGCCCTTGAAAACGAAGAAGTTCGCGTATGTGCCACAGAAATTGGGCGGGCCCCACTACTCACCACCGGGCCCTTGAAAACGAAGAAGTTCGCGTATGTGCCACAGAAATTGGGCGGGCCCCACTACTCACCACCGGGCCCTTGAAAACGAAGAAGTTCGCGTATGTGCCACAGAAATTGGGCGTGCCCCACTACTCACCACCGGGCCCTTGAAAACGAAGAAGTTCGCGTATGTGCCACAGAAATTGGGCGTGCCCCACTACTCACCACCGGGCCCTTGAAAACGAAGAAGTTCGCGTATGTGCCACAGAAATTGGGCGTGCCCCACTACTCACCACCGGGCCCTTGAAAACGAAGAAGTTCGCGTATGTGCCACAGAAATTGGGCGTGCCCCACTACTCACCACCGGGCCCTTGAAAACGAAGAAGTTCGCGTATGTGCCACAGAAATTGGGCGGGCCCCACTACTCACCACCGGGCCCTTGAAAACGAAGAAGTTCGCGTATGTGCCACAGAAATTGGGCGGGCCCCACTACTCACCACCGGGCCCTTGAAAACGAAGAAGTTCGCGTATGTGCCACAGAAATTGGGCGTGCCCCATTACTCACCACCGGTCCCTTGAAAACGAAGAAGTTCGCGTATGTGCCACAGAAATTGGGCGTGCCCCACTACTCACCACCGGGCCCTTGAAAACGAAGAAGTTCGCGTATGTGCCACAGAAATTGGGCGTGCCCCACTACTCACCACCGGGCCCTTGAAAACGAAGAAGTTCGCGTATGTGCCACAGAAATTGGGCGGGCCCCACTACTCACCACCGGGCCCTTGAAAACGAAGAAGTTCGCGTATGTGCCACAGAAATTGGGCGGGCCCCACTACTCACCACCGGGCCCTTGAAAACGAAGAAGTTCGCGTATGTGCCACAGAAATTGGGCGAGCCCCACTACTCACCACCGGGCCCTTGAAAACGAAGAAGTTCGCGTATGTGCCACAGAAATTGGGCGTGCCCCACTACTCACCACCGGGCCCTTGAAAACGAAGAAGTTCGCGTATGTGCCACAGAAATTGGGCGGGCCTCACTACTCACCACCGGGCCCTTGAAAACGAAGTTCGCGAATGTGCCACAGAAATTGGGCGTGCCCCACTACTCACCACCGGGCCCTTGAAAACGAAGAAGTTCGCGTATGTGCCACAGAAATTGGGCGTGCCCCACTACTCACCACCGGGCCCTTGAAAACGAAGAAGTTCGCGTATGTGCCACAGAAATTGGGCGTGCCCCACTACTCACCACCGGGCCCTTGAAAACGAAGAAGTTCGCGTACGTGCCACAGATATTGGGCGTGCCCCACTACTCACCACCGGGCCCTTGAAAACGAAGAAGTTCGCGTATGTGCCACAGAAATTGGGCGGGCCCCACTACTCACCACCGGGCCCTTGAAAACGAAGAAGTTCGCGTATGTGCCACAGAAATTGGGCGGGCCCCACTACTCACCACCGGGCCCTTGAAAACGGAAGAAGTTCGCGTATGTGCCACAGAAATTGGGCGTGCCCCACTACTCACCACCGGGCCCTTGAAAACGAAGAAGTTCGCGTATGTGCCACAGAAATTGGGCGTGCCCCACTACTCACCACCGGGCCCTTGAAAACGAAGAAGTTCGCGTATGTGCCACAGAAATTGGGCGTGCCCCACTACTCACCACCGGGCCCTTGAAAACGAAGAAGTTCGCGTATGTGCCACAGAAATTGGGCGGGCCCCACTACTCACCACCGGGCCCTTGAAAACGAAGAAGTTCGCGTATGTGCCACAGAAATTGGGCGGGCCCCACTACTCACCACCGGGCCCTTGAAAACGAAGAAGTTCGCGTATGTGCCACAGAAATTGGGCGTGCCCCACTACTCACCACCGGGCCCTTGAAAACGAAGAAGTTCGCGTATGTGCCACAGAAATTGGGCGTGCCCCACTACTCACCACCTGGGCCCTTGAAAACGAAGAAGTTCGCGTATGTGCCACAGAAATTGGGCGGGCCCCACTACTCACCACCGGGCCCTTGAAAACGAAGAAGTTCGCGTATGTGCCACAGAAATTGGGCGTGCCCCACTACTCACCACCGGGCCCTTGAAAACGAAGAAGTTCGCGTATGTGCCACAGAAATTGGGCGTGCCCCACTACTCACCACCGGGCCCTTGAAAACGAAGAAGTTCGCGTATGTGCCACAGAAATTGGGCGTGCCCCACTACTCACCACCGGGCCCTTGAAAACGAAGAAGTTCGCGTATGTGCCACAGAAATTGGGCGGGCCCCACTACTCACCACCGGGCCCTTGAAAACGAAGAAGTTCGCGTATGTGCCACAGAAATTGGGCGTGCCCCACTACTCACCACCGGGCCCTTGAAAACGAAGAAGTTCGCGTATGTGCCACAGAAATTGGGCGGGCCCCACTACTCACCACCGGGCCCTTGAAAACGAAGAAGTTCGCGTATGTGCCACAGAAATTGGGCGAGCCCCACTACTCACCACCTGGGCCCTTGAAAACGAAGAAGTTCGCGTATGTGCCACAGAAATTGGGCGTGCCCCACTACTCACCACAGGGCCCTTGAAAACGAAGAAGTTCGCGTATGTGCCACAGAAATTGGGCGGGCCCCACTACTCACCACCGGGCCCATGAAAACGAAGAAGTTCGCGTATGTGCCACAGAAATTGGGCGTGCCCCACTACTCACCACCGGGCCCTTGAACACGAAGAAGTTCGCGTATGTGCCACAGAAATTGGGCGGGCCCCACTACTCACCACCGGGCCCTTGAAAACGAAGAAGTTGGCGTATGTGCCACAGAAATTGGGCGGGCCCCACTACTCACCACCGGGCCCTTGAAAACGAAGAAGTTCGCGTATGTGCCACAGAAATTGGGCGGGCCCCACTACTCACCACCGGGCCCTTGAAAACGAAGAAGTTGGCGTATGTGCCACAGAAATTGGGCGGGCCCCACTACTCACCACCGGGCCCTTGAAAACGAAGAAGTTCGCGTATGTGCCACAGAAATTGGGCGGGCCCCACTACTCACCACCGGGCCCTTGAAAACGGAGAAGTTCGCGTATGTGCCACAGAAATTGGGCGTGCCCCACTACTCACCACCGGGCCCTTGAAAACGAAGAAGTTCGCGTATGTGCCACAGAAATTGGGCGTGCCCCACTACTCACCACCGGGCCCTTGAAAACGAAAAAGTTCGCGTATGTGCCACAGAAATTGGGCGTGCCCCACTACTCACCACCGGGCCCTTGAAAACGAAGAAGTTCGCGTATGTGCCACAGAAATTGGGCGGGCCCCACTACTCACCACCGGGCCCTTGAAAACGAAGAAGTTCGCGTATGTGCCACAGAAATTGGGCGGGCCCCACTACTCACCACCGGGCCCTTGAAAACGAAGAAGTTCGCGTATGTGCCACAGAAATTGGGCGTGCCCCACTACTCACCACCGGGCCCTTGAAAACGAAGAAGTTCGCGTATGTGCCACAGAAATTGGGCGTGCCCCACTACTCACCACCGGGCCCTTGAAAACGAAGAAGTTCGCGTATGTGCCACAGAAATTGGGCGTGCCCCACTACTCACCACCGGGCCCTTGAAAACGAAGAAGTTCGCGTATGTGCCACAGAAATTGGGCGGGCCCCACTACTCACCACCGGGCCCTTGAAAACGAAGAAGTTCGCGTATGTGCCACAGAAATTGGGCGGGCCCCACTACTCACCACCGGGCCCTTGAAAACGAAGAAGTTCGCGTATGTGCCACAGAAATTGGGCGTGCCCCACTACTCACCACCGGGCCCTTGAAAACGAAGAAGTTCGCGTATGTGCCACAGAAATTGGGCGTGCCCCACTACTCACCACCGGGCCCTTGAAAACGAAGAAGTTCGCGTATGTGCCACAGAAATTGGGCGGGCCCCACTACTCACCACCGGGCCCTTGAAAACGAAGAAGTTCGCGTATGTGCCACAGAAATTGGGCGGGCCCCACTACTCACCACCGGGCCCTTGAAAACGAAGAAGTTCGCGTATGTGCCACAGAAATTGGGCGTGCCCCACTACTCACCACCGGGCCCTTGAAAACGAAGAAGTTCGCGTATGTGCCACAGAAATTGGGCGTGCCCCACTACTCACCACCGGGCCCTTGAAAACGAAGAAGTTCGCGTATGTGCCACAGAAATTGGGCGGGCCCCACTACTCACCACCGGGCCCTTGAAAACGAAGAAGTTCGCGTATGTGCCACAGAAATTGGGCGGGCCCCACTACTCACCACCGGGCCCTTGAAAACGAAGAAGTTCGCGTATGTGCCACAGAAATTGGGCGGGCCCCACTACTCACCACCGGGCCCTTGAAAACGAAGAAGTTCGCGTATGTGCCACAGAAATTGGGCGTGCCCCACTACTCACCACCGGGCCCTTGAAAACGAAGAAGTTCGCGTATGTGCCACATAAATTGGGCGGGCCCCACTACTCACCACCGGGCCCTTGAAAACGAAGAAGTTCGCGTATGTGCCACAGAAATTGGGCGTGCCCCACTACTCACCACCGGGCCCTTGAAAACGAAGAAGTTCGCGTATGTGCCACAGAAATTGGGCGTGCCCCACTACTCACCACCGGGCCCTTGAAAACGAAGAAGTTCGCGTATGTGCCACAGAAATTGGGCGTGCCCCACTACTCACCACCGGGCCCTTGAAAACGAAGAAGTTCGCGTATGTGCCACAGAAATTGGGCGGGCCCCACTACTCACCACCGGGCCCTTGAAAACGAAGAAGTTCGCGTATGTGCCACAGAAATTGGGCGGGCCCCACTACTCACCACCGGGCCCTTGAAAACGAAGAAGTTCGCGTATGTGCCACAGAAATTGGGCGTGCCCCACTACTCACCACCGGGCCCTTGAAAACGAAGAAGTTCGCGTATGTGCCACAGAAATTGGGCGTGCCCCACTACTCACCACCGGGCCCTTGAAAACGAAGAAGTTCGCGTATGTGCCACAGAAATTGGGCGGGCCCCACTACTCACCACCGGGCCCTTGAAAACGAAGAAGTTCGCGTATGTGCCACATAAATTGGGCGGGCCCCACTACTCACCACCGGGCCCTTGAAAACGAAGAAGTTCGCGTATGTGCCACAGAAATTGGGCGTGCCCCACTACTCACCACCGGGCCCTTGAAAACGAAGTTCGCGTATGTGCCACAGAAATTGGGCGGGCCCCACTACTCACCACCGGGCCCTTGAAAACGAAGAAGTTCGCGTATGTGCCACAGAAATTGGGCGTGCCCCACTACTCACCACCGGGCCCTTGAAAACGAAGAAGTTCGCGTATGTGCCACAGAAATTGGGCGGGCCCCACTACTCACCACCGGGCCCTTGAAAACGAAGAAGTTCGCGTATGTGCCACAGAAATTGGGCGTGCCCCACTACTCACCACCGGGCCCTTGAAAACGAAGAAGTTCGCGTATGTGCCACAGAAATTGGGCGTGCCCCACTACTCACCACCGGGCCCTTGAAAACGAAGAAGTTCGCGTATGTGCCACAGAAATTGGGCGTGCCCCACTACTCACCAC
The DNA here is from genome assembly GCA_030522465.1 of Rhipicephalus appendiculatus. Lineage (NCBI taxonomy): Eukaryota > Metazoa > Arthropoda > Arachnida > Ixodida > Ixodidae > Rhipicephalus > Rhipicephalus appendiculatus. The sequence goes on along the minus strand of JALIZH010032945.1, from coordinate 12,938,676 downwards.
CGGGCCCTTGAAAACGAAGAAGTTCGCGTATGTGCCACAGAAATTGGGCGTGCCCCACTACTCACCACCGGGCCCTTGAAAACGAAGAAGTTCGCGTGTTTAACCTGTACTGACATCGCACAGTACTTAGGCTTCTAGCATTTCGCCTCCATCGAAATACGACGGCCATGGCCGGTGTCGGACCCGCGACCTTCGGGTCAGGGGCAATCAACAACAATCATTGTTGTTACCTAGTTTGCAGCACCTCCAAGTTACCTTGAGGAGTGTCAATAACGCCTGCGAGGCACATAGCTGCTGGTCACACTTGCCACATAGCCACACGTTTCCCTACATGTGTTTTCCGAAGACAAATTGGCAAAGCAAAGGAAAACTCGTGGTTCTTGGAGTTCGTTGATACTGATTTGCATGTTGATCTATAAATGTCAACGTGCAAATGAGTTCTGCGGCCAGTATCACGGACCTTCCTACCCGCACTGCATGGTTGAGGTGTCCACCGAAAAGAGAAGCGTGGCAAGCGAACGAGAAGGCGATGCGAATGGGGCCTGATTACGCTATCGCGCTGCGCTTAAAGGGCCCCTCACCAGTCCGCGTTCAAAGACGAGGAAGTGGTTTCCTCGTCGCCTTCGCTACCCTTCCTACAGGCGATATCTCCTCCTCGCCACTTATTCCTTTAAAGAAAGAGAAAATAGGCAACCACCCGTTTGTAGCACGAAGCCACAAGGAAATCAGAAAGAAAAGCTTCTTAGTTGCCGAAAAATTCGTCCTGGTTCGGGGTTCGAACCCGGGACCAACGCTTTCTTAACCCTTCCGCCACCTTGCGGGATTTCCGCAGAACTCATTTGCATTACTTGTGTCCATGTGCTTCGAGTTGTCGATGAATTCGCCCTCGCGCTGGCAATTTCTAGCTTCCTGGTTAGCTCAATTGGTAGAGCGACCGCCCCGGGAAGGCGTTGGTCCCGGGTTCGAACCCCGGACCAGGACGAATTTTTCGGCAACTAAGAAGCTTTTCTTTCTGAGAAATCCGTACGGATTTCCCTGTGGCTTCGTGCTACAAACGGGTGGTTGCCTATTTTCCCTTTCTTAAATGTCAACATTATCAGCCTACCCCACCGCGGTGGTCTAGTGGCTATGGTGTTCAACTGCTTACTCGAAGGTGGCGGGATCGAAACCCGGCCGTGGCGGCCGCATTTCGATGGAGGCAAAAATGCTAAATGCCCGTGTACTTAGATTAAGCTGCACGTTAAAGATCCCCATGTGGCCGAAATTTCCGGAGCCCTCCGCTACGGCATTCCTCATAATCATATCGTTTTTTTTTGGGACGTAAAACCCCAACCATTTTTACTACTATTATTATTATTATTATTATTATTATTATTATTATTATTATTATTATTATTATTATTATTATATACGCACACACACACACACACACACCGAAATAAACGTAGCTACATCTTTATGAATCATTTTTGTCGTAAGCAGCGCTTCCAGCCCGTCTGTTCTTATTGGCGTCAGCTGCCGTCCTGAATTATCAACACAGGGCCATATCTTAAGTGATTGGCGATCCTTCCTGCCATCTTTTGGTCGAACACTGCTCAACTTGCAACAACAAAACATCGTTGAAAGCGATTTCATGTATGTTTGTCCTAACCATAGCCATACGCCCCACGTGGCCCAGTAAGAATTCGTTTAACATATTAGACCTTGTCCTAACTTCATACACCAATAACGATTTGTCACTGACACATTTGTGTGGCTTAGCGATCATTCAGTGCTACGTTATTTAATTACGATGTCCCTTCCGTCAGCAAAATAAGCAAAAGTAGGCTCTACAATAAAGGCAACTACGCTGATGTGAATATTAACCTTATATTAACCAGCTGGCTTTTTTATGAGTTTTTCGCAGTGTCTCATAAAACTCACTATATATATATATATATATATATATATATATATATATATATATATATATATATATATATATATATATATATATATATATATATATATATATATATATACAGTGAGACCTCGGTGATACGAATCTCGCGGGGTCACCACAAATATTCGTATCAACCGAAATTCGTATCACCAGAAAACATGGAAAATTAGTATGCGACAAAAGAAACCTGGCGCAGGTTCTGGTTTATTGTTTCTCAGGGCCGCAGCAACGTCATGAACTGCTCTGAATGATTGCCAATAAAATTTTTAGATGTCAACGATCGTACGTACTTGGAAATATAAGGCGCGTGCGCGCGTGTGTAATTAGCGAACCAGATGTGTTGTGACCAGTGTTGTACACGTTCCTCTAAAACAGGAACGAAAGCTCGTTCCTCGTTCCTTCACAATTTCGGAACGAGTTCCCGTTACAAGTTCCTCAAATGCAAAAGGAACTCGTTACAGTTACATTTCCCAAATTGGAACGTGTCGTTACATTAACGTTACATTTGAGTTTTTAATAAATATATAGTGTCGGATAATCCTGAGGCGAAATAAAGTGAGAAATTTAAAGCTCCCATTGCGCTACATATATCAAACGAATTTAACATTGCCGACAGCAAGTTATACATAGGTGAAGAAATCTAAATAAACGCCCCTAGATAAATTTTTTTTCGAGACCACCAGCCTTACTACATGCATGTAACTGCAACTTTTGTGCTTATCTATTTCAAGTCCAACACATGTGGCACTTTTCAACGTCGGTCTTCAAAGGCGCAGTTGGGATACTGCGCTTCACATATTCAAATAAAAATCTCCACTAATGCGCCAATATAATTGAGTTTCTTCCACAGGATATCGCATCGAAAGGGACAATACTTCGGCGTTCATTGAGTGCCGATTCAATATTTCAGTGTGAGCAGAAAATAATGTTCAGGATACACATTTGCGCCTTAGTCCCCGGTTCAGTCAGCGAACATATTTCTGTGTATTTCGTCCTCTGTCTTTCTATATTGTGCTTTCTTTCTTGCCTTTCGTTCTCTATACTTTTCTCCTTCTTTATGTTTTTTTTTTCGCTATCTCTCTCTATCTGTCTCTCTGTGTACGTTCGCTTGCCTTGTATTTTTTTTGTTTTCGTTTTTCTCTGTTTCTCTAAACCCGGTTTCCCCTACTTCTTTCGCTCCTCCTCACCATCACTTCTCCTTCCCCTTGATATACTGTACTATACAAAGATATGATATACACTCCTAGCGTGCGCGCATGTTCCAGAAAAGCGCATAGCCAATAATTTCTTCAACATCCTACTTCATTTGTATATGGTCTCTCAGCTAAAAGATGTTTACAAGGAAATGGAAGGTCAGCCAGAATGGTATATGGCATTGACGAGGTGTTTATTCTTACCACAGTTATAGTGTATAATGGGAAATGGCAGTTCTTTGATGTATTCGCTCTAGAAATGAATGCGAATACTACGTGTTCGCCGGTAGGTCGCGATACGATCAAAATGAACACATTAGTTCTCTGTCTTTATTTAATTGCTTCAAAGTACCAGGTCTATCTTGAATAAATACCATGAAAGAAAAAAGAACACTAGATAGCTGAGTTGTTACGACGCTCGCCTTCAGATCGCGTATAGGCGGTGTCGAATCTCCCCTCGCCGAAAACATTTTGTAGCCAAAATTTATCTTTTTTCTCTATATCTCTTCATTTCGCTCTCTCTGTACTCGTTCTCTCACCCCACCATAGTTATTGCATCCCGCGCGGAACAAATCAGCGCCCGTGTTCTGGGAGAGAAGCAGAAGAGGATAGCGATGATGAAGAGAGTGCGTGCCGGTTCATGATGATGGTAATTTTCATTCTACGACACATGGAAACCTCGAGCATAACTTCTCTGCTGTAAAAAACCAGCTGTTCCTCCTGCACATGGTCAGTCCCGGCATTTTTCGCTTTCCTGCGCCCCCCGGAGCGCCTTGAATTAAGAACCAGTATGCATCGTAGTCACGTGATAGACGAGCGCTACATTTTTTCGCCTCCCACGGTCGCCCATCCGCCCTGTTCTGCGTGATGTGCTGCGTGCGTGCGCCTGTTGAATGCCGTTGAACGTTTACAGAAGGAACGCCGTTCCCTCTACCGTTCCTGCTTAAATGTAACGAGTTACCGTTACAGTTCCTCCGATCCTAAATGGAACGGTCGCGTTACTCCGTTCCTGCCAAAAGGAACTAGTTCCTGGAACGTCGTTCCTTGGAACGCCGTTCCGTACAACACTGGTTGTGACCCGTGACAGCTAGTAGCCCCTTCCAAGTCATAGCACGCTTTTTAACGTGACACCAGAGCAGTACAGCGAAAGTGACCTAACGAACGCTTGGCACGCGATCGTTGAAGGCCAGAATATTTTAGAAGCACTGGAATTTCTTGTTATTTTCTTATCGCGATGGTGTTGGGGACGTCTTTCAGGGAGATATGTTCCTGCACAATCGGGAGGTTTGCTCTAAATTCGGGGGCCTCCTGTGTAAATCGGAGTGTGTGCAGGTGCGCGTGCATGCCCGCGCTAGGGTTCCCGTGCCCGCGCGTGATTGCCTTGTCTTCCGCGATAGCGCGGGCACCGCCTGTTCGTACCTGAGTGGTAGCTCACGTTCGTATCAAACGTCGCGGGGTGAAAATCGGTTCGCAACAACCGCACTCCATTACATTGAAGGCTGATGGGCCTTGGCCGGGACCACCGAAAAATTCGTATCACCCGGAAATTCGTACGAGCCGTGATCGTATCACCGGGGTTACACTGTATATATATATATATATATATATATATATATATATATAGTCGAAAAAGAGGACGACAAACGTACGAAACGCAAATTTTACTAACGTTTCGGCAGGAGGACCTGCCTTCGTCAGGAGGACCGCCTTACTCTGACGACGGCAGGTCCTCCTGCCGAAACGTTAGTAAAATTTGCGTTTCGTACGTTTGTCGTCCTTCTTTTAGGGGCGAAGCTCCTTAAGCCGTGGGTCGTGCGTCCTCGATGTATGTAGTTGTAGGTAGCCACCTCTCGTTTAGTTCTTGGAATGTCCGCTAGATGGCGGTACTTGTATAAATGATGAATTATATGATGAAAAGCTGCGGCGCTCGCTCCATTCAGATGTATGGGTGCTGCTGCTTCTCACAATGTTCACTAGATGGCGCTGCGCTTGTGACAGTACGTGAATTGATCACTAGATGGCGCTGCGGCTCTCGCTCCATTCCGATGCGTAGGAGACGGCTCCGCTGCGTGCTGTAGTGTGATAGGAGACCGCTGGGTGGCGCGGCGCTCTTGGCGCGCTTCCTCTTTCGCTCGGCAGTCAGCGCGCAATGAGCGACGAAGAAGGCACGGAGGCGCTGGAAACGGAGCCCGACGTTCGAGCCCACGAAGCAGAAGGTGCACGGCGACGCCGAGAAGCGGATCCAGAAGCTGTGAGTGCCCGAGAAGCGGCGAGGAAACGCGCGTACAGGCGGGCAGATCCCGAGGCTGCGCGAGTGCGGGAAGCTGCTGCCAAGCGCACATACTGGTTCTCACGTCTTTCATGATGATGTAATGGGCGAATTTTCACGGAAGAGTCAAGAACCTCCGGAGCTTCGCCCACTCATCATCATTCACCCCGTGGATATGCTGTGATTTTTTTCGACTACATTTCCCACCGGAACCATTGAACTTCTTCCTCGCATATATATATATGCGAGGCATGATATCGCCAGACATTGATTTACTGAGTTCTGGTACCATTCGTGCTGACGCCGCCGATACCGGACGCCGGATTCTCTTACTCATGAGCCCGCGATCACTCTCAGTTATTACGGTATCGGAAAATGTAACTGATTCACTAAAATAGTCATCCTCGTCCGGCATCATCGGTATTTATTAGATGCGAAGCATCTTATGCTCGGGGCTATGTCCGTCCCTCCCGCGTCCGTCCCGCGTCCCGCGTCCCGCGTCCGGCCACTTTCATGAAGTAGGGAAGCACCCACTATGCGAACCAGAACACTGTAGGTACAATATAAGGCCGTCAACCACCACTACAGTTACCAGAGTCATGGACACGTTGACATATATTTGCTGATGACATAGCAGTAGCAGATTGACTAATCGAATTGAAGCTACGATTATCAGTAAACGTCATCCATGTGATTTTAACAACAGGCAAACCCCGTGCTCATGTACTTGATACGCTGCATTTAGTTATTTCAATGAGTTTAGAGGGTTTCACCAATTAATCACAGGCTGCCATCGTTTGCTGAGCAGATGATCGAAAACCGACCTCATCAATTTTCTGCGCAGAATTCGGTGCGCCTCCTTTGAGCCATCAAATGCCGTTGCAGAGGATTGCGATTTCAACGTGTTTTACAGCGATAACTCCTGTGTGTTCGCTACCCTTACTTTTTATGTCTGCTGGTTGGCGTCGCAGAAATCCTGAAGCACTTTGGAAGGCATATAAGAAATGAAGAAAATAAAGAAAAAAATTCGGCAGATCCCACGTACCATGGGAATCGATGTTATGCGAAGTATGCGGAGGGAAGGTGACTGTGCTGCAATTTTTTTATTGAGCAAAACGCTACGAAATGACACCAAAGATATGTACAAATGTTGTACGCACAGACATATGTTGAACAGTCGCATATGTTTTATATAACCAGTTGTTTGCAGTTGCGTAACGATGCCAACAGCAACATGGGTATTACCCCGGAAGCGATAACCTGATCTGTAGCGCTTTGTGCTTGCGAGGATGGTAGCCCTGGATAGTGCTACGTAGACCAACTTCAGTGGATGGCGCTTAACTACAACTCACGTTAACCCGACGTGACTGCTGTATCATAGGAGTACATATGTACTGTTTATAAAATTGGATGGTCAGTACAGCAACCACAATTGACGTTTCGCCAACATTACGCCTGCATAGGGTATTTTTCCAAAGCGGTTTCGAGACCTGGCGTGGCTCTGTGGTAGAATACTTGATTCCCACGCAGAATGCTTGGGTTCGATTCCTACTGGGACCCTGATATTTATTCTTTGCATTCGTCGGGTCAACGCTGCCAATGTCAGTTTTTCTGAACGCTCTCGCATTTAAATTACCAGTGTCTGTCCTCACCGTTCCTGGGTAGATATAAATTGTCAATCTCGTGTGGCACATACCCGCATACCGCGGCCCGTGGTATACGGGTATGTGCCGCACGTGCCTGGAGGAAAGGGTTTGACGACGTCTTACCCTCCGATACTTAAACCCTCTTACCCTCCGATACTATAATTTTGGTCTACCGCAGGTTAAGGAGGCGATCACGAGAGCACCCAGACGTAGGTGGCTAGTTAGTTAGATAGACAGATAGATACGTAGATAGAAACGCTCAAAGTGCCTGCGGTTCGCTAAGAAAGGCTTCGCATTTAAAAAAAGCACTTTCCCGAGTGGAGCTAGAGCATGGTTCTACAGAGATGCCGTCGTATGTTTTCACATCTCAATGTGTCCAGGCAGGCGGGCTGGTGGCGGAGCCCTGTATGGCCTAGCGAAGCAGGCGCACAGCTGTGCGCCGTGTTTTTTGTTCGCGTCGGACAGATTATGGCCGCCTCAAACAGCTCCGCTGTTAAAAATTTCAGCGCCTGTATTATGCTCACCTTGGTGCTGCTGTACTCGCTCTTTTCCTTTATCGTTTGTCCTTCCATTTCCTATCCCACGTATGTTGCCGCGAATTGTATATTGCGATCTGGTTGACCTACCCAGGGCTGGGCAGTATCGAATATACATGTATCTTAGATACTATCTTAGATACTCTTTGGGTATCTTTTATCTGTATCGCGATACGTCTCGCAAAACGAGTATCTGTACCTGTATTTCCGAATACATTCAATAATGTATCGTGTATCTTAAGATACAAGATACTGCTATAGAAACGCCACCCGGCGAAACAACAAACGTCAGCTAAACTCTGCTTCTCAAGCTGATACTGCTGCCACTAAGCCACCTCAATAAAGCTAAGGACAGTGATATTGCTTTGTCTTTTTGCCAGAGTGCTCCAGTGAGCATAAGAAATAAGGTCTATACGCGTCTCTACTGGTGGAGCAAAGTCACGTGATAGCGCTCGAGCCATCTCGACAAAAACAAGCGCGTGAACGTCTACGTGCAGCCGACCTAATGTTTCTCCAGACTTTCTTTCTTTTGTGCTGTGTCGGTGCCATGAACCTTGTTTGTACTTTGTAGCCACGGTACTGTGCTGCGTACTACAATGCGTGCGGCGTCTTTCGCTCAAATTCGGATGCAGCTATAGTGTCGTTATCGAAGTTGTCTTGCGTGGTGCTTCGTTGCAAAGTCTCAAAAATGCAGGAATGTGGTTGCTTTGCGTCTCGCTGCTTTCACACAGATTTCGACAGATCTCGTCGATGTAAGCTTGACTTGCACACTATGAGATTGACTTATATGCCAATTAGATTCTAACAACCATCGCTCCACCGGTGTCGATGCTATATGCAATAGAAGAAGAATTTGCGTAACAGATGATATTTTGGCGTACTGTATGTTTGTTCTTCGTGCTAAATTATGAAAGATTTTTTAATGATAGCTTGATTGTTAGCACAAGTGCTCTATTTGCTGTCCTCCGTTTGCATCCCACACATTACTTAGGCCTCTGCGCAGTTTTTTTCCCCCGTTTAACTGCAATAAATCTTTCATAACCTCCTCCTCTATTCCTTCTCTCATTTTTTCTTATTTTTAATTGTCTGCGTCATTGCTACTATTTACATATCTACATTCCATGTGTTTACTGTTCAGGCCATGTTAGGGCAAAGGTAAAATAATTTGAGCATGCCTAGTGCTTCCAGGACCAACAATTCTGCTTACGATTTAATAAAACAGCGAAATTGAGTTTACATTATAGCAATGGAAATTACAACAAAAGATGTTAGAGACGTTAGGAAGGGGATTTGAGAAACGTAATACCAAATACTACGGTTTTCTCATCAGCGTCCCCACGAGCCATTTAGTGCTACTTTCCGTGGGCACTGAGTTTTCTATTGTCTGACATTAACACCTAAGTTGACTATACATCATGCTCTATTTTCATAGCTTTTAGTGGTGCCGTCTGTATCGTGTTTATAAAGGGTGTCTCGTAACTGGAACCTAATATATACAAAGAAGTGCTTAACCTCAATTGAATAAAACCAACGACGTGGTTTACTGCAATGTGGCTCTTATTATGGTATTTTTATATTGCGCTTAATTTCTTAACTAGGATCAGAGATGTAACATTCCTGCTAACCATTTTGGGGCCAAGTGTGTTTCTTTGGGTTTTAGAGGGCATTCTAAAACGACAGATCGGACTTTTTATGGAAAGATACACACTACGTAGTGATTTTTCCGGCGTTTAAAGAAAGCCGGAGAAATATGTCCACGTTACTGCACTCGTACGCTATTGTGCTGCAGCACTCGCAGAAGTGCTTCGAGCGAAACAACCGGCAAGCGGACCGCGGCGAAATGAGCGGCCGCAGCTTAAGCATCGGCTCCACAGCGCGTCAGCATTTCTGACCGCCACGCACGGCAAAGATACACCATCGTCCCTGACAACCGACAGGCTGACGGTCCGCGCGCCGGTTGTTTGCTCGATGCGTGTTGAAGAGCGCTGCAGTACGATAGGGCATGAGCGCAGTCACGTGGTTTTATTTGATATTTGCGTGCTTTCTTTAAAAGCCAAAAAATATTCACCATGCAGCATGTACGGCGCCAAAAAACAATTGCTTCGGTCATTTTTAAATGCGTTCTACGATGTGACGAAGCGCACTCTGCCCTAAAGGGAATAATAAAAATGTTGCATAATTGACCATAGTTAATCAACAAACTAAGCGCAATATAAAAATACCATAACGAGCGCCACATTACGGTAAACCATATAACATTGGTTTCATTCAGTCACGGTTTTTAGGGGCGAAGCTCCTCTTAGTCTAACCTTGTCCTGCGTCAGGCGTAACCGGCAGTATCTCATGATAATGATGACGATGACACTGATGACCATGAAGAATAAGCGCGTTCCAGACCACCTCTAGTTCCCATCGTGTGCACCGAGGAAGCAGAGCGTCCCGCAGGTGGTGTGGCCATCTATGTCAAGCAGAACACTGTAGTACAATAAGGCCGTCCACCACCACTACAGTCACTAGAGTCATGGCCGAGAGCATAGAGGGGCAGCTTAGCAATGGCTAGGCAGGTGGTGTCTGTCGCCCAGGTTGGCTCCATTCCTTGATCTTGCTTGGATGTGCTTGCGGGGGCTTAGTCCATCCCTCCTTCCCGCGTCCTACACCCCTCCAGAGCATGCGCGTCCCCTCCACCTCTCTCTCCTCTGCAACGCTCACCCCCTTTCTCTCCTCTAGCAATCCTCTACTGTACGGAGCGGCGCCCGCGTCCTACACGCCTCCAGAGCATGCGTGTCCCCTCCCCCCTCTCTCTCCTCTCCAACACTCAGCCCCTTTCTCTCCTCTAGGAATCCTCTACTGTACGGAGCGGCGCGCGCGTCCCCTCTCTCTCCTCTCCTACGATCACCCCCCTTTCTCTCCTCTAGGAATCCTCTACTCTACGGAGCGGTGCCCGCGTTCCACATCCCCACAGCGGATGTGCGTCTTCTCCTCCTCTCTCTCCTAGGTCCGCCTCGGTGGATCAGTGGCTACGGTGCTCGGCTGCTGACCCGAAGGTCGCGGGGTCGATCCCGGCCGCGGCGGTCGCATTTCCATGGAGGCGAAATGGTAGAGGCCCGTGTACTGTGCGATGTCAGTGCACGTTAAAGGACACCAGATGGTCAAAATTTCCGGGGCCCTCCACTACGGCGTCTCTCATAATCATATCGTGGTTTTGGGACGTAAAACCCCATATATTATTATTATTATTATTATTATCCTCTCTCTCCTCTACGCTCACCCCTCTCTCCCCTCTAGGAATCCTCTACGGAGCCATATAAGAACCCCTATCCCTCCACTTCACCGACCATAAAGCCGTTATAATGAAGGGGTACCGGAAGCCACGTCTAGCTACCATTTACGAATAAATAAAATTTCTTGTATATATACACACAGTGTTTGTCACGTCTTTGATGATGTACTGGACGAAAATTCACGGAAGATTCACGGTTTACCGATGAACCTCCAGAGCTTCGCCCACTCATCATCATTCACTCCGTGGATATGCTGTGATTTTTTAATATTTGGTTCTGCTTACGTGAAACACCCTGTATACTTATTCACTTAGTCATTTTTTTTATTGCGGAACTGCCTTGCTATTTGACTTAGGTGTATTCGCTTTCCTTTTTTAGGTCCTTTGTAAATTCCTTTTTTTGTGTGTGTGTGTGTGTGTTACAAAAAAGCAGGTAAGCAGGCTAGAAGTTGCAATAGTGTGAATAGAAGTAATATCCTGCGACGCTTTTTGCCACGTACAATACATCTGGGAAGCTTCTGGGCAGCAGAAGTTCTCTAGGAGAGGAAATGGTCCAAGATGGCACGTTAGTCAATATGTTGCTAACGAACACTTTACGCAAGTTGATAGGTAGAATATGAAAAATAACTGCAGTTTTATGTCCTCAGTGAACTGTGATCGCTGACTCAGTAGTTATCGTCTCCACATGATGATTCATAAAAAAATATCGCTAACAGCGTTATTGCTGCTCTGCAGCTGTCGGGTGATGCGCGACTACGAAAACGGTAATACGCTTACGGACAAGGTAAGACTCTGCACCGGTATTTGTGCCATCTTGCGGAGGCTTCTTATTGAAGTTCTTGTAATTAGACGGCAACCGGCAGTTGGTCGCCCAGTAGAGCAGCGACACCCATCAAATACAAAAGTGTCAAGTAAACAAACGCCAATAACTTGTTTCGGAATGAAACTAATATACATTAAGCAAGAAAAACATAACTTTCGGGATTCAAACAGATATTTCATTAAAATAAACAAAGTTGGTCGCAGTTAAGACATTTTCAAGCAAACACTTCTGTATATAGGTATTTAAGGCGTAATTATATAGATCTATAAACGCAAATTTCCAAATGTATCGAAGTATCTTAAGATACAATTGGGAAGTATCGTATCGGATACATTCATTCCGGAGGTATCTTGTATCTGTATCTCCAATACTTCTTGCCCGAGTATCTTGTATCGTATCGCGATACAATTTCAAAGTATCCTTGCCCAGCCCTGGACCTACCTGCCTTTCCCTTTCCCTTGAGAGAGAGGGACCTCCTTGTTTCTCTCTCTCAAGATATAGCGTATTGGTACATTGTCTAGTCTAAACACCGCCTTAAAATAGCCGTAGAACTTCTTCCGTCCCCTTCCCCTGACGATCTGCAGATAACCTACTGTCTTAATCTGGAATATCTATCTCTTAACAAGCACATCTCCAGCACGTTAATAGAGGTACACTTTTGACGTCACCGTGTTACCGGAAAACCGGATGGAATCTGCGTACGCACGCACCTTTACGGAACGTAGACTTGCTTTCACGGAACGTAACCTGCTCGTGGGATACGCTTTACGTTTACCGCCATATCTCGCGAATTCACGTCGATCGTGGCTACTCGCTATATCCACTTTACGGAGACTCCTGCCACTGAGTCAAATAATCCGAAGTACGAGTGCCAATTCGTACGACCACGTTGTTTGAGTCGGATTACCGAAGTTAGCGTCGCCTCGAATACCGACGCCGTAAACGTGGGAGGCCTAAAGTGCCCGAGAGGCTGGATAGGGAGTGCCATCTGGCGGGGCCTAGATGAACCAAGCAAGCACGGAATTGTTATTGCAGAAACGTGCTGCATTCTACTTCTGGTGTAAATTCCTTCCAGCGGCGTAATTACAAAGGAGTTGCCTTTTAATATTTTTTTTCTTCGAAAACACTAGGCGGAAACAAACGTGTCTAAGATTGTTGTTACGCCAAACCCCACAAGATGTCGATACCATCGCCCGGTAACGCGGTATTTCTGCACCCCTTTGCGTATATAGGAGTGCCGTACACGCTCACAACCTGTGTTAGGATTTTGCCGCAGCTGTGATTGAATCTTATATGAATTAAGTATAGTTGAAATGTAGTTTTCATCATCAGGAAGTGGTTTGTGTAGGCGTATGCGTTTACGTACGTTACGTAAACGTTTACGCATGGGGAGCTAAAACTTTCCTAAAACATGCGTTCTGGCAATACGGTAAACGTAATCTGTATTCCGGTAGCACGGTAACGTTAAAGAGTATACCTACAAGCTAAAAACTCCTATTAAGAGGACATATATCGCACGTGAGCTTACCGGTGATGTGCAATTTCACATTCTTCGCAAGAGTTTTCCCAGCAGTGCTGACGAATGTGAACGCGGCCCCCCCAGGATGCCACCCATAATGCACATCGAACTGTTCACGTGTTAACATCGATCACGCCGACAATGCGACATCATAGTTACGCTGCCTCCTCGTCCCTTACCCCTCCCCTTTATTTCTCTGTGTTTTCGAAGCGCTCCACTGATGCCAGCATCGTTGGCAGACCAAAACGGCGTCGAGCATTAAGGGCGGCCAGCGTTCCGTGTGATTGCGCATTGTTTTGACAGCAATGGAAGCTACCTGCCAGAATGTAATCGTCCAGCTCCGTGTGTTGTTTATATGACTCGTTCATTGTATTTTGTTGCTCTATGTAAGCTGTAGATCAACAGACAGTCGGAATGACTCTTGCACGAAGCATGTGAACTTTGTTTCGTGAAGTCATCGCCCTACGACTTTGTGTCTTGTTTTTGTTTGTTTTTTGTTTTTTCGTTCAATTTTTGGTGTTCGACATTTTGTAGATGTTAACTGCGTGCCTCATGCAATCGGTTGATAAATCGACAGTGTCTGTATCAACGAATGAAAAGCGCAGTGAACAAAAATTGATAAAGTGACCACGCTCGACAAGAACAAATGAGTGAATAACTTTATTCAGTTCCTGAAGGTTTCCGAGCTGGGTTCCCGCAATAAAAGCCGGCCGAGAGACCGTGTCTCTCAGCAGCTTCCTTGGCCTGCTGGGTTACCCAGTGTTGGTGGTCTAGTGCTGATCTGAGCTGCTCAACCCGCCAAAGAATCCGAAGGTCCTCATTGGAAGCCGCGTCCCTAGTTTTAGGGGCGAAGCACCTTAGGGGCGAGGCTTGTCCGTCCATGTCCACGTACGCGGTGTCCGTTGTCACGGGGAGATGCGTGGCTAACAAAAGGTTAACAAGAACAAAATAAAAGGCTGTTAACCAGAACAAAATAAAAGGCCACAGCACTGTAAAAACACCGACATTTCAGCAGCCATAAATCAAAGCATATGACAAAAATAAAAAATTTACACCATCTTCCCAAAGGGAACCCTGATGGGACGCGAAGCAGCAGCGTTGCGCATAGGAGCGGTGGAGAGGGTGAAGCGAGAGAGAGGTGACACGTACAGACTTGTTTCAACGCGTACGTTAGGCGCGCGTCGGGCGGCAGCTGCGGGCGCTCCGGCGAGCGAGCGGCAAGCGAGGGAGAGAGTGACGTCAGCGCACACTGCGAGGGGAGCGTGACGTCAACGCGCAGCTGCGGCGTGACCTACTTGGCACCGCTCCAACACCTGCGGCGAGGGGAGCGCGTTGCGGCGCGTTCGTACGCACGGAGGGAGGGACAGCGTTACACAGCCTAGTCAAATAGCTGCTTCGCATCTAAAAGGTTTAACAATAGACTAATATCAATCGTAATTGAGACAGAACATTATAAAGCACCTACAAGCACAAACCCTTTATACTAGTCGGCGACTTCAACGTACACATTATGGACCTTAGGATCTAGCTTTGTCGTGGACTCTCACTGTCCGCTGTCAAGGTATATAGAAAACCGTTGCTATACTCGAAACATATGTGTGTATGTGAATCAAAAAAGGTTTACAATACACGAACATAAATCATAATTGTGACGAAACAATTATAAAACACCTACAAGCACAAACCCTTTATGCTAGTCGGCTACTTCAACGGTAGACATTATGGACTTTAGGATCTAGCAGTAGTACTTTGATCTGGGCGAGTTGGTTCATAGCAATGGGAAGGGACAGCGCGACTGAGACATAGGACAGAGAACACGCAACACACACGAGCGCTGACTTACAACTGGTTTTATTTTGCACCACACTGACCTTATAAATGCGCATAAACTTGACATATGACGCCACGTTTCCAAACAGAAGTGGTTTTGGTTTATCAACCAAGATATACTAACATGATTTTTCTCTTTTCAAGAGCCTTTTCACCAACACAACCAAAATCACAAAACCCAGGAATGGGCGATTATCTACACGTGGCTACCGGCAATATCACAATGCACACAACTGACATACTTATTGCATATTTATTGAACGCGCGGGCGCAAGAAGGAACAAGAAAAGGAACAAAAAGGATCTAGCTTTGTCGTCGACTCTTTAAGGTCACTTTATGTCACTTTATGTCACGCAATTTACATTATATGGGGCAACGCTCGGGTAACGTACGGTTACTCACCCATGCGATACCCAGAGCTTCGCCCACTCGTCATGATTCACTTCGTGTAAATACGTGGATTTTTTGCCAATTTGGGCTGGATGGCTCCCAGAGAATATGTGCTAGTGTGGCCCTATTAATGCAATAGTTGCACGAGTTGGGCGTATACAGAGAGAAAGAGAGGTTTATGATGAGAGAAAAACTGAGAGGTCGGCCTGAATAAATTTTCTGACCTGCTACTCAGCGTTAGGAAAGGAAAGTGAGTGGTAAAGAGAGCAGAGAGAAAAGGTGTTAATGATGATGAGGATGAAGGTGGTGATGGATCGAAACCTCGAATGCCCAAAAGTTATTTACAGTCTTTTTTCGAGTTCTGTCTCACGCAAAAACTTGTTCAGAGCTTTGAAAATATTGCACTGACGACAACGTGTACGTCCCGAAAAGAACTTTTTCCAATACTTGTTGCCTGACAGAATTCAATAAAAAGGTGGCCATCGATTTTTTTTTTTGTATGCTGTATCGCGGGCAGACACACAAGAGGTGTTCAATGGTCTCTGGAGTGCCACATACCTCGCAGTTCGGACAGTCTGCACGGCCGATAAGGTGCAGGTAGCGACGAGTGAACGCCACACCTAGGCGTAGTCTGTGCAGTAGGCTTGAACTGCACCTTTTCATGGCTGACGGTATTTTAACTTGCATGTCTGGGTCTAGTTCGTGAAGACGGTGGTGACGATTACTTGGTAAAGGCCAATATGCTACAGCAGTTTCGCGGAGGAGAGTATACACAACGGCGTTAGTGTCCTGGCCGTGAAAATGGAATTGGCAATAACGTGGCGTTGACGTGGGCCATTTTTGCCTCCGCATCGGCTTGCTCGTTTCCATGCAGGCCGAAGTGCCCTGGAATCCGCTGGTACTTTATACGATGCCCTGTTTTCAGGGCTACATCGTGTGATTCGGCCAACTTCTTGAGCAAGAAGATAATATGGCCCTCGTTTTAGCACCAAATCTATTACTTGAAGTGCTGGTTTAGAGTCGCAAAATATAGTCCAGTTGTGAGGAGGCTGCGTCGATATGCAGCGAATCACCTCGCGGATGGCCACAATCTCTGCCGCCGTCGATGTTGTTCGGTGGTCTAGACGGAAGCGTTCGCTGGTCTTCAAATTTGGTATGACGAACGCCGCTCTTGAGGCGGTTGGTAACACAGATCCGTCAGTAAACACATGTATGGAAACGGCATATTCTGTAGATATATACGATAAGGTTAATTGCTTCAGGCCACATGAGGGTAAACGCAATTTTTTACCCATTCCGGGAATAGATAGGCGCACTTCCGGTCTTGATAAAGTCCATGCTGGTATACCTGCAACTTTTGCCGGAGCGAAGCCTGAAGGAATGATGCTCTCATGGCGCAAGATTCATTCAGCAAAAGTGCTGTCTGGTTGGTGGGTGTGAATCGTCGATAGAGGATGACGATCATGACGGGTCAACAGCCGGAGATATATCCTTAAAGGCTCGCATGAAAGGTAACTCTCTATGGGAGTTATGTGTGCTTCTGCACTAATTCCTTTCTTTGAAGTACAGCGTGGGAGCCCAAGGCATGTTCTCAATGCTTGAGCCTGCAAGCTTTCCAATGTACGCAGGCAGGACGGGCGAAGGCTGGTCATAATAGGTAAGCTGTATCTCAGACAGCCTACGAAAATCGCCTCATACAGTTGGAGCAATGACCTCCCTGATGGGCCCCATTTCATGCCTGCTATATGTATCTAAGCATATGAATAACGCTGCTTAGTTTGGACTTAAGCATCGACACATGCTTCGACCATGAAAAATTTCGGTCAGTCATCACCCCTAGGAATCTGTGATGCGTTACATATGGTACGGCCGCGCCATCAATCGTAATCTGGTAGCGGTACATTGCTTTGCGCGTGAATGCAAGGGCCACACACTTCGCTGTCGCCAATTGCAGACCTCTCGAACGCAAATATTTAGAGGTGACTGACGCTGCACGTTGTAGTCTTGCACGGAGCTGTGGCCGTGAAACACCGGAAGCCCATATGCAGATATCGTCTGCGTACAGGCTTATCCTGGCAGTCTCTGGTACCTCATCCGGCGAGTCCAATGAGGGTTATGTGGAAAAGCGTCGGGCCTGAGAATGCCGCCTTGAGGAACGCCACGGAGGACTTCATGACGACTCATCTCGCCGTCTGTTGTCTTCATAAATATGGTTCTGCCAGTAAGGTAATCCATTATCCAGAGAAACATCCTTGCCTCCAATCCCTAGTTCCTCAAGTGCGTCGGGAATGGGCGTAATGTAGCACATTATCATATGCGCCCTTGACGTCCCAAAAGAGAGCTCCTGTCAAGCGTCGACGCTTCTTTTCTTGTTGGACAGTTGATACTAAATCGACCACGCTGTTAATAGAAGACCTCCCTTTGCGAAAACCCGTCATCATGTCTGGATAGAGGTGGTTGTTCTCAAGAAACCATTCCAGCCTCGTCAACACCATCTTCTCCAATACCTTGCCAACGCAACTTGCCAGGGCAATCGGTCTGTAGGATGATATGGCATGGGGTGTTTTGCCAGGCTTCAGAAGCGCCACGACTCGGCTGGTTTTCCATTTGCCCGGGACATTGTCTGTGCTCCACGACGCATTGAACATAGAGAGAAGAATAGCGCGTGCCCCTTCCCCCAGAGAACGGAGCGCAGCGTATGCGATGTCGTCTGGTCCCGGTGCTGATGAGCGTCGAGTAGAAGCAAGTGCGGCGTAAAGTTCTTGCATCGTGAACATGACATCAAGACGGTCATCAAAGGCTAGCGGGGGGTTGTTCCATTTTGTTAGGAAAATGAGGCGTTTGTGACGCGCCGGCCGATGCTCCCTTGTTCCCACCTAATTGCTCAGCAGCGCTCGTGGCAGCTGCGGAGTGCGTCCTAGCTCTCACTCCGGTGTCACTGATTCGTAGTTGTCTGTAAAGTGGCGAAAAATTTGAGTTTCCACCTTGATTGCGGTGTCAGGTGGCTCCTGGTGATGAGCTGGATCTCCTGGTGTCAAATACTTGCGGGTTTCCAGTGATTTCGCTGCAAACTCATGCGTTGAAATTGGAGCTGACGCGAACACGTGTCCGCTCGCTCCGACGATCGCAGCGCCTTCGACAAGAACAATATTCCTCAGACTTTTTATTTGTAAGGGTTGTGTGCCATAGGCCGATCATTTTCGCTAACAATTAGTCTCGGGTTAGGTTTGGCTGAAATATTCTCTTGCGAACAATCATAGTATAAGACATTCTTATCCCTTCGGACCCACTTGTCCTTTGGAAACTTCATGCAACTTTGCAAGGTTTAAGAATATTTTGACAAGCATATAATTCGACAAAATGAGGATGCTTTATTTCCCCTCGTAATATTGGGAGGAGGGGAGGAAAGCACATTTTTGTAAGACTAATAAATCAAGTGGGGTTAGCTGAGCGTGCTCTTGACCACGGCTGATGTCTTTGCATCCAAATGAGAGCAGCGCAGAAGTCCGGCACGTTTACCGTTGAATAACGCAACTTAACTTAAACCGTAAATGTGAATTCTAGTATTGATGTACTCAAGGCCTAAGTGTATTTCTTTTCTTTTGGCTTCTTGCCAAACTAGATTAAATGGCCTTGTGTAAAGTATTGGCGAAATTCATTATCAACTTCTTAAGCATTCTGTATAGAAGCTGGCCTCCTATGAACACAGCCAATTGAAAACGGCTAGCTTGAGTTCCTCGTCGTCTTCAAATCGTTGTCCGCCGACCGCTGCTTCAAGTTTAAAACGTGGAAATATTCGCGAAGTGCAAGGTATGGACTGTACGTAGGGTGGGGGATTAAAACGTTCCCAATCAAAATCTTGGAGCTTCTCCTGGGTTGGGGCAGCGATGCGAGGGAGCGCGTTGTCATGAATGAGGTCTACTACTGACGACAGTTTCCCACGCCATCAATTTTCGCTCGCACGTCACAATTTAGTGAGCATTTCGCAGTGCACGTCAGCTGTAATTGTCATCTCAGGTGGTATGAAATCAACTGAAAGAGCACTGTTTCCATTCCGGGAAACAGTAGCCAAAATTTTCCGACTCGAGTAAGGAGACTACTCGAATTGTTCGTCTTTAGCGAAAGCGAATGCAACCACTGTATTGACTGTTTTGTTTCTTCGTCGATGCAGGACATATCGTCGGCCGTAACAATGTGGGAAAGAAAATGCACTCCATTTTGTAGGTAGCGATCCGAGAACACTCGTCCACTTGGCATTCTCTTAGTGTTCGCCCGTAAGCGTTTTCGATGCCCACTTTGCACGCAAGTTGTAATGTCTGAGCTTTTCCGCTATAGAGAGAGACAGAGAAAGAGAGATGAGGAAAAGGAAATGCAAGGACATCAATCAAACGTGCGTCCGGTTTTCTACCCTGTACTGGGGAAAGGGAATGGATGATAAAAAGAAAGAAAACAAGGAACAAACAGTGGCGCTTCACCCGAAAGTGCATATTAACACCGCATTTTAACACCGAGGTCTGCAGAGGTCAGTTACTGAGTTTGATGTATGTATTAAAGGCATGATGCTAGGCATCGCATCGAGATGACATGCGAGGTCTCCGGAAACGTTAGGGGAGCCAGTACGTCGAAGAGTTCTTCAGTAGGTACATAAGTTCTTGAAGGCATTAGCGGGTATCATTCGAATTAAAACTTGGTAGCTCAGAATGGCAGCCGATTTGTCAAAACGTTCCGATGTAAGTATGGAACACGAGGTATACGGTGGCCTCTGGCATGTCTCCACTACATCGATACTGCTCTTCATAATGATTTCGATGGCAAACACTGGACGCAAGGCGTTAAGTATCTGTGAAGCTTTTTTGAGTAGGCAGTGCTGTCATCGCGCGTAAAAACATGTAATGAGCATCTACCAGCGACTGCACTGTGGCGGCGACCTCCTCATCTTCCTCTGGTGATTCATCTGGAATAGCTACAGAGTCAATGCTCCAACAACTTGGACAGTAAGGGGCGCGTACAAAAAGAGGAAATTTATCAGCCAGACAGCTATTCGTACGTGGTCGATGAAATCGCATTTTTTTTTTGTTCACTTTGAATAACTTTGTCTGCATAAATACTGGGCCTGTCCCTCGCTCTTCTTCATGCGCACTTGTGCGCCCATTTTTGAAGACTCGGCGTCATTGTATAGCCTTTATTTCACTCATTATTGTACATTCATTAACCGAAACACAACTCCCTAAAAATTTGGGCAGCTGATGGACACAAAAAACGAATCAAAGCCCGTTCTTCGCAAGTGGTGGGGTGGAGCGATTTTAGCAGAGATCGCTGTCTTTATTCATCGACAGCCAAACGACTGCTGGATCAAAGCAATAACTTCTGTGCCTTGGCCCGTTCTGACCTGTCATTGTTGTGAACCGTCAGCACTTGAATATAAGCGAACGGCCTCTACCTTTTTTAATATACCTCGTAATTTCTGTTCCGGAAGTGTCGTGCGTGATTGCTCATCTGCACAGTAGTCGCCTGATTTTTATGTCATTCATCGAATGGCATGCGGCAGAATGTTAACCCCATGGAGAAATACTCTTTATTAAGAAAAGTCGGTGCACCCTGCTTAACCTGACCATGACTTTCAGGCCAAAGTTACTGGCCTCTCGGACTCCAACAGGTAGTTAAGTTGGGTTGTGTACTGAATTTCTCTTGCGTGCTGCTTCTACTTGGCCCAACGTTTTTCTACTTGATCGATCCATCGTACCTTCGTCAGTACAATGCTGGTTAGACTGCAAAGTTTGCGCGGTCTCGCCAAAAGATTGCTATTGCCTCCGGAGTGCTACATACAGTGCTTGCAGTTATTTTATTTCAAGCGACAGTTGTAGCGCAGCACATCGGCTATGTAGAGTTGCTTCCTAAAGGAACGATGCGCGTACCCTATGCAGTGGCGTAGCCAAGGGGTAACACACCGCCCCCCCACCCCCCCCCTGAAAAAAATTTCTGGCTACGCCCCTGACCCTATGTCGTGGGTAGTAGCAGTAAAGTTAGAAGTTTATTGCTTAGAAGCCTCATATGAGCTCGAATTTAATATCTCGCTACCCGGAAGTATTGCTAATAAGACGTAACAAAACATTCTTCGGAACAATGGTGCGCTTGCTACTCAAGGCCCCACTAAAACTTCGCTGGATGCTGATCACTCGCAGTGTTTGCACGCTCTGTCCGCACAGCTTTGGTTCGGCGCTCCCTTTCAGGTCCTATAGTTGACTAACTGCAGGAACATATCTGGGAAAGGGAAGAAGGGTCTACGCCGCGGCAGACAGAAGCCACGCGAGGCGAAGGAGACAAATCGCGGTCGCGGAGTTCGAAATCAATGTCAGCTGGGCGCCCGAAAGGGAAGGCGCCGCTCGTCTCCGCCGAGACAGCATTCTGCGCAGGCGGACGCTCATAATTGGGGGGGTGGCCCCACGTGGCGCGTTGACGCTCGTAGACGTGGAAGCAGCTGCACTCGTGTCGCGCTGTCGAGGAAGTTGCCCAAGACTTAAATGGCCGCGAGAAGGGCAGCGCGCGGCGAGGGGCTCCGGCTGCCCCGGAGAAGAGGCTCCTAATTGACAAATGGACTGTCACAAATGAAATCACTGTTGCTGCGCTTGTTGCTAAGGCGAGCCTCAACCCTCGCGCCTCGCGATGGACGGACATCCAAGACGCGTGGCAATCGCCCCATTCCCGCTCGGCCCGTGGTCCCTCATCTCGCGCATATAGGCGGCGCACGCGGGTGGCGGTTTGCCAGCAATCGGAATATTATCGCCGGGAAACACTGCTACCGTCGTTTCGCTGTATGTGCCTTCCCTTTTGTGTGTGTGTGTGTGTGTGTGTGTGTGTGTGTGTGTGTGTGTGTGTGTGTGTGTGTGTGTGTGTGTGTGTGTGTGTGTGTGTGTGTGTGTGTGTGTTTGTGTGTGTGTGTGTGTGTGTGTGTGTGTGTGTGTGTGTGTGTGTGTGTGTGTGTGTGTGTGTGTGTGTGTGTGTGTGTGTGTGTGTGTGTGTGTGTGTGTGTGTGTGTGTGTGTGTGTGTGTGTGTGTGTGTGTGTGTGTGTGTGTGTGTGTGTGTGTGTGCGCGCGCGTGCGTGCGTGCGTGCGTGCGTGCGTGCGTGCGCGCGCGCGTCTCTGAGTAGAAAGTGGCGCTTGTAGATCCCGTGTCGTAGCTAACTTTTGGTATTCGAAATCAATGCGTCAGAAAGTTTACGCCTGAAACGATGTTCTGCCTATGAATTCTGGACGATATCAGGACGATATGAATGCTCGGACACCGACCAAGCTAACCGGGGTTTGTGAATGCCTAAATGCGGTGTTCGTGCAGGTCAAGAAGAAATTCGTTGATTTATTTATTTATTTATTTATTTATTTATTTATTTATTTATTTATTTATTTATTTCCACAAATGCAGGGTGCATGTAGCTGCTCGAAAACGTACGTGATAGTGGTGCATGTTATTATATAGCTGTGATGGATTTTGCCGTAAACAGAGCCACGAATGTATGTGAGCGATTTTGCACGTGCCAACCATTTAATTATTTCAAAAATAAATTACGGCACGCAGTCGTCCTGGGGTGCACGTCCTTGCTCGTCCTGCAGGGTCTATACGTTCATTCCTTTGATAATGAATCTGCCGACTGCTTTCTAGCATCATTTAGCTCCCGAAAAAAATTCTGGCAAAGTTATTTGTTCTTCTCTGCTTCGCATCGTCCAAAGGCACTTTTCCTTCTTTTTTCTTTCTTTTTTGTTAGCCGGCCATGCTAGAGCATACTCCAGTCGGATCACGTTTATGCGCATTATTTTAATGGTTCATCTCCTTAATAAGAAGTTCACAATTATTTTTCCATTCTGAAAAATTGAGGGAAGTGAAGCGCGCGGCCGTTCTTGCTCCGCCGAGGCCCAACAAAGCCAAAGCAAGAAATACTGCCAGACTTGGAGCGAATTCGTTAAGGCTGTCTTCAAAGAAGGTCCACGTTTCTAAATGAAGGGTTTTCTTCGACATTTCGTCCGCGGGCACCGGCTTTTCTGACGACTTTCTTTTTTTCTCTCCTCCTATTATAAATTTTCCAATTTTCCAAAATCCAGCCTGAATAGAGTTGGTTCTGGAACTTGTTTCGCATATTTAATCTCTTCCTTTGTTTGGTACTTAAGTTCATGCACAATCAAACAGTGTAGCGTGATTAAATTCACGATTTATTTTTCTTCTCTCGTACGGAGCAGGGTAACCGCATCCTTGCATGTCACCCCTTTTTTTTTTCTTGACAACGACTTCCATTAATGCGGCAGCGCAAATTGTCCCCGAGTTTTTCAGAAACACGAATCGCGAGGTAGTTATCGATGTGTAACTCACAAAATGTTGCGACGCAATTGAATGTACCGTAATTGTGAATGTGATTATAAATGTGTTTTGCAATATTCGTCAATAAGTTGGTCCACGTATTTCCGAGAGAGTTCGAACGGTCTCGGGACCACATTACACGTTTGCAGAGGAAGACTTAGTCAAGGGCAACAATTAATGACTGAGGCGTGTACCACGGAATTCGTAGTGACCCATTTGTGTGGAGTTGTGCATATCCTCTATGTTGGCTCAGAAGCAACGGACTTTGGGCCAAGCTAGCGGCTTCCTTGATGGAGGGTTAACGGTACTACGAGAAAGACTGCGTCAGTGAATCTGCCAATAGCACGGGGTGGAGCGCGCCGTTGCCCACGATTTGCTGGGGACACAGTGGACGTCTGGGACCGAACTTACGAAACTTCTCTTTGGTAATTGCGTTTTCTGACTCGTCTGTTGGCCTCGCTAATGGTATGTAATACAGCGTGATTGGCTGAAATATTCTTTTACTGAAATCTTTATTGTAAGACGTTTTTGTGAATACTGACCCTGATGTCCGAAGCTAGTTAGGAACCTTTATTAAAGTTTCATCAAATTCTTGACGTCCGACGAATTGCGTTTTTTGTAATGGTTGCGAAAGTGCGTACTTTATTACTTCCACAATAATAATAATAATAATAATAATAATAATAATAATAATAATAATAATAATAATAATAATAATAATAATAATAGGTCGGCAAAACATGTGGCGCTCACTCAGACTCACTCATGAAATATGTTTTGCCCTTGGGACTCACTCGGACTCAACCTCACCAAAATATTACTCCCCCGGACTCACTCAGACTCAGACTCGCGGCTCGATCTGAGTCTGAGTGAGTCGACTCATGGGTGAGTTTGCCGACCTATGGTAATAATAAATGTTGGTCTTTTACGTCCCAAAACTATAATATGATTATGAAGGACGCCGTAGTGGATGGTTCCACAAATTTTGACCATCTGGGGTTCTTTATTTCTCGAACAGGTGCTGTAAGAAATATAGCATCCGACTGGAAGAATTGCCACTTCGGTCGGTGATGTGATCTAATCCAGCACTCCTGTAGCTGATTATTTTCTCAGTAACCCTGCCAGACTGAAGAGGTGTAGCAATGTCACGGTGAGCAAGCTTGCTACTTATAAAAAAAAACGACAGCGGGTTTTTATTCAGGTGACGACACCACGCGGAGCCCTTTAGAATCCTAATATGAAACTAAGCTTTTACATTTAATATCAAAGGCCAACTTGCCTAGACGTCTCAAATTATTTAATGTAGTTGCACTTGGGCATCCTATTATTATCGCTCAGCTGTGGGGGCATTCAAACGACAACACATGCCATTTTGTTGGATCTTCGAAATGTTTCACTGTGCTGCTGGAAACAACGGGATCTAGGCAACGCTCACGTTTTCGCCATTTTTGGTTCAACATAACTAAAGCGACATAGGATAGTTTAGAACCTCAGTGCCCGGGACATCATGGCGCTTTCCAGAGATCTACCAGCAAACCCCCCCCCCCCCCCCCCCCATCCCCTGTCTTTCTTCCCCCGTCTTTATTAGAGGATGAGCAATATGGGGCCTTACAGAATACATTTCCACAATGCGAACACGGACTATACATTACAACGTGAAAGCTTTTTTTAGCTTGAACCACTTTTTTTATCGCATGGAGTGTATAGCATGACATTGACTTGTTCACACGAATTACATGGTTAAAAATACGTAACTTACACGGCAAATCACGATGTCAGATCGCTAATTGAAAAATAGTAATTATATTTTCCATAATTCACTTTAGGGCACATGCGTTTGAAATGCGAAATTGGAGCCAAACTGTACTGAAGCCGCGTCGGCATTGCAGAAATATTAAGACGCGCTACTCTTGGTATACGCATCGCCGAAATCGCATTTTCAAAAATGCGGATTCGCGTTAAAATTAATACCATCGTAAGCTCTCTGATGTCGCGTGTCGGGAAACTCTCACGTCGTTGAACTTTAATTGTATTTCGTAGCACGCTTTGACAATCAATATACTGAAAGTGGTGCTAGTCTAAAGCATTGTAATCGCTAAACACTACATGTGGCAACGCGTTTCGCTCTATTTCACGCCACCCTTATTATACACCGTTCACTGTCCGCTCGTTTCATCCCGCTTACACGAAGAGCGGGAAGGAACAGAATGGGAATGGGTATGGCTGCGAAACCACCTCAATTTCACGTCACTCCTGGTCGGCTTTCATTTTCGCAAGTGCAACGTGCATCCGAAAGTGAATAATAATAGTGAAAAAGCTAATTAACTTGTCTTTTTAATTAGCCATCCCCGCATTCCGATTTCACATGCATGTACTTTCCTCTTACATAAAACGCACCTGCAACGCCACCTGTCCCCGGCAGTTTTTAAGGAGCCTGGTCAAACCGAAAGAGAGATATAGGATGGAAAACGTGGTTATACCGTCATGTAACTGCTGGTCTCATTAAACTTGCTACATTTTCAATAAACAATATTAGCCCCTAGCACGCCCTACACGCACTCTGTGTGAGGCGCTCGCATGACGCGTCAGGGCGAGTGTATATTCGCGTCTGTTGTTTTCCCCACTGGGGCAGCCCGTCCGCGCGCCACCCACAGTGTTCCCGTTCGTTAGGTCTACTTCTGTGTATAGACTACGCTTTTGGTAGGCCTTTGAAATAGTTTTGACAGCTGTTTTCATTTGTAAAAAGTTTAATTAAAGCGACCGCGCTCTATGCAGCAATCTAATTATTCAAGACAGCTTTAACAGCGCCGGCCCTAACGCAGCTAGGTGCACCGGGATATGTGCTTTTCATGCGCGGTTTCTCGTGACAGTTCAGGTGGTTAATCAAAAATATGACAGAACGTCTAAAAGACGACAAAGATACTTGCCGGGGCGCTGCGAGCATGTCACAAACGCTGGCTGCACGTAACTAGTACACAGCATTTACGTTAATTTTAACCCGCCAGAACTTGTTTTGTCGCGACTAAATTACGTTATGGTGAAACAACATGTAGTCTCATTTGTAGACTGGAACGTTTTGCAGCAGCGTGGTCACTGAACGATAATACTGAAAATTATAATGCTGCACGTTGGCGCCTTTTCCTGAGTGAAGTGCTTGCCAAAAGTGGGTTGCTTGGGGGGCCGTTATAAGAGGGCAGTAACTTAAAGTGATCGAAACGCCAAATGCCTGCGCAATGAAAAATAAAACGAATGAACACAGAGTAGGCAAAAAAAAAAGGAAACTTGTACTTCCATAAACTCCTCATACGCGTGCGTGCACGCGCGTGTGTATTGGTTGAACAAAAATAATTCACTTTGAATTTTGAACAGAAGCATATAGAGAACAGACGAAGACGGGGATCTACAGATTTACATTGATTATATAAAAGTCGGATACATTAATGTCGACGTTCACGACTTGTTTTCATGGCGAACTTCGGCGCTCGCTTTCTCATAGCGCACGTGCATTATCATGCGGCCCTAAATTCCCGCTCGACAGACGCGACGTAGCGCGTATGAATGACGCAAGCGCTTCACGAATCGACAAATCAGTGAGCACCACCGAGGCAGTGGAACGGGTGCGCTCACTGCCTCCCACACTCATCGGCATCGCACCTTGGCACTGCCGAAGGGAAAGCGCCGACCGGAGAGCCCTCTCCTGGACGATTGACCCACGCAGAAACACGGCCGATGAAAAATGATTTCTGCCGGAACTTGAATTTTTAATCGAGCGGGTTCACGGCGCACGAAAATAGGCAGCTGAGCTGGCTCGGGGAGACAGGGAAACAGCGGGGGGGCGGTTGAGCGGTTCGTCCGAAGTGGTTTATGTAGGTTTGAGTGAGAACGTCGTCGGCGACGCTGGTTTTCGGGGCGGCAACGGGGCGGTGCCCGCGGACACGACGAGCGGCTCCCGCTGACTGCCCTATTAACTCGCGGCATTTCCATATTTCACCCATTACATCCGGGGCTGGACCGATTCTCGCTCACGTTCAACTGCCGCGGCGCCAACTACGTATATATAGATACACGCGCCCACGTGCAGCCGGCTCGGCCGCTATCTTCTTCATCGGCGCGTTGCCGATTTCGATACTTTTTTTCTTTTTAGAGCTGAAAACGCGAGAAGCTAGGCTTTGCGTTTTGTTCACTTATCTCAATCGGAAATTTTCCATCGCGTTGAGCGAGACAGTGAATAAAAAAAAAAAAGTAATAAATGGAATGCCCCGTATAACGGTCCGACTACTTGCGCCTTATCGAGGCGGCACCTTTTTTGCATGGTTATCACGGTAAATCGACATCTATATACCACTCGAGAATGATCCGCACTCCTGGGCGAGTTTTACTGCTGTCGTTCGCTGCCGCTCCTCCGCAACGGCAGTCTTAAATACTTGCCGCAAAGATGGCTACAGAGCGGCGAGAAGCAGGGGGGGGGGGGGGGGGGACGCTGTTCATGTCGCACTTCAGTAGCACTGATTGTTGGGTGAGTTGGTTCACGATTATGAAACGGCGCAACGGAAAGACACGGAACACTGACGATGAAGAACACACGAAGACAAGTGCCGGACTCTCAATTAATGTTTATTCACTTCGACACACACTTTTATACCCACACGGGGTCACACACAGCATAAAAACACACGAAGAAAACAAAAATACATCACATTTGCCTATTCAAATACAGAATTTCTTTTTGCAGCAGGGGGGATAGATGGAACGCTGGTACGCGAATTCTAATTATTATGTATGCGCAAAGCCTCGTTTATCTCGCGAGTTGTCTGGTCGGGATTCCTGGCGACGATGTTAGTTTTGCTGAATATAGGAGCGCGCCCACACTCCGTAATAACAAGAATGCGTGTATCAGCGTTCCATGCACAGCCCTGCTGCGAAAAGAAACTTTGTATTCGAATCGGCAAATGGGATATCTTTTTGTTTTCTTTGTGTTTTTATGATGTACTGACCACGTGTGTGTATTAAAGTGCGTGTCAAATAGAATAACGATGAGTAGACATTCTCGCGCTTGTCTTCGTGTCTTCTTCATCGTCAGCGTTTCGTTTCTTTTCGTTGCGCCGCTTCATAACCATGTCACCGCTAAAATTCATTACCCATATAGCATTGAAAAGAAGCTTCTTACGCCAAGGCTGCTGCTTAGAGTAAATCTGAGGCATTCATCACATTGGAAATAGGTATTAATACCGGAGGTTACCGTTTGGTGGCAAAAAGCGCTTACGACCAAAGGAATGGGGAATGAAAAGATCGTTCTGAATTTCGCCCCATAGTTGTATCCAGTGATCTCTGTGCTTACTGTTCTGTCTGGCAACTTTAAGAAACAAGAATTTGATTATCGTTATACATTCCGGACTGATGTCCGCTGTTACATTCAGTTGAAACACCGGGGCTGAAGCAGATCATTGTGACTTTTCTTATTACTGAATGTATCCCGTGGTGTCACAGCCTGTTAAAAAACCTAGAAAGTTGAAGTATGTATCGTTGCGTTCTAATTATTATCATTAGTATTTTGTGGAAAAACGCGCATCTACACAACGGACGACGAGCCAAGTAAAGAAGAAAGAAAGAAGCTGACAGTCCATTAAGACTGGAGTAAAGCAGTGGCAGAGAAGGAAGGAAATGGAAAAAGGGCAAGGCGGTTAACCATAAAAGCCTTGGGTCGGCCACCGTATGCAGAGAGAAGGGGAAAGGGAAATAGAAAGGGGTCGTTCCACGCCAACTCTCCCCATCGTGGCGCTCGACCAAAAGCGATTTCTCTAAAGAAATTGCAAAATTTTGCATGCATGTGTAAAACATTTTGTGTAGCAAGAACATTTTTGGGCAGGTGAGTGCCATTGGAATTTAACGAAATGGTGGAAAACTAGGTACAAAAGTAAATTGCTAAAATTCGACCGCTTCGCGAATTCTTACAACTTTTGCGTTTGTGACTTGCCTGAGCATTGCGTTTTTATTATGAACGAGTTTTATTTTGAAAGGAGTTTTATTATAAAAAAAATTGAGCAGATTATAGCTTCTTGGGCCCTTTTATTTTACAACAGAAAAAAAACGGTAATAGACGAAAAACAAAAATTATTTTTATAGAACTCTCCCTTAAACGTGCTATCTCCTAACATTTTAGTTAGGAGATAGCCATTTTAGCCTATGTGCGGCGAATGAGCTTTAAAAAAGAATCCTGAACTTGACAAAAACGCCACTTGGACTATGTTGAGACTTCTGTAATACACTAAGTTGTTCCAAGAAAAAGTAAGCAGAACAGCGCACATGATTGAGAACTATAACCAATTGCGCCACTGAAAGTTTCATTCAACTAATTGGTGTTTTAATTGAGAAAAGAAATTTTGAAGTTAGTCCCACCATTCCATTATTTTGGTTGGTGCTTCAGCTTCACCTCGTAGCATGGTGGCGGGAACCAACAAATCCGAGTGGTGCAGACGGGGCTCTGTGCGGTGAGCAATATAAGCAGTGATCACCGGAAGTTTGTAAGAACTGAAGTCCTTAATGCATGCTTGGTCGATGACAATATACTTCCGTGGTACTGGAAGTATATGCATGTGCTGCCTATGCGTGAAGTGGTACAGCGGCAACAAGTGACTTTCACGAGCGTAAACTAGGAGAACCACTTAAAAAACTATACACGTTCAGTCACATTTACATTACAACTGTGCTCACGTAGGCGATCGTTAAGGCAACGGCCGGTTTGCCCAACATAACGGCGACTGCGCGACCACACCGTTGTTGCGTGGTCGACAATGGCGCGCGTGTCTCTGTCGTTCAACTTTCTTGTCTATCAACGAAACCCGTCTTCATTTCCTCAGTGTAGGGTAGTTGACCAGATTTCTCCTTCCGTTGGCCTTGCCCCTCTCCTGTGTTTAGGCGGAAATCAGCGGTTTGCTATTTACACGTTTCCCCTTGTTATCATTACAATAGACTGAAGGAACTCAGTTAAGTGTGTCGAAATGTTTATTGAAAAACCCTTGCTCGCTATGTGAAACAAAATCGCTACAACTTTAAAACTTTTTTTCTTTTACAGCAGCGCTGTTATGCTCGAGGTTTGCCATGTGTCATAGATAGAAAATTATCATCATCATTAAATGACACGCGCTCTCTCCCTCCTCTTCTCAACTTCGTCCTCTTCTGCTTCGCTCACAGAACATGCACGCCGATTTCTCCGTCGTGGGATGCAATAACTCTGATGGACGAGATAACAAGTACGGGGGGGAGAAAGAGAAAGAAAGAAAGAGATAGAGAGAAAGAAAGAGAAAGAGAGAAAATATTGAGAAAAAATTTCTTGGCGAGGCGAGATTCGAAACCGCGGGCCCGCGATCCGAATGCGAGCATCGTAACCACTCGGCTATCCAGGCAAGCTAGCAGAGCATAGCATAGCCTTGTGTAGGTGTAATATAGCATAGCAAGGGGGGTGGGAAAGGGAAGTGAGGGTGAGGAGGAGGGAAAGAAGGAGGGGATAACAAGTACAGAGCGAGAACGAGAAAGAAAGAGATAGAAAGAGGAAAAGAGTACTAGATAGAAAGAAAGGCAAGAAAGAAAGAAAAAATTTCCCCATCTCCCGCTAAAGGGAACCATGTGTGGATGCGAAGCAGCGGGGAGGTGGTTAGCTTGAGCGGGAGAAACGTCGCCCCTCCCGTTTCGCGGCAGCGGCCCGGGCGCTCATCGCGGCGCTGCACAGGAGAGAGAATGAGGCGCGCGCGCTCCGTCATTTTCATACCGCGGAACTACCGTGGCGCCCCCCAGCGGAGTATGAAGCTGTCGTACCACCTGTCGTGCGCGCCGCTCCATAGAGTAGAGGATACCTAGAGCAGAGAACGGGGGGCGACCGTAGGAGAGGAAAGAGAGGGGGGAGGGGACGCGCATGCGCTGTGGGGGGTGTGGGACGCGGGAAGGAGGGACGGACAAAGCCCCCCGCAAGCACATGCAAGCACGATCAAGTAATGGAGTCAACGGGACGCGGGCGCCGCTCCGCAGAGTAGAGGATTTCTAGAGGAGAGAAAGGGGGGGGGGGGAGCGTAGGAGAGGAGAGAGAGGGGGGTGTGGGACGCGGGACGCGGGAAGGGGGGGGGACGGACAAAGCCTCCGCAAGCACATGCAAGCAAGATCAAGGAATGGAGTCAACGTGGGCGACTGATACCACCGGTAGTGCGTGTTATTCTTTGCTCGCACCCACCACATGCCTAGCCATTGCTAAGCAGCCACTCTGTGCTCTCGGCTATGACTCTGGTGACTGTGGTAGTGGTTGACGGCCTTATTGTACTACAGTGTTCTGGTTCGTATAGTGGGTGCTTCCCTACTTCATGAAAGTGACCGGACGCGGGACGCCGGACGCGGGACGGACACAGCCCCGAGCACAAGATGCTTCGCATCTAAAAAAGTAGACAGAGAGAGAAAGATAGGAAGAAACAGACACAAAAAAAAAAAGATTTAAAAAGAGTGAGCAAGCATAGCCATGTATAGTATAGTGTAGCAAGGGGTGGGAAAGAGAGAGGTGAGAGGGTAAAAGCCTAGCCGAGCCAGGTCCAGCTGTGCCCACCAGCTCTGCTGTGACCCAGGTTTGCGCGACTTAGTGCAAGGTGCACTAACTTTTTTTTTCCGTGATCTGGTGATTATGCACCTATTCGCAATACAGTTTCCTCGTTACATTAGTTCATGAGAACACGCGAAAACCTACCGTGAAATAGAAGAAATGCTAATCATAGATCCCCGTCAATGCAAAATAGTTTTGTAAAGGAAAGCGCTTTTAATTCGGCTCCAGAAACGTGGTCATATGAAACATCGCCATGTGACATGCTGTTCTTAAACTATGCCCCAATTCTACCCATAACCCTCTTTACGTCTTTAGCTGAGTGCTTGAGACCAAACAGATCGATGGCCACATCTCATTCAGACGTGCACACAGACGACGTAGTACTTTTAAAGTCATGCAAGCCCCTAGCAGAACCTGCTGGCGACAGCAGTTGTCGCTTCTATATTTGCATAACCTGGCCTCTGAGGGCAATGACGCGTCTTTGGTGTCCTGCCTTGGGAGTGGGAGCGCTCGGGACTGAGCAACCGAGCCGGTCTCGCATTGGTCCGTGTCTTTGCAGCTGTCCGCTCATTGGCTGCGCGGCGCGTTCCCTTGGCCCCGTCCGGCTATTACTATAAGAAGGAAAGGCCGCGAAGAGATAAGAGGACATAGCGAGACGGAAAACGACGAATTCATTACGCGCGATCCGTGTACAACCACTCATTTGAACGGATAACCATCGCGAATTTGCTCAAAAACCCCCGTCCCTTTGTCTCCGCTGGCCGGAAAGGCTTGAGCGACCCT
Source organism: Rhipicephalus appendiculatus (assembly GCA_030522465.1). NCBI lineage: Eukaryota > Metazoa > Arthropoda > Arachnida > Ixodida > Ixodidae > Rhipicephalus > Rhipicephalus appendiculatus. The sequence goes on along the minus strand of JALIZH010032945.1, from coordinate 12,905,540 downwards.
GCAGGCGAGTGAGATCTGTAACGAAATCTTTTCATTCTCTCTCTCTCTATCGCTACTTCCTTTCGGCGCTCTCGTATGAGCCAAAGAGGATATTAATTATTCTTCCTCTACACAGAACTGAGAGAACCCCTTTGTACCGTGACGGCGGAAAGCTCGCTTATCCAGAATCGTAATATTCGCGGAATGCTCGCTTTTTCCTCTCTCTCGTTGCACGTCTTCTGCTTATCCCTCTTGTTAGTCTTGGCCCAAGTGAGAAGGCGGTGGTCGGCCCGCGCCAGCTGCTGTTGTTGTTGCTGCTGGCGGCGGCAGCGAGACCGCGCGAGGAGCGCGAAAGGCGGGAACACTGGAGGGGAAGTGAGGTGTAGCAGCCGGCCCGTCCACACTTCTTTTGCGGCAGCGCAGCGCGGCTTCTCGGCACGGCTTTATTGTTTCACGGCGGCCGATAGAAATCTGGGTGGGATCGGCGCGGAGAAGACTCGCAACCAGCGACGTTAATGGCGCGGCGACCGTTTGTGTTGTTTTATCGCCTGATACCGCGATAAGGTCTGGCACGGGGCGTGTTGAGCGACGACGCTGGCTTTGTTTCGGTCCGCGATGGGCGTGATTTACACGCCGGACAAGGTGACCGGCTCTCTGCCGCGATAATGCTCATCAGCGCCTCCCTTTTGTGTTCGGAGCGGCTGGCGGCGTGCGATGGGATTGTCTTTCACACCAGGCTCACACTTTGCGGAGTTCCGTGCGGCTGCGGTGTTGTTTTACTCCGAAGATATCCTCCCAGATCGACCGCTGATTGATCGGGTGCAATTCCTAACCGCGAGGCAAGCGGATGCGCCGGCCTATCAGTCTCTGTGAAAGAGCGCGCACGTAGAGAACACGACTGTTGTGGTGATGCGGAAACCGTTTATATGTTAGGTAATAAACTATCTGACACATACGGCACATTCTAACTTGGATTTGTTGGACGAGTTGAAAATGGTCTATAAGCATCCTATCAAAAATTTGTGGGCACATAAGTGGTTCGAGTAAAACAGATCCGAATAAAGTGCTGGATAGTCCTTGATTACTTTCTACGCGAAAGAAGCAGACCCAGGCCCTTGTATTATCCTGATTTTTTTTTCTTGCTGTTTTGGCGCACGAAAATAAGAAGGAATACTTTGAACAAAGCATGCTGGTTTGCGAATAGGGCCCTCTCGACGTCCACGCTATTCGATTTACTTCCTTCCACATCATCTCGCCTACTCTTTTTTATTTATTTATAAAGTTTAATTGCTGTATGTGTAGGAGACGTAGGCATCATGTGTGATGTACGCTGCTCCTTCTGTCTTTGGCAAGAAATACAAGACAAAAGATAGGCCGACAAGCAAGAAAATTTATAATTTACTTACCCGCTTTAGGCTATTTCATTCCTGTGAAAAGTAATATTTATGAAAAGCAATATACTTGTTTTATCACATAATTTATATTTTGAAAAACAAACAATACGCTTTTTCTTTCTTGCCGTTCTTATATTCGTCTGCGTTAATGCAACATATAAGATCAATACAGAGTTATCAATGTTGCATCACCGTTGAATTAGAGCTTGATAAGACGCAAATGAAATTTATTTTGGTTTAGTCATAGGAGAAGGCTTTCTGCGGAATATCTAATTGTGATTATGCAGCCACTCACCAGTTTTGCTATAGTCATGTCCAATACCGAAGTATGCATTCTCAACAATAACTTAGCAGTGTGGTAAGTGACCACATACACCCTCGTTCATCGAGCGTATATGGCGCATCACCATTTGCGTCTGTTGAGATAGAGAGAGTGAGAATTTATTAGAAGGCAGGGAGGTCGGCCTGAGCTAATGCGCTCTAGCCTGCTACTCTACACAGAGGATAAGAGAAGGATGAAGGGTGATGATGGGGACAGGAAGAGGTGGTGCGTATGTACAGAAGCCACATATCACAGTACCCTACAGCTTGGTATCCAGTCCAGTGCTTTTGATAAAATCTAGAACCGCCCTTGTAGCAGTTTTTGCATTTCACTGTGAGACTGCACTGAACAGCGAGGAGAAAAAAAAACAAAAAAACATGGGGACATGTTTCACACGAAATTCAGGTCTTGGAGGTGTTTGAAAACGCAAGTGATATGCACACTAAACACAACTCACAAACGAATCAGTACAAAAAGTCACAATATCAATCACGAAACACAAAAATTGAACAGGGAGATGATGTATAGTAGTTAGGTATTGAGATTATCAGCAAGCACCTGTTTAAAGTTGATTGGGTTACGCTAGTTGCCAAATTTATTTCGTTCAGCGATGGTACCTATACGTCAAAAAAAAAAAAGATTGACTAAAAGGGGACGTCGAGACATACAAGCACTCGATATGGCAAGAGTTGAAATAGGGAACGAGATGTACAGCTTGGTGGAATGAGAAGCTTTTCACGCATGTATTTGTCAGATGCTGTCGGTATTCATGGGCAATTTTTGAACGGAATACCTATTCTTCGAGTATACTGAGGGTGATTCTGTCGCGCTTACACTTTGTTCACTGCCGTGACTGCAACTGATGAATCGAATGGCGCGTGTGTATGTTGGTTCTAAACTATCTAAGCCTCCACCACGCGAACTTGTAGGGGGGCCTCGATATCTGAAGCATGCTCCAGTTTAGTTTACTTGAAAGTTCCGTAAACTAATTTTTTTACGTGGATGAAGAGTTGATGGCAAGAAAGTTAGCATTAGTGCAATCGTGTATCATCCATATACGCTATAAATGTGATCGCAACAGGTCGACTTCCTGTTGATAGTCATACCGAGATAACGATATAATACATTGGTGGATATGATTGTCGAGTACGGATAATCCTAGAGTTTTCGAGATATCTACCTGAGTTCCCATTTGAATACGTTAAGATTCACAGGGAAATTAAGAAAGCAGCTTTCTATTTGGGATGTCTTCTCGTAGCTCTGCTTTGTTTGTCTGCACTGCAATGCGACGAAAAAGTAGTGCACAGTCACCTGCGAAGAGCCAGATAGAGGATGCATTTTTGGTAAGGAAGTGGTTTATGAAAAGGCGTTAGAGAAGGGGTTTCAGGAATGGACTTCTGCGGTACTCCAGAGACAGCCTTAGCAGTTGCTCAATAATATCTCCCCTTACCCCTTCCCTAGTGCAGGGTAGCAAGCCAGATATTTGTTTTCCGGTTAACCTCCCTGCCTTTCCGCATCACATTTCTCTCTCTCTCTCTCTCTCTGATTTCCAACAATGTTTACAGCAGTGATATAAAACACGTGGCTCGCGGAGCTTTCGCTAGCGGCCCGGCCCACAAAAAACTGTCTTCGTCTTATCTGTTTTTTTCTTTTCTTAAGTATGTGCATGGCCTTCACAGACATGACTGGTCTCAAGCATTTTTCATTAGTAACCCTATGTGGTCACCATGTCTTGAAGCATAACCGTGAAACAAAAACTATATATGATAATCGGCTTCAATATTGGAGTCATTCTGGAGATCGGTATCGATATATATTGTTCGAATCCTGATGCTAAATCACCTTCAGAAATGATCCATATATAAGATACGGGAAAGGCCGCCTTTTAAATGACATTTTGCTCCACCCGCTACCTCTTTCACTGTCCCTGCTTTTCGTGGGACTAAGTTTCGGGACTGCGACCCGCTAACTGAGCGGAGTTTGAGACCCCTGGTTTACAGGGAGGGTCGAGAGTGAGCTATAAATGTTTAGTAAAATGTCTCTGAGGTGGAACACAGTCCGAGGCCCTGGAAAAAGCTGTGTGTCGCAGGACTGACCAGGCCGTAAAGCGATGTTGAATCCAAAAATAATCTTCGCCAAGGTAGGAAAACTCTCTATAAATGTAGGTATTATACATATTCAAGGAGCTTTACAGACAACAGTGCTACGGGAATTAACCCATTATTGAATAGGGGCCAAATTCCCAAAACGTTTCGTCCGTAAGTGTTCTTTGTCATTGACCGGCTGCCTTCGCTATGATGTTCAGCAACAAGATTGGATCAAACTGTGACTTAAGAACAATTCTAACATAAAATGTTTTTGTGGATGTCGGCCCAGAGTGATTGCCTGGCTTATAAACGGTTACATTTCACTAATCCACCACACACTGGGAAGAGAAATGTTAGCAATGAACTGATTAAATATTAAAATTGTTCACATGACAGTTTTTAGGTTGAGGTAACTATGGAAACTCTCTTAGATATCGCGCAACCTTTGACATTGTTTTGGGCGGGCAGACGTTGGCTATATCTCACCAATGGACGTCCTTATCCCGCGCTACGTGGTCTGAGAGTATCCGCAGCTGACGAGGCTTTAGTTTTTTGTTTAGATCTCCACTCAAAGGAGGGGAGTTTCTTCCGGTTATTTGCAATGCGGAAGTTGTGAAAGAGAGAGGTGCATGGCGTTCCCCGCCCACCTTCCAAACAAGTGCCGAAGGTGATGGCAACCGGAATGCCGTAGGAGCAGTTCATGGAAGTGCGAATAGCAACATTTCATTCGCGATCAAGCAGGCAGAAAGCGCGGAACCTTGGAATTGGGTGCAGGCCATCACGGGTGCCTATGGCTGACGCCAGCCTCGCGGCGAGGACTCCGGGCACCATTCCTGTGATTCGTCTAAATGCTAAACAACGCCACCTGCGACCTGTATATGTATAGACAAGCGCTCACAACAGCGAACCGCCACCCTCTCCCTCGAGGGCCGGTCAGGCCGCACGAACGGATTACGGTATACAAACATGGGCGCGGAAAGCAAGTTTCGCGGGTGGGCCCCAACCACGTGGGAGGTCTGACGACTGGCGGGGAGCATGCGGCCGGCCGCTGCTCCGCGTTCAGACGCGCGACGCGCCGAAATGGGATTGAGAGAAATCCCGTAAGAAGAGGGCGACGGCGGCGGCTGCAGGGTGACATGGACGGCGGTCTTTCCGTGGCTTGCTTGGCTCGGGCCTCTTTGCGAGAGCCCCACGCAGTTTGCACATTTACAGTATCTTGGATTCTGACGTTGCCTTTTTGCAGAGTTGTGTCTCCGTGGCATGTGGGACCCACAGACCGGTAGTGCGCCAGTGGAGACCATATCCATACTGTCACGTTTTAGGAAAGAAAAAAAAAATTGCGCAGAGCCACTCGTTTTATTTTTGTCCATTAGTTCCAGAGTCTGTTTTTCTTTGTTTTTTACGTGCCAAAACCACGATATAATTATGAGGCACACTGCATATTGGTGGGCTCCGGATAATTTCGACCACCTGGGGTTCTTTCACATGCACTGACAACGCGCAGTACACGGGCATCTAGCGTTTCATTTTCATCGAAAATGCAACCGCCGGGGCCGGGATCGAACCCACGTGTTTCGAGTCAGCCGCCGAGCGCCGTATTTATACTGCGCCCCGGTGGAAGCCAGTTAATTTCTGTTCGTTTCGACCTTGTCGTAGAACACCCATTGTCCCTATAGTCATTGGGGTCTGCATAGAGCACACGCGTCAATATTAAGGGTGATGTTTTGCTCTACGTACCCTGGTCTCTGCCCGGGCACTCTGAGTAGATATCAACTTTCTGGCTCGAGCTTCTGTCTGGGCTGCTTGGAGTCATGCTGCCTCATAACATGGGACGTAACCGTATGACTGGCAAAGACTTCGCCAACGAGGTGGAAGAAGCGGGAGAGGAAGAAATGAGGTTGTGGGGTCTCTCGTGCTCAAGCAACAAAGGACACAGTACACCGTAGAGCATACCAACAAAAGAGCATTTATTTGCACCTTTCAGGTAGTAATCGTGCTAGCCGAATTATACAAATAATAGCATGCTAATTTGGCACGCTGCGGAATTGTCGGTATTCGACAAACCACGCCATGACAATGAGCGAGTCAAGTTCGCCCCTGCCAGAAACCCAAGCATATGTATTTTGCGGGAGGAGTATTCGGGAGAGTATTCGGGAGTGTGCGGAGGAATATTCGGGAGAATGGAAAGGTGTTCGCGGGATCGTTGGGAGTGGTTGGCATTGGCTTTGCGCATACAAACAGACGAACAAGGGAAAGAGAAAGTATTACTGCCAGTCGGCCTAGTTTGAATAAAGTCATCTCGACAATATTCGCGCGCAAACACAGGGGCAAACAAGCGCTCGCCCTTGTGTTGTTCTTCTTTGTCCCTGTCTTTTCGCGCGAATATTGTCAAGATTGACAAAAACCTTGCCCTTTTCTTTTATGTTCTTGTTTCTTCTGCTCTTTCCATTCGCTTGGTTTTCTTCCTGTATTCGTTCGTTTGTATGCGCAATCATTTCCAACGCAGACGACACTAGTGCACACTGGCACAATTAGGTGTGGGCGCTACAATTGCCGTTCCATCCTTTCGCGAGTCGGTGTCTGCCAGTTCGCATTTTCAACCGAGAGGATCTTCCCAAAGCGCGCGACTAGCCGTGAGGTCCAGGAGAGAGTATAGATATCCCGCTCCTCATGGACCCACGTTTCCTCGCCATCAGGTAGCACCAGTGCAGCAACAGCGCGGTGAGCAGCTGTGCTTGACTGCGCTTGCGAGCGTAGTCTGCAGCCCGGCCGTGTGCGGCGCTACTACGCCGACCTCGTTCTAGCCCGTGTATCGTAGGGATGTCGGCTCACAGGACACGCAAGTCCCATGAGGTGAAAACAACTTTTCAGGGGATGCGAGTATCATCACAAGTGATCACGCACGTAAGGAAGGGGGGTAGGGGCTGAAACTGTATTGTTGCGCATGTGGTCATGTGACGAGGCCGCACTACTGACCATGCTGAGACTCATGTTTACAACTTTGCGGCGAAGGACCACGCCCGCTGATTTTAGTGTGGCGGCAGCACGTTCAAGCATGGCCTGTGTGGAGTACGCGCGTGTATTTAGAGGGGCCGTGCTCATACGTATATAGTGTAAAGGGACGTCCGCGTTAGCGGCTTGGAAAATCTCTCATGCACTTGACCGGCCGACGGCAGTGCTGCTCTAGAGCGGCAAGACATGCCTGCTGCACAGAAGATAGGTCTGGGGACCATTTTTGCAACATCCGTCTAGTAACAGGGAAAGATAACTCGGCGTCTATATCATCACACGGCATCTACCGCTCCGCTTTGAAGCTGTATAACAATGGGACTTTAGAACAAACCGTCAACGCTCAAAAGGCGTAATGTTTTGTTGCCATTTTTGCCGCCTTAACACTCTTTTTTGCGACAATTTCACGCTAAGAAGGAAATACCCGCATCGCAGTCGCGGTGCCGTCGACGGCGATGCGGGCATGGCCAAGTCATTTCGCCATTCGCTGTCGGCAACCGGTGCACTGAGGCTGCAATTCCCTCGTGTCCAAACACTCTTCGGTACTAAACGTTTGCACAATTTACACACCGCTCTATCCTAGTGGGTATTATTTTGATTATAAAAGAAGCTGTAGGCCAATATTTTAGCATCGGTAGCGGTGACGTCCTGGAGCTGACCGACTTGGTAATTAGCCCGAGGAACCACTTCCAGAAGGACCAACTTCGAAGCGGGTACGATTGCGCTAGCATGCTCAGCCCATCGACAGTGATACCGTGAATGCGTGAGCGCGATGCGCAAACCAAAAGCCCATGACGACGCTTGGCTCCTTTCCTCCTTGCCTACTTATTTCGCTATTGCTTCTGACAGCAACGTCGGCACTCACAATGCTCTAGCCTCTGGCCATGAAAGAGTCCGAGCACTTCCGATACCGCTATCGAGAACGAACTCTTCAACGAAGCTTTATTCATTCGGAATATAATGCTCACGCATCGGTCGCATCCTAGCTCCCCTAATTATAGCATTCATAAACGTGATCCGTCTTTAAGAATTGCAACTACCACCGCAAATCTCGCATTCTGATTCGACGACATCTTGTCGCCTCGAAGCAACATTTACAAATGTTTGCTCATTCCCCATTGGAATGTACCTGATGCCTACAAGACCCCTGCGTGACCTAAAAATTTTCTGTTGTTGAACATATAGTTAAACCAGGTTTGCCGGTTGACAGCTTGGTATCGCTTGCTTTGGTTTGCAGAGATTTAATTTTATTGCACTATTTGGTTTAGGCAAGAACGACGAGATGTCTACACACTTCGACTACACGCCGCGACGAGGGAGCCAACGTGTTGCACCGAAAGACAAGAGACACACGCTGCTCTGCGCCGTCGAGGCTCTCGGCGCGAACGCACAGTCGAATTCGATGCAGCCAGCGCCTCTGGTGGTGGCGCCACGAAAGATTCCATTTGAGAACATTCTGGTTTTCGGGAACGCGCCACACTAGTGTTCGCTGAAGGTCCTGCGCCGGCGTTGACCTTATAGCTGAGCACGAAGGTCAAACGAATGCAAAAGGCTCTTTCTGGGTTCGCATCGGGAGGAGCAGAGCTATCGCTCTAAAAGAAAAAAAATGTGGATCGACCACCTCATGTCCCCTTGTTCCTGTTTTGACGTCCGGCGCCACCTGCTCCGGAGAGCAATAAACTGGACTCAACATCGTTTTCTAAACCCTTTGGCCATTGCCGCGCGCGTCTTTAGTGCAGAATGCTACGAGGATGCTGCTATAGTACTCAAAGTCGACACGTCTTTGCGACCATTTTCTTGGTGCGTACCTTCAAGTGTGTGAGCATCCCTTTCGTGTGTCTCTTCGCACGTTTATCTCTTTGTGCCAGCGCAGGGTAGATAATCGGCGGTGCATCTTCTGAACTTTCCTGCCTTCCTTTGCGTCGCTTTCTGTTATTTATTTATTTATTTATTTATTTATTTATTTATTTATTTATTTATTTATTTGTCTCGTCTTTCGGTTTAACGTTTGTTTCCCTGCACATACTCGCAATTCTCGGTGTCACCCTTCTGTGGCCCTGTGTGCATTTGTGTAAAGGCGGCAGCATGGTTTCCATGGTTGGCGCCCCGACAACGCAAGCTTGAATTGAGTTTCCTTGTTAACGTGATAGCGTTAAAGAGCTTGGTTCGCAGAAATTCCGGTGTCGGTTGCGGCACCGGCGGCGTCGTTGATTGTGAGCAAAAAATCAGTGTTGTCCGTGAGCGAAAATTCGAGGTAGATGCAAATAAAGAAATAATAAATATGATGACGATGGTTGGGGTTTAACGTCCAAAAACCACGATATGATTATGAGAGACACCGTAGTGGAGCGCTCCGGAAATTTCGGTGCGCCTAGAAATAATAAAAAAGTATTCGGTTCGAGTGGGACCAGGGAATCGAACCTACGACCTCGCTCCGTGGCTCGATGCGTTTAGCCGCTTGGCCACCACGCATACATCCTCTAGCACAGGGGTCGGTAACCTGCGGCCCGCGAGGCAGTATTATGCGATTCCCGGCACGACATCAGAAGCCTTCCCTCCTACCCTTGTCACTTCTTATCTGAAGGTTGACATTGCAGCTTTAACCTCAAAGGGGGTTCTTGCTTATAACTTACGTTTGTAAATTGCAACTTTGTGACATGCGTGCTGAAAATAAACGTTATTTCTATATTTATATTCCCGTTTTCTACATTTTCGTCAATTCACCGAATTTTTTGCGTCCCCCCCCCCGTCCCCCCCCCCCGCTTTAGCGTGTTGCCGCCTCCATCTCGGCTTGAATATAGAAGCCGGAGGGCGTCTGCTCTCTGGCTTTCCTTGTGGCACGCTTTAAGTGTCCTCCGAGAAGCGAAGCCAAGCTAGCGATTACGAAGGCGATACGAACACGGTCTGATTACGATATCGGGTTCTTCTCTTGAAAGCGAAGCTCAAGCGTCCTCCAAGTTTTTTTCTTCTTTTTTTTCTTGCTGTTGTCTTTGTTGCTGTTTCTTCCCCATGGCGAAGAAACAGCACCATGCAGTGGGTTCTTGTGCATGCGTACATACTCTTCACGCTAACCAAGCCGCCGCGCAAGCTAGTGATGCAAAATGTAAGCTCTTAGTACTTGACTGTGCGGTGCGGAACGTGCTTATGCGCTTGAGATTTCGCACTGTCGCGAAATTATTGAGTTTTTACTGACTCTTTCCATTTCGTTTATTTTAAATTTCCAAGCATTGCTTAGCGAAACAAGGGTACTTTGACCGTTTCAGTCTATCTATCAAGCCGCCTACGTCTGGGTGCTCTCGTGGTCACCTTAATTGGCATATAGTAAAACTGTCATATGGGGGGCATGAGTGTATGACGAATGTGATGACAGGTCACGGCATGAATGACGTGGCAAGCCTGTCGCGTACGCCATCAAACCCTTTCCCCCCAGTCACGTGTGGCACATACCCGCATACATACCCGCATGCCATAGGCCGTGGTATGCAGGTATGCGCCACAGGTGATTCACAGCGTATATCAACCCAGGAACGGCGAGAACAATGGAAATTCTAACGCGACAGCGTTAAGGACCCCGTGTCGCAGAATATCCGGCGTGGGCATCGGCGGCGTTGTCGATAAGTGAAAAATCCCGACAGGCGCAAAGAATAAAAATCAGGATTCGAGGCTCACGAGGACGTTACATCGTCCAAGTGGGATGCTGCGCTGCGCAGTGCGGATTTGAAAAAAACAGCTATGGGCAATCCAACGGGCCCACGACGTGGCGGAGAGGCAAGGCCTATCTGTCCCGACGTGGGAGCGGCCCGCTACGTGCTAGTTCACGCCCCGACGGACATAAATAAAGTTTTTCCATACCATACCATACCATTCGAGGCGGAATCGAACCAAGATATTCTGCGTGGCAGTCAAACATTCTACCATCAAGCCACCACAGGTCTTCAAACTGCTTTGGAAAAAGACCTTATGCAAGCATCATGTCAGGGCAACGTCAGTTGTGGTTTATCGTTGGCTATCCGCTTCTATATAATAATGTAATAACCATTCAATCACACTGCACTCGTATGACTCAGCAACCTATATGCAAGCGTGGCTTGACCCCGGAGGAATACGTTAACGAATTCTACGTACGATATACAAATAATCGCACCGTAACGTGCACTTCGTTCTATAAAACTTAGCTTTAGGTGCGCGTTAAAGAACACCAGATGCTCAAAGTTTCCGGAGCCCTCCACTACGGCGTCTCTCATAATCATATCGTGCTTTTGGACGTGAAACCTCAACAATTATTGTTACTTTGTCTCTATAAAGCTCACATCTGTGCTCTAACGTGAGTGCTGACGTTGCGTCAAACCGTAAGCTACAATCTTTAGGCACCAATGCAGTCGACGTGCCTGGAAAGACCACGAAATGCACGAAACTACTCGATTTACACAAATACGTCGATGCACCTCGTAGCGACTGGCTCAAAGACGAAAAATCCTGCACAGACAGCTACTCGCAATCAGCATCGCATGACACCTATATTGCCACAATGCGTGGGATATGCCGGAATACTTAAGCTATTAATATTATCATTATTTGATATAAATCACACACAGAGGGAAAAAAAATCCAAAAAATGGCAGGAAGGGGAAGATGGAAGCTTGCGATGAAAAAATCCGTAAACAGGGGCGGTGTGCTCGATTACACAACCACAACTGTTTCGACGCTCGAGCACACAGCCCCTGTTCACGCATTTTTTTTTATAAAAGAGGAAAAAGAGGGAAATGTGGGGGGCAGCAGGCTAAAAACAGCCGCCGAGAGGGCCACAGCGCTGGCCTACTCTTTATGGATGAAATGTATGGAAATCCACAGCAGAAATAAGCACACATTGTCCTAGCCAGGATTCTTTTATAGTTCTTTGCTTGCCATTTCGTCTTCGTCTCAGCTTGGCGTCCCTCTGTTGGTGTTTTTTTTTTTTCTTTTCTTTTTTTTCTGTTTCTTTTTTTGTTTTTGTTTTTGTTTCCTGGCATTCAAATTTTTTAAACAGCGAAGCTGCTAAGGCTGGCGGTACTTTGCGAGTGTGGCCTATCAGAAAACTATCATCATCATAAACGGGTATTCGCTACAGAATTTGGGTGAATGCCACAACTGCTTTACTCATCACTGGCTTGCTAAAAATGAAGAAGGCAGCAGTTCGCCCAACAAGTGGCTGCGAAGTGACGGCGGCGAGCCGAAGACCCCGTGTACATACGAGAGAATACTAGGGAAAGGGTAAGGCAACGGCGGCTGCGAGAACACCCCGAAACGATGGAAGGCCTACGCCAACGACGACGTACCCGTAGATCCATGAGAGGTGCGGGCGCTTGGTTTCAGCGCGCGACTTTTAAATGCGAAGCATTTCTTAGCGAATTTCGGCGACTTTGAGCGTATCTATCTAGCTATCTATCTATCTAGCCGCCTGCGACTTTGTGCTCTCCCGGCCGTATCGTTAATGGGATTTATACCAAATTTGGTATGGCATAACATGACTCTATGACGAACGTAAATGGCTGGTCATATCATGAAAATCATGACTGACTTGTCATGAAAAGTATGATTTACATGTCCACGCTCAAGGTGCGCTCGCGGCCGTTTCGTTAGCTTGATATACACCAAATTTGGGATTGAGTGACGTGACTGTATGACGAACATAAATGACAAGTGGTAATATGAAAATCATGACTTGTCATGTGCGACATGACTTGCATGCCACGCTCATGGCGCGTTCGCGGCCGTTTCGTTAGCTTGATATACACCAAATTTGGTACTGAGTGACATGACTGTATAACGAACATAAGTGGCAGGTGGTAACATGAAAATCTTGGCATGCGTGTCATCTACAACCCCATTTACATGCCACGCTCGTGGTGCGCTTGCGTCTAGTTCGCTAGCTTGATATACACCAAAATTGGTATTGCGCGACGTGACTGTATGACGAACATAAATGACAGGTCCTAACATGTCAAACATGACATGCAAATTATGTAAAGCAGGATTTGCTCCTTCCTGGCTGCTTCGCATTACATCGATTCCCACAGTGCGTGGGATCTGCCGGCTTTTTTGTCTCTGGAGTTTGGACATACGTGTCGTGTCTGTGACTGTCTGTGGTTTAACTCGAACCTCTTCGCGCTGAGAAACAACGTAGAAACAACCTAGCATCACCTAGCTAAAGCCTAGCAACAACCTAGAAGCAGCCTACAAACAACCTACATCACCTAGCTAAGGCTTACAAACAACCTAGAAGCAACCAGATTAGTCTTCAGAATCGTCCAGTTTCATTGCTTCAAGCCTTGCGTGGTTTAGTGCAAGCTTGGCCAATTTTTTTTCCCTCTTTGTGAGTGAGTGGCCGAGTGAAAGAGAGAGAACTCTTTATTGAAAAGCAGAGAATTTAACCGGCATGTGCAAATCGCTGATTTGCTACTCTGCGTGGGGAATGGGATTGGGGACTGAAAGACAGAAAAAGAGAGAGAGAGAAAAAAAATGACATAAATATATAAATAGAATAAAAAAAAAGTAAAAACGCAGACTGAGTTTTTTTTTGTCTCTTGGGCGGGGACGTGTGCTGACATAGTGACCCTTATTACGTGCTTTCAAGGTGCCACTAAAGTTTGTCGAGCTGACCGATACTGTCTAAATATCTGAATAGTAGTTTCATCGCATGCCTCTGTTGCGTGAGGCATGTTAAAGGGCCCAAGACACAGTCAACTGATAAAGTTCTTCGGGTTAGCAAATGTATGCAATGTTCATAGAGCTCACGCTCATCGGCATACGCTCGGCACTCAAACAAAATGTGTTCGACAGTTTCTATGGAGCCAAAGTTACTGCAGTACGGACCTGCTGCTTGACCGAAGCGGTACCGTAAGCTGTTTCCATAAGCACTGTTCAGACGAAGACGATGGTAGAGAGTTTCCAGATGTCGAGGAATTCTGGATGGGAGTCTTGTTCTTAGATGTGGGTCGATAGAGTAGAGGAAAGCATAATGATGCGTCGGAAGGTTCCAGAGCCTCTTCTTTTCTTCGGAAGTAAGTCTTTTAGCCAGCTAGGAAGCATCAGATTTGGTGAAATAAGTTCGCCTATAATTTTGGTTTTCAAGTCCTTTGCGTGCGGCTTCATCTGCTTTTTCGTTGGCCAGAATACCGCAATGAGCCGGTATCCACCGAAATGTGATAAGGTGACCTGTGGTAATAGCCAAGTGGTGAAAGTACGCTATATCGAATGAAATCGGGTGATGATTTGTTTTCTTTAAGAGATTGAACAATATTGTAGTGCTCCCTTGGAGTCGGTGAAGACCACCCATCGGTTCGGCGTGTGACGCAGGATATAGAGGACAGCTTCTTCGATGATGTGAAGTTCTGCTGTCGTTGAGGATGTCCTCTGCTGTAGCCGATAAGATAGCATTTGTCTTGAAGAGGGGACATAAAGGCCATAGGAGGAAGTCTCCTGAGTAGTTGAGGCGTCAGTGTAAATGTGAGAATGCTGAGTATAGTGCTCGGTTAAGTAGAGGAGAGAAGTCTGCAGCAGGATATGGGAGGTAAGTTGCCCTGCCCATTGCAAAGGACTCTTCTTTTTAACCCGACAGCGTTAAAGAACTCGTGTCGCAGAAATTCCGGGGCCGGCGTCGCGTTGGTTGTGAGCAAGAAATGGGCGTTGTCAGTGAGCGAAAAATTGCGATGGGTCCCAGCCGGAATCGAACCCAGGCCTTCTGCGTGGCAAGTATACATGTTGTTTCACAGAACCACGCAGGTGCTTGAAACTCCGGCTGCAAATAATCCTGCAGGCCTCATGTAGTGCGATGAGTCACGTTAACATATGTAATACTGCATGCCAAACGCCTGGAATCGCACCAGGCGTCACACCATGTGAATTTCGGAACTATATGGCGGCTTTAAAGGCCCACGTAGTACAAAGTGTTAAGGCCAAATTAATCATCACCAGCAGCAACAGCATGCACGAAGTGTGCAGCTGCGTAGGTGCGCGTGTTGCCTAATGGACACGCGGTGAGTACTTGGGTAATTCGCATAATGATGGATTATTGCGTATTGGGCCCTTCGCAACTGTAATTGCAAATGGCCCTGCACTCCAGGAGAGTTAACAGCGGCCAATGTTACGCTCACAGATGTTCTTTTCCTCGCTGCATGATTCAGGTCTCAGTCGAGCTGAGAAGACTGGCTAGGGGAATGAAATGGCGATACGAACGGGTCCCGATTACACTAGCGCGTCCTACTCTTGAAGGCGAAGTTCAAGCCTCTTCAAAGCCTTTTTTTTTTTTTTTCAGAATGTCTTGTTTACCTTGCGTTAACAACGCCCAACAAAACAGCGGTTTAGCCACATCAGGTGCATAGGGTGGCATTGAGAGTTATCACTATTTTTCATCTAAAGAAAACCAACATTCGCTGAAGACGGTGATAAAGCAGCTTTCTACGCAAAAGAAGGATTGTTCCCCTGCCGAAAAAAGAAAGACCTCTTGAGCACCAAAGTTCCTAAGTTGATATCACTAGATCGTAGCCTACACGTCAAACGAGCACTCAGGCGCTATAGCAATATTTTTATTGCTTCTGAACCACTTGGCGCGTTTTGTAGAATTATAAATGTTCTATATGGGCAAGAAAAAATGCACCTTCCGAACTGTCGATACGCTTTTATCTCCGGAAGGAACGATGGCGGAGTTGAGCGCGAGCTGATCCCGTGGATCTGGGGCGATTAGCATAACGAACAATTTAGACCGATCCTACCATTCGTGCTTCAGAAGACCGCGACATTTTCCGATTGTAACTCAGACACCGTATGAACGGAAGTCGTTCAGCCACGAGAAGCGCCTCGTGATCACCTGGCGACGCTGTACCACTCAGTCACGGCGGGGATGTAGGCGCTGGGAGAGGCCATTGTTGCGTTCTGCACAGGGACAGCCATCATCACGTTTCTCACCTATAGTATGCTGTCCAGTCCCGCCATTTCTTTCTCTCCACCCCCCTTTGCATTACTTTTTTTTTCTTCGCTTCTGCGAAGCACACGATAAAGTTGCTAAGCAGTACTTTCAAACGCTGCGGGCAACGAAGAGCGTTCATTAGTTAAGCAAAAACAAAAAAAGAGAAAAAGGGACGCTCCTTTATTCTCCCGAGCGCACGGCGGGCGCCGTAATGATTCGCGGCCCGTCCGCCTATCGCCGAGGCTCTGAGGAGGCAGGCCTCAGATTACTGCATCCGCACTTTTGGGAGTGCGTTCGGCGATGCGACTTCTTTCTGGCCGGAACAAGCGCCAGACACGCCGCCCACAGACGTATACACAATTCCGTGACGGGCCTTGCCTTTCTACGGCGGGAAATTATCTCTCGAACGTGCCAAAGGGAGCACTTTTGAAGGGAACGCCGTCCGCCGGTCACGTCTCCGCGAAGGTACATTTTCTCTGTCAGGCGTCGCTCAGCCCGGCGAGCCAGACGGAATACGCCGCGCGCAATTTAATGTATCGAAACTGCCGTCGCGTAGCAGTTTTGCGTATGGCAGCTGCCCTCGCCAGGGGCCTGCCGCCAGAGTTCCTGCTCGGAATGGCCCTCTTCGTTCCCCGTGATTTTCCCCGCAGGCCGGATCGCGTGCTCTGCCGTGGCCATTTTTGAAGGAAACTGTAATTAATAAAGTGCATTTTATCCCTTCGTTATTGTATCTTTTTTTGGCGTACATTATGGCCCGGGTGGGTTTTCATTGCACGTTCACATTACGCTGCTACAAAATGACCCTCTGTGCTTCTTCGTCTACAATGTTTCCTCCTGAATGCGTTATATCACGCGAAACTATCCCTCCACTCATTCAGCACCGCTGGTGCGTACTTTTATACATTCATATATTTATATATAATTTTTTGCAAAATCGCCATGGCATTAAATAAATGGGGATCCTTTCCGTCATTTTTGTACTAAGCACCATGGAAATAGAAAATGGGATTCTACTTATGCGCCACTATTTACTCATTAATTTAACCTCCACGACGGCTGTCTCTCTTCTGTTTGACACAAGGTCATGGCGATAACTCGCAGTCACGGTGACCTCCTTTCGATGTAGTCGGAAAGCAAGAACACCCTCTTACTTAAATTCAGGAGCACGCTAAACCCCTAGAAAACTACCACAAGTGGACATTTTGCCATATAACCCTGAATGTTATCATTTTGTTCGAACAGAGATGTGCTTTTGCAAATATTCGTGAAAAATCTAACTCAGTAAAAGTAATCCTAGTCGTCAAAATTACTCTACAGCCCTCCCATGCCCCAGCAACTCTCCTGGGCCCTTCCAGGGGTTCAGCTTTGTGTTTTAGTAAAGATTATAGAAAATAATAAGCGCAAAACCAGAGCTATTCCTCCCTCTTAGAACTCGCTACAGCGTTCAGTATTGTCAAAGCCTGCTATTCTGAATTCATTCCCCAACACTAGGTTCTGACAGCGCGTGATGCCATTTTTCTCGCTTTGTCCTCAAATATCGGCACCATATATGCGAGTTTAAAAAATCGAACTGCGTGAAACGTCCTCTGGGTTCACATTATACAGTACTATACTGGTTGTGCCCCCCCCCCCCCCAGAATTACGCGTACAGAGACCATTATTCCAGGAGGCTTCATGGAGTTTGGAGCGCCTCACAAGTTGCAACGCTAGAACGCTGCACGAAAACTCAGTGATTAACGCAGGGCGGGATAGTCCCTCCTTAATGACGGAGATCTGCCTGTCTTGAGATATATAGCCGACCTACTCGAAAGCGAAACTGCAAATAAGACCAGTACGTACATGAAACGATCTACTTCGTAAATTCCGCTGCATGCATGACTATTATTTTTATATTAGGTTTTTCACCGGCGTTGATATAATCACTAAGAAGATATATCGCGTGCTGTAACACCGGACGCGTCAGCCTGGTCAGCATCTACGGCGGGAGGCGTTTTTGACGCTTTACAATGACAGCATTCAACTTCGGTGAATCACCTTCGCAAAGCTTCGCCTGTGGCACCAGACGCTTTTGCGTCTGGTATACTGTTGACAGCGTTCGTATCACTATGGGCAAGCAGCCGTTATGGAGCGTGTCTCTCCCGCTTGGAATTCCAAACACGATTGCGCGCTCAACCCCGGCTGGCCATGTCCAAGATCGCTGCTGCCCGTCGATGCGGGCGCGTCCTCTGCCAAAATATCAGGAAAATCTCGTGAAAGTTGTCGTATCGCCAATAGTGGAGAAGCGAGGTTTCCAACCCTGCATGCAAAGAAATCTACGAAATGGTTTGCGTGTTACCTTTAAGCAGCTACTGATTGCGGAGTTCCCGCGAGCCGCCCATGGTTTTCCAAAATAAAAGCGCTTTCTCGAATGAATCAACTTGCTATACACCTCTGCAATACAAAATATTATATCCCTTTCCGAAAAGGATTACTGCAGTGTATGAGTGCGCGTCAGCACGCGGTCTTGAATCGGTCGCAGATAAGTGTAAAATCAGAAATGAAGCAATCTGCGTTGCAAAAAAAGCTACGCTAATAATTCCACTTATTTGTTTCTTCCCAGCTCCATCCGTAAGTAAATCAATACTTGTAGTCACCTTCGATTAACTTAATAGCTAATTGTTTTTGCTTACCCAAATTTCATAAATATTGTCTTATAGGGCCCCTGAACCACACAGAGTTCACAGGCGAGACAGTAGTTTCGTTCTCGCCTTCACTACCCTTCCTACAAGCGCTATCTCCTCCTCGCCACTTATTTCTTCATAAAACACGTGGAGTGTCAGTACTAAGCGTTGAGCCAGTCAGCATTTCGTGCTTTTCGACTATACGCGCTGCTATCTCCGCCTGCGCAGTCGCAAACGCAAGAAGCTAAGTGAGACCATTTAATCGGGCACTGGGGCTGGCGTATACATACGAGGCAAGGCAGAACGGGCATGTGACTGCATGGTAAAGCAAGGTAGGAAACAATTAAGAACAGGTATCTTTCGTATATCGACCAATCGAGAGCCTATTACATCCTGACGTCACGTGAACAAACTGCTGGCGTCACGAATGTCGCCGCAAAAGACTGGAAATGCCGGTAGAGAATAACACGCTCGTTCTTCGTATTTTCAGAGGTTGTTTAGGGGCCCTTTAAGGAGCGGGGTGTCATGAAAACATGAACCTAAAAACAAAGTGCGCTGGACGCACTGGTAAAAACAAAGCCGAAAGCGCCTGTAAAACGGGATATTTGGCGTGGTAACACATGTGCAGAAGCTCCGCCTACGTAGCTTTCACTGTGCTGCTACAAAAACTTGTCGTCGGGTGAAGCATTCCTGAGAGATGGCGCCATTTTGCCATTCTCGGAGCTTTCTGCTCACGCAGCTTGCGGCAACAACGCACTTTCACCGCATGGATTCTCTTTGACGTATGGTTGCCTCCGGAATGCCGTTTAAACAGGCAGCAGCCGTGTTTACAAGTCGTCGACGCGGATGTCACGAACAGCTGACGTACGAAATCGTCAATTTTCACCACCCCGTCAAAAAACGACCAGACCTGCGCGGAACGCCCAGCACAGTCACAGCGAAAGGTGGAAGAGCAGCCTGTCTAGTGCCTTTTTTAAACACTCTTTATTGTCTGGGGCAACTACTACAAGCACACTTGCATTGTACCCACTACGCCATAAATCATCATAACTTTTGTGTAGTGGGGAAGCGTCCAGTATGCCATTATCTCTCATTCTTCAGAAAAGCGTGGTACCCGCTACACACTTGTAAGGCATTATGTGCACTTTGTTGATGCTGTCGCTGACGACGATGAAGAATTATGCCTGAGGCTTTTGTAATGGGTTGGAGCATTCGACGACCCACTCGTTACGCAATTCGCATTCTGTGACACCTGGTTCTTACTTTACTGTTCCAAAACGCTTTATTGCACATGTTAACGCGATTCCTCACCCGACATGAAGCCTGCGTATATAGGTCAGTTTTCAGCGGAGTTTCAAGCACCGGCGTAGTTCAGTGGGAGAGTACTTGGCTGCCACCCTGAGGGCCCGGGTTCGATTCCCATTGTGTCCTGGGTATATTTTATTTATTTAGTTTTTTATTTCGCGCGATAGTGGTTACGGACACCGGCGGCAGCGGCGGCAGACAACTACGGCACCAGAATCGGCCCTTGATATGATCTCATAACAGCTTTCGCTGTAAAAAGACGGCCACGAGGTTGGCTTTCAGCGCTTGCCTGTTCATTGCTGGAACAATGGTAATGATTCCACAGATAACGCTGCTCGCGCATCACACCGAGATGCGCGCCGCGTTCCAGTTCTGCAGTCCAGGACAGACGCTGTAAGGCAGCTTCGACACCTGGCCCGCACAGTCTAATTGACGGAGTAGATCACACCAAACGTAAGGCACACCAGACTGCATCAAATGAACCCTTCCCTGTAACTTCGACCTCCAACCGAGCTTCATCGACACAAGGGCTCGCTTATCTGTTCGCTTTGATTAGGAGTTGCCGTCACTAAAGCATCCACTACGTTAATTGGAATGGCCGACAGTGCGTCATGCGATGTCTGCAACGCCGAAGAAAATATAGACCATTTGTTATGCCAGTGTCCTCGATTTGTCTTAGAAAGACAAATACGTTGGAACGCTTTGTGACGACTGGGCGATCGGCCGCTCTGCGCGCAGGTGCTGCTGGAACACCGTTCACACCGGGTGAACGGGCGCGCTTTGGAGAGGCGAATGTTGGTGGGCGTCTTGTGTCTCGGCGCGGGCTCTGGTGGAGCCGTGATTTGAGGCGCCTTTTCAAAACGGTCGAAGCGCTAGTTTGTGACTCTTTCTCTCTCTCCAATATTTATGTTCCCCTTTCCCAATGCCCCAGCGTATGGGTAGCCAAACTCCTTTTATGGTTAACCTTCCTTGCTTATGCCTTTCTGTTTTCTCCTCCTTACTGCTTTGCTCGCCATGGCGCCAAGTAACGATGTTGCTGCGTTTTCTTTTTAAGTGTGGAGCACTTTAGGGGCCCGGCTTGTCGTCCATCCATTTCATGTGGCACGATCACGCTCATAGTAAAGCGCTCAATACAGGCCCATAACAAGGCTAGCAAGGCTCAAACCCGGGTTAAAATGGAAGAATAAGGTCTAAAATAATATAATTAACAGAAATAGCCAAGAAGTAATCGCATTAGGTAACTTTACATCGCTACAATGTTTCGAAAACATGGGGCTGACTCCGGCGGGGCGCAAGAGACGGCGCCACCGCCTCGTTGAGCGAGCGAATGCCCTTCCCCCTGCGCCGCATCTGCGTCGGCGCAGCGTCGCTGTGACTACATCTGATGGGGGGAAACAACCTGACGGAACTCGCTGCATACGACACGTATCTCAACATCCGTAACAAGCAGGAAGTCGACTTCCTGCTGTGTCGCACGCTGAGTTTGTGAATCTGCCTAACAAGATTATACTCGTGCCGGGGAAACCCTACATGCTTACCTCAAACAGTGGCGTCATTGACGCTTTGGTAGACGGATCAGTGGGAACCCTACGAACGGAATCGCTGGGTGCCCGTGCGACACCCTTCCTCAGGTTTCACAGTAGTGGAGCTGCCATACGTTTTTTTTTTTGTTTGTTTGTTATTTTCATTTGGTTATAAAGACGCATAAGCGAGAAGTATAGCTGACGATTGTGTGACTGGCTCTGGTGTTGCTTAACATGACAAATTCTTGGAAGACGCTTAGACTTCGCCTTTAAGGCCTGACCCCACGTGCGCGTCAATTGCAGCGTGTCAGCGCGTGGCTTTCTTGACGCGGCGCCGCGCCCTCTCCCTATGGAGAGAGAGGGCACCCAGCTTTGCGTAGCCACGCACCCTGCTCTCTAAATAGGGAGAGGGCGCGACGCCGCGTCAAAAAGCCACGCGCTGACATGCTGCAACACGTACGTATGGTCAGGCCATTAAGGGGCCCTTCAGCAGCCTCTGAAAACACACACAAAAAAGAGCGCGTTATGCTCTCCTGGCGTTTCGCGCCTTTCTGGCGCAGTTCGTGACGCATGAACAGTGATTCCCGGGACGTCTATAGTGTAAATACTCTTGAATGGTCCTTACAAGCCAAATATCAGATGTGAATCGTCTCCTGCGCTACTTTGCCATGCAGCCGCCCACCCGTTCTTACTTACTATCGTGCTCAATCAACGGATTTCACTTCATTTTGTGTCTTTCCGACTGCGCAAGCGGAGATAACAGCCTGTAGCCGACAAGCGCGAAATATTGATAGGCTCAACACTTGGTGCTTACATTGTGTTTTAAAGGAATAAGTGGCGAGGAGGAGATATCCCCTGTAGGAAGGGTAGCGAAGGCGACGAGGAAACCACTTCCTCGTCTTTGAACGCGGTGTGGTGAGGGGCTTTTTAAGAGCGCAGCGCGATAAGGTAATCAGGCCCCATTCGCGACGCCTTCTCGTTCGCTTGCCACGTTTCTCTTTTCGGTGGACACCTCAACCATGCAGTGCGGGTAGGAACGTCCGTGATATTGGCCGTTGTCAACTCTCCTAGGACGCCTACTGTAATTACAGTTGCGAAGTGTCCACTACGCATCCGTAAGGCAATACGCGAACCGACGTGGTTATAGCTGCGCATTTTGTTGATGCTGTAACCCATTATGATGATGATGATGAATTATAGCTCAGCCCTTTGTAATGGTTTGGCAGTTTTCAACCACCGACTCCTTAAGCAATTCACATGGTGTCAAGCCCGGCCTAATTCTACGCTTCTGTCACGTAATATTATATCTGTTAACGTGGCATGATGACTGTGTAGGGTCTTTTTCCTCAGGAGTTTCAAGCACTGACTTGGTTATGTTGTAGAATACCTGACTGCCTCTTTAAATAACAGGGTTTGATTCCGGCTCGAACCCTCGAACCCTTTTATTCTTTGCATGCATGAGGTTTCTAACAGCGGAGCTGTTCTGGGTCTGGGCTGGACGACTAATGAGTGTCCGTCGTGTCACGCTCCGGTTCCCAGATACACCCATAGATGGCGTAACTGCCTCGACCGCGGACGTAGCGGTATATCCAGGAGGAGGTGGCCGGAGTAGCGCACCTGGAGAGGCAGTAAAGGCCTGACCACACATCCGCGTTGCAGCGCGTGGCTTTTTGACGCGGCGCCGCGTCCTTTCCCTATGGAGGGCGCGGCGCCGCGTCAAAAAGCCAAGCGCTGACGCGCTGCAACTCGGACATGTGGTCGGGCCTTAAGGGGGCCCCGCAACACTTTTCCAAGTAGCTATGGAATGGATTCACTAAAGGAGCTTTTTGCCTCACGAATTCACCGCCGCAATTTTTTTTAGAATTCATCCAGTACGAGCGGAGTTACAAAGGTTTGTCGCACGCTGCAATTGCATTCTCTCTTCTCTCGTACCGACGAAAGCGCTGGAAGCCAAGCAGGGAGGGATGGAAAGGGGAAAGAAAATACGTCACGCGCGCCTCGTGACTTTGAGCATTTTTTCTGTTTTTTTTTTCTTCGAATACGCGGCTTTTCAGTGCAATCGCGCTCGCGCACGCGTGGACAAGGCGCGGCCTCCTGCGGCGGCCCAAGTAACGACCGAGTGCGCCAAGCTCAAATCAGCCAATGGCTGATACAATGGCTGTGACGAGTGATTTTTGAGCTTGTAGTATCATTTGTCGAGAGAAGAGAAAACAATTTTTAGCTGACTTTGAGAATTTGTTGCGAATTCCAGGCCGCGTGCTGCGCTGTAATATCTGGCTCGCGTGTTCTCGGGAGCCTCGACTACCGATCGGCGGCGTTTTCTGACCATGCTTAAAAAGTGTTGCAGGGCCCCTTTAACGAAAGCGAGGCCGCGCGGGGAGCAAGTAGGAGAGACGCGGTGGAGACGAGGCGACCGGCTATGGTTAAAAGAGAGGGGGTTTATGTGCGCCGCGCCCTTTCCGCAGATGGGCAAAACTTGGGCGCTGCGCCGTGCTCCCTACCGGGCTGCAGAAATTAGGCACCTTTTATTGCGATAGCAATTATATGGACAGTCTCGACGGCTATTTGCCGTCGCCGTCATGTCGCATATGAAGTCCAAATTGATAAGAGCCCCCTGCGCATCGTACGTTCTACCAGCGGGTAATAGACACTTTTAGTTGGGCGTACGCAACAAGCATACGTACGCACGATGAGTACGCTGCAAGCGAAGCGCTCAGCAACACTTTTAGTTTACCGTATCGGCCTTACCGGGATGCGTTTGGTCCAACTAGACGTATCATGTGAAATGAAACAGCTTTCGAGTGCTTCTTAGCGCCATCCTGCGGTACCGGCCGTTGTAACGGCCACTGGCATCCGAGTCAAGCTGAATCATCGGATGCACGTTTTTACGTTTTGTGCCATCTTGCAATCTGGCTGCTCTTTCATTCGAGATCTCGCGATAGTGTCACGTAGCTAGCGCTATACGTCTCGTTACGTTTGCGTGCGCCGGATTTTTTTTCGGGCGTACGCACGCATCCGCAAAATAGATACGTAACGTACTGCGCATGCGCACTTCTCTCCCGTAGCCATGCTGCGTACGTAGGCTCGTTACGTACGCTAAACTAAAGTGTCTAATAGCGCGGGAGCGATGAACGCGGCTGAAACGGAGATCAAACGAGCCGGCCCATCTCCGTCGCTCCGAGGCGCATGCGATAAGATCCCCCCGAACTGTTCGACCGACCGGCCCCGCCCGTCGTTCGCGAGAGTGAAAAGACGCGAGGGGGGGGGGGGGGCTCCCTCGAGCGACCTTCGATTTTACGAGCGCGGTCGTGCTGGCGCGCGCGTTATCTCCCTATCTCGGCAGCCGACAGCGGGCGGCCGGTATACCCTTCTACGTGCTGCGTTCTCAACGCGAAGAGAATGTGGTGTGAAGAGTGTCCTAGAGCGGCCGTATTCTCTTAAACCAGCGTTTTCTAGAGTTGCGTGAGATCGGATCCAAAAGATTTAGCTGCCAGCCTCACTTCGTATAACATTACAATTTGTTGCTATCGCATTCATTGCTTCACCCTTGTGGTGAAACTGTGACTTTTTTCTTCTTCAAACCACCACCAAAACTTCTCGTGCGACCGAGAGAAGCCGCTAGTCGCTGGCGGCAGGCGAGAGCGCTTCGCTGTTTCAACAGCTTTCACTGCATGGAACTGGCTTTACCTTTAACAGCGAAGCTGTTCTTAGTTGAGGCTTCCCCTTCCGTTGGCGTAGACCTGGTCACGGGGTCTTGCGGCGTGGCGAGAATGGGACTCGGTAGGAGAGGAAAGAAAGGCTGCGCCGCGCCAAGGTGCGCGAGGTCGAGGCTCGGTGGAGACGGTGGACCAATAAGAGGAGTGCTAAAAGGGGGGAGTGTCGAGGCTATGTGGAAAGGGTGAACCGATGAGAGGCGCATAAATAAGGGTGGGGGGTGAGTCTGACGAAGGCGGGCATCAGCTTCGCTTTTTCGACAGTGTTCGCTAAGTGGAACTGGCCGCACTTTTTTCGCTCAAGGACAACACCGATTTCTCGCCCACGGCTAACGACACCGACATCGGCGCCTACACCGCACATTCTGCGACACGTGCTGTTTAACGATATTGCTTTAAAACATTGTATAGCGTTGTAACAAAGTATAAATCCTACTATATATGAATTCACGAAGTCGTAGGCTGGAGCTTTTGAACCTAATATCTCAATTTTTCATGGTGGTCCTAAAATGCGCGTATAATTGGGCGCTGATTATTTCAGTCACGCTTACTATGTCCCTTTTTCCAGCCAGGTAGTCACGATAGAGGGAACAATATGTAACAATAGTCAGTCGCACTATGTGAATAGCATTCATTGTCTGCGTATGCCTTTTTCAGGCTCTCATTGTATGTCGGGCATAATCTATTGTTTAACGCTTGAAGTTGAATAGCGAAATTAGCCTCGAGCCCATATCAGTTTCCATTAAAATCATTACTGTCCTCCCTAATGAGCTTCTACTTTATAACTAATTGATAATGTAATTTATAGAGCATAAATAGCTAGTTTTAAAGGTAATCGTAGCGCCACAAGGCATCTCCAAGTACGTGAAACTGCCTGTTATCAAGTCATCACTCGCGCTGCGAGACGCGCAAGAATGTGGATAAGTCTTTTTCGTTTTCTTTTTGAGGCTTACAAGTAATGTCTTCAGTAAAGACACATATAGTAAAATGTCTGAGGCTAAGTTTAAAGAATTATGGGGGTAGCATATGTGCAAGACTGCAGCAGAATTTAACTGGACCTCTTTTTAGTGCGCCCTATACTTTTTTATTAATGATATTGCTTTATTCCGCTGAATACACTTCATGAGAACGTAATAACGACCGAGATTATGCAAAAGACCGTTTCGCGTAATTCCCGCGCGTGCGTGCTTCCCCGTCTGCTCACAACGTCGTTCTCCAATCAACGCTAGCGTCGCTATTTCGTTGGCGCTCTTTGTATTACTAGGGTTTAGCCAACGTTCCGTCGAAAATGGTCCAAAAGCGAAGGCGAGCCCGACAAAAGAATAGGTTGACATAGGAGATGCGCTTGACGCTAGAAGTGGAGGGGACAAAAGAAAAAAGCCTAGAACTAAACAGAACAAGCCGATAGCAATGGGCGGAGAGAAAAGGAGAAAAATTCGCCGAGCATATATTGCCAACTTATCTCGCTCGCACAGAAGAGGGACGGCTATAATTTGTCGCTTAATCACGGCGCCATTTTTGACCCGGCCTGCGTTACGGTCTCCTTTCTCCCTTGTTCCGCGCCTCTCTTTCTTTTTATTTTGCGGATTCGATCTGAGCCCATGCGCGCAGAAACAAGGCGCCATCTACACAGCCGGCCAGACATTGTCACGTCGACTGCATAAAAGGGAAGGATAAGTAAATAAAATATGAGGACAGTAAATTATGCTACGAGAGAGTGCAAAAATAAAATCTGAACTGAGAGTCCACACCAAAAATAGAGCGGAATGTTTGAGGAGAAAAAAAATTTTTTTTTTTCGTCATAAGGCGAAGTAATTTGAACATTGGCCTCGCGTCTATCAGTAGCCTTAAGCTCTTCTTTAGCGTTGGCGTAGCTGGGCCGCCTTTAAAGAACTGCTCATGGGGCAATCTGTGTTGCGATGGAATGGCTAAACTGCCAACCTACGATGAAAGAAAGATGAAAATAGTAGCACCCGTGAAATTCAAGCAAAATTAAGGGCTTAGGCGGCCTCCATCCTTCTCCGTAGTGGCCTTTCTTATGCCTCGTGAAGCACCGGCCACACTCGCCTCCACCATCGATGTGCTGGCGCTGATGCGGCATATCTGAAAAGACATCTCAAGGGGCCAAACAAGAACAGCCACCCCCTCCCTGCCCCCTCCTTCAGCCCTCCCTTTCCAAAGAAGGAGAAGAAAGGCGAGCTGATCACACTGCTGCTAAGGCGTCTGTTTGCATACTCAAGATGTTCTTATACTTTCTAAGAAACGCTCTTTACTCGAGTTTTGGTGTCATCTCCCTGAGACCTCCGCCCAATCCAGTAAAGCATTTTCTCTTTGTTCCTTTATTTTCTTACTTGCTTTAATCGCCGGCGTAACATATAATCTTCCTCAGAGGCCCCCCACTGTGCTGAGAGTAATGATCTCTCACCATTTCAGTAAGTTCAGTAGGTTCCTATACATGAAAGAAAAGCACACACTATGCACATTTTTCAATTGTCTCACGCTGATGACCGTTCCAACAGGTGACACGGGGTATGCATTAGACGGTATACCTTCTTCATTTGACTTCAATCCATCGGTTCTTCGACTTGATGTTCCTACTTAAAGGCCACGCTTATCTTAGAATGCGCAGGTTTACACTCTACACCAATTATGATAAAAAGCGCGGAAAAGAGACTACAAGAAACGGGACACGACAAATACACACTTAAACTTATATAGTCATGCGTCGTCGAAAATGCATCCAATACGCACAACATTACCAAACAGGCATGTCAGATTCACTCAACTGTTGACATAAAATGTGGATTTGCAGCGGACTTAAAACCAGACACTGTTTTTTTAAAAGTTTATAGTTAGTGCTCGTCTTGTCGACCGACTCGTATTTGTCCCTCTGTCGTTTTTATTAAGTGCGTAGCACTTTAGGGGTCCGGCTTGTCGTCCATCCACTCTCTCATGTCGCATGGTCACGCAGATGTCAATACAGGCCTAAGACAAAGTTAGCAATGCTTAAGACCGGCCAGTGCAAAATAAGCTAACAAGGTCTAAAATAATATAAACTACAGAAATAACCAAGAATTAATCCCTATAATTGACCTAAAATCGCGAGAAACGCTTCTGAACCATCCGGCTGACAGCCGCGCCGCGCTTGAGAGGGCGCCACCGACTCAGCCGAGGCGGTGGCGCCCTCTATTAAGTACTCACCTAATCATTAAAATGTCAATGAGGCATATGTAGTACATTGACATTTTAATTATTAGGCGAGTACTTGTCGAGTTAGAAACATAATTAGGACTAATTAACTAAATCTCATTAACGAAAAGAGTAGTAGTGGCCACTAAAGTGTACTGGGAACAATATGCACTAAGTATGCTTCGCGTAACGACGTTCCTCTTTTTTTTTAAATCGCGCCCTCCATGATATTTGGGATACTCTGTGTGGATATATATATATATATATATATATATATATATATATATATATATATATATATATATATATATATATATATATATATATATATATATATACACACTAAATAATCCAGCGCCTCCTTGAACGGGTAACGTACTGCGCAAGCACGAAGAAAGGAAGAAGAAAAAGACCGTCGTGCTTGCGCAGTACGCTCTCCGTTCAATGATATGAACCAACTAGCCTGCAAAAAAGTCTTATTGCAACAAATTCCGAGCGCCTCGTCAGGGAATTCCCTGTTATTCCAGGAAATTTATCGTCGGAACAGAACTTCGTTAAGAATGTGCCGCGCACAAGCAAGCGCGTAGAAACTCATATCGCGCCTTTGCAAAACGCTATTGCTGTCCTGATACACTTCCTTCATGCAAGCCAACGCGTGGAGACGCTTGTAATGTTTTCACTACGCTGATGGAGTGTAGTCGAGTCGCCGTTATGTGATTCGCATTGACAATGATAACTGACACAACTCAACGTCTGCTCTAACTTTATCCTTTTTCTTAGTCTCTCTTCAATACATTGTTAAGCTAGTTAGCCGTAGTTACATCAGACCTCGTGCGTATTTGTATGAACGATGGTGGTATAGTAAAATTGTTTATGACAAATTATTTCCCAGCAGCAGGGGTCTAACTATTGTGTCGTTGCGTTGGCACCCCTGAGGGAAATTTTATCTATTGTTCACGCCTTGTATTCGATCATTCTGACCCGCTTACCATTCGCGTGACTACTGACTCCATTGTCTTCGAAAATCTTTTGAATTGGAGCTCACAGTCGGTTTCGTTTATTGAGCAGAAGTGTTTCATAGCTGCATGCTCGCCATCTGGTTCCTGACAAACGCCTGTAATTGAAGAAGGAGCAGTTGTGGCGCACATTTGAATCATCGTTGTTACCTAGTTAGCAGCATCTCCAAGTTACCTTGAGGAGTATCGATGACGCGTGCCGGGCGCGTAGCTGCTAGTCACATAGCCACACATTTCCCTTCATGTGTTTAAGCGATCACAGATCGCAAAGCCAGAGTAAACTTGTAGTTCTTCGCGTTCGTTGATATTGATACTCTATAAATGTCAACATTATTGGTCTGCCCAACCACAGTTTCTTAGCAGAACTTCTTGTTGGGCGAGTATGGTGCATGTCTTATTGTAGGATATGTGCGCAATGATCTGACGAACTCAGGAAAAACGGAGGAGACAGAAAGAGCGCAAACTATTAGATAGTTGGATAGTTGGCGCTATTTTTCTGTATACTTCGTTTTTCTGGTGTTCGTGCGATCTTTGCGCACAAATCCTACAATGAGACCCGCCACTGTTGTCGACTGGTTATGGTGTTCGACTGCTGTCTCGAAGGTCGCGGGAACAAATCCCGGCCGCGGCGGCCGCATTTCGATGGAGGCGAAATGCTAGAGGCCCGTGTACTTCGATTTGGATGCACTTTTAAAGGGCCATGGCACGGTTAGCCACCACCAAATTGCGGTTTTCAGCCAAATATAGAAGTAGAGGGTCTAGGGTCTATTGTGCCTGTACATGTATGAAAAATGGACTGTAAAAAAAATATTTCCTTGCAAAATGGGCCCTAGAAGTCGCCGGCTACAGACCCCGCCCACCGCCGACGACCACCATTTTGGCTGTGTGTGATGTCATGCGTTTCATGGAGTGGAGCCGTGGTATTGTACCTAAGTTTCAGCCGCTGCAAACCGTTCAATTTTCAATGCCGAACTGAAGAAAGCTCTCATAGGTTCATTGCACGCGTAGCTGACCTCGAAACAATATCGTTGGCCGGAATATAGACGCTTGCAAAATAAGCGGTTACGTCTCGGCTCGCGAGTGCGCCACTGTTGTCAGACTCTCGGGCCGCTAGGGCGTTTATAAAAAGGCTCGTTATAAATTAGGTTCTCGACCAAATGCGCCGAAATTTCTCCAGCTTGTTTGTGAAAACCCAATGATTAACCCACATAACACAGATTATGAGAGAAAATTGGGTGTCATGGCCCCTTTAAAGAACACCAGATCGTCAAAATTTCCGGAGACCTCCACTACGCGTTGCCCGTTATAATTATGTCGTGATTTTGGGACGTAAAACTCCAGCAAATTATTATTAACATTGTCGGTCTAGATCCCCAGGATTCGACAAACTAGGTTGATATGGAATAGGAAACGCTTGATATGTGAAGTCTGTGACGCAGGCGAGGAAATACCGGATTCATGGAGCTGTTCGGACAAAAATTGGTTCCATAAAACAGCGCAGAGTGGTCATCAGGGATAGCGCATGGAGATGATAACGAAAGCATCGACAAATCAATCGGCCTTACAACAGTAGACATTTATGAATGTGGCTCTGGATCCCAGAGTTGAAGAACTGCGCTTAATTATTCATTTATTGCTATGAAGTGATGGCTTGTATACATCTTGTTTTCTTTTCTACTCGACGGACACCCGATGTTAAGGTAAATGCAGTAACAACGTCTGCATATGTCAGAATTTGTTATCCTTAAACTTAACGGAGTGCCTTCAATATTCTTTTTTTACGTGCACTTTTCCTTCAAGGGACAATTATATGCATATATGCTCCCCAACTTCTGCTGACCCCTCTTAGTAACTTGCCAGCTTATGCTTCACGCGTTGCGCAGTGCGCACGTTTGACGGCGTGGAATGTTACGAATTCATTTTTCTTTTTTTTTTTTGGTACAGATTTCTTAAGCTAACCAGTTATTTACAGCAGAAAGTACAAGCTGTCATATCTTCAATATCGGGGAGAAAACGAGCAACTTGACGTCGGCAATCATGACGAAAACAACCTACGCATGGATTTTGAAACATGAGCAATCTTCATGAATGCCTCGAAGCGCTCACTGATAACTTCTTTATTTGCAATCGTGCCAATTTTTCTTGTCCTTACTTTTTTTTTATTTTTGGTTCACTGTTGGCCAAATAATGGCGAGCCATGACGAGACCCGCAGAGTATGGACGTGCTACACGCATACGGCACCGACACAAAGCGTCGCGCCTGCGCCAGTCCGCGGCGCCGGTCGCGTTTCCGTGCCGTGTGCGAGGACGAGCATATGCGCGCGGCCGCGTGGGCTCGCCCGGATACCCAGCGGAAGAATAGGCCAAGAGGATGTTGCCGGGGCATCGTTCATTTGCACCATTAGCGGTTGATTGCAGGAATCTCAGGAAGTGTGGGGCCTCATTGTCGATGATTAAGGCTTCCTGTGCCGGTCTCCGCGAGCCGGAGAGAAGGACACCCGCACCCAGAGCTCAAATGACGCCAGAATCTGCCGCCAGCAGAAACGCAGGAAAAGTGAGTTCCGTTTGCCGCGTCTGCCTCGAAGAGCAACTGGCCGGACGCCTGTGCCTTGGCTGCGACGGGCCCGTATCTTCGCGGCGCCCGTTACGTGCGATCAGTCGCTTCCTTGCCGGAAAATAGCGCCTGAATCTGCGCACGGTGCGCCGAGCCCAACCTTGGCGTAGC
This sequence comes from Rhipicephalus appendiculatus, assembly GCA_030522465.1. Lineage (NCBI taxonomy): Eukaryota > Metazoa > Arthropoda > Arachnida > Ixodida > Ixodidae > Rhipicephalus > Rhipicephalus appendiculatus. The sequence goes on along the minus strand of JALIZH010032945.1, from coordinate 12,873,674 downwards.
AAGACACTTTGAAGGTGCATTCGCAAAGCCGACAAAAATTTACACTGTAAAGAGCAGGACAGCACGCTGTTGCAATCTCAGAGCAAAAGCATGCATGAATGACTGCGGTAGATCTCTCACGTTATCAATTATATATTTGTGCCGCAAAGCCCGACTCATGATCTATGGAGTAAAACTTTTATAACTAGCACTGTAGCTCTAAGGTATCATTCTGTGAACAAGTTCGAGGTTATGAGGAAACTCCCGACGTCATCTTTCAATGTGAATAGCATTTCGTTGGCGACGGCTTCCCGATGGGTCGTCGATCCACGTTCTAGCGTGACGTCGCACAGATACACGTATAAACATAAACACATACATGAGTGACGTGATCCAAATTCTATGTACACCGAATAAACGTAATTTTAAACATAAAAATATTCACAACGCTCCGACGACTGGAATTGAACTCTGGGCTTCTATTGCCGGCACTCGGCGCTCTAACCACTACACCGTGTTCAGAAGACTCAAAGGGCGGAACAGAATACCCTTAAAAAAAATAACGCACGCAAGCACGCGAGTTCAGGGCCTTGGCACGCTTTCAAACATGCTGATGGTTTTTTCGGGAATTTCCTTCGTAAAAGCCAGCCTGTTGAGACGCTTCGCGAGTTTTCCCAACGCCGACCGAGTAACGTTGAGTCGTTCTGCTATTAGCATTCACGATAAGTGACGCGGGTGGATCGCTGCTGTAATATTTAATTATTATTATTATTTTAATCGGGCAGCGTTATTTTGAACTCGCAGGGCAACCGGTGTCCTATATAAATTAGTGGCAGTTTGCTCCTTTTCAAGGAAAACATCCCTTCCTGCGAGACTTTAAAAAAAAAAATATATATATATATATATATATATATATATATATATTGAACATCACGGCGATGGCAAAAATTAAAAAAAGGAGCACTCATAGTGTTACTGTCACAAGAAAAGGTGTAAATGTGCTCAACAACTATGCGTCTAACGGGCCAATATCCTCTTTGCCTCGTGAAGTAGTGACACTAATTCCTCTTTTCAGGCAAACAGGTGTAGATTTTTCAAAGCTGTTCAACATTTAAACAGAACGTTATACATCTACATTCCCATGTTTGAATGTACCCACTGGAGTAGGTTGAAGCCGAGCACGTACGTAGATGTTGTGACTACTGATTACCGGTGGCTTCAACTACCATGCAGCTGTGAGCACCATATGAATGGTGCAACGGTGCGCTGAGAAAGCATTCATGGACCGAGCGGAGGTGAGCAGTATAACTCTGGTACCAGAAACATGACAGTCTAGCTGCACTAATCGAGAAGGCGGAGGTCATTGACATACCCTTGACGACTGGCAGCTGCGCACTTCAAATGAGTGATGTAACGTTGAAGGGAACGGGCGCGTTTCGTACCGTGCACAGAGCATACGAAAAGAGACCTATCGGGACAGCTAGCAGCAAGTACGACCATTGTTTATCGCCTAGTATTTCAGAGATGAAACGCGCTGAAATTTTCTTGCACCCTATTGCGTGAAAGTAAAAAAAAATAAATAAATAAAATAAAACAAACAAACAAAACAAACACAATACCTAAGTTACAGACAAGAGTTATATTTCCTGACTCTTAAAATGCCGTAGCTAACTGCAGATATGCCCGCAATGTATAGCGCAACCATGATGGCTTTCGCAGTTCAAACAGCTGCCGTAAGGATGCTGACAACTGTCTGCTACGGCGTTATGATGCCGCTTCTTGTGCACTGTCATCAGAGTCCGAGAGAATTTGTGCAGAAACCTGCGATAGTCGACGCTTTCCGTGTTCCTGTCAGCGAGTCACAGGTTCGTCAGAAATGACGTCGACCTGTTTGCACGTTCACGGTCATTGATACCACCAGCGCTTTCCTCAATCCAGAAAGCACGCTGGGTGTTGTTCAACCGTAGTCGTAGTGTTTACGCGCATCAAGCTCCACGTCACATCCTACAGGCGTGATCCATGCTTTTGACTAACAAATCAACAAGGAATGAACTAGTAAACTCTGAAAGCCCCCCGAGCTAAATAAACTGGGAAGCGTCACGGCGACGACAGTAGCAGTTCGTGCCATCAATTCGTGCGGCGGCAAACATCGATATGGCCTTCTGGAGTTCTTTCATGATATAACTGCCGAAGAAACATCTCGAGAACGATATGAAGCCTTTCTGAGAAGCATGGAAGAAAAAAAAAAGAAGAATTGTTCCAATGTAATTTTCTATGGTCGAAAACGCCAGTGCGCTAGCTTGGGGACGAGTTAGGCGATGACACATGACTGTCGTGGTGTGTGTTCGCTCTCATTTGCCCATAATCAGAGAGCAGATGCTCTTCGCTTTCTGATTGTGCAGTACCAAGAACTTCTAAGAAAACGATTTCATCAGCTTTTGGGAAGAAACTGAATAAGACCTAAACTATAAAATACCGAAAATTTTCGTAAACGCCTGAAATTTTCCGTGTAACCGCTTCTCCCGTGGCTGGCCTTCTAAAGTAACACATCGATTGTCATTATTAGTGAGCCGTTCTGCAACAGCCCTCACGGCTCTGGCCGAGCCTTTGACGGCACATCGCAGTGGTTATGGCACTAATGCTGCAACGTCGCAATCCGTACAACCTTCAAGTTGCTAAATGTTATGCAGCAGGAAAAAGTACAAGAACTGAAGTAAATGGGAGAGAAAAAAACTTACGTAATACAAATCAACATGATCGCAGGGCTGGGACATTCCCACACCATACTTCCTAATCAATTTTGGTCGCACAGCAGTTTGAAACTTTTACTCTGTGTTGGATAGTATAATAGACTTAGGGGGTAGAGAGTGGCACTCGCAGTCCACCGCGATGGTGTAGCGGTTACAGTGCTCGGCTACTGACCCGAAGGTCGCGGGTTCGATCCCGGCCACGGCGGTCGCATTTAGATGGAGGCGAAATGGTAGAGGCCCGTGTACTGTGCGATATCAGTGCCCATTAAAGAACACCAGATGGTCGAAATTTCCGAAGCCCTCCACTACGGCGTCCCCCCATAATCATATCGTGGTTTTGGGGCCTAAAACCCCGGGTATTATTATTATTAGTGGCACTCGCACTGACTCTACTGGTAAACTTGTGATCAATTGTGAGCCTTCTTCCTACTCGATGCATTGATGATCATTGGCCCCCCCACCTCCCGAAAGCTTTCTGCGTCTGACGTGGTTCTGCACTGCCTCCAGGATTGTAAGCATTGTAAGCTTTCTGCACGTCACCTGGCATTGAATCACTGCCTTCGAGATCGGCGCACATTTGACCATGCGATGATTTCGTCGAATGACGCCATCGTATGACGTCTTCTTATGTGACTTCATAGTGACGTCGCAAATTTCGGTGGTGTGTGACTTCGTGATGACGTCACACGATGACATCATCAAGCCATAATCTCTGATCACGTGACTGCATCGCTCGTTTTGACGCCGTCGCCGACGCACACTTTTCTCGTTTGATGAGGCATCTAGCGATTTTGCCTTACAACACTTCACTCGAACAACAACCATCGATTTCTTACCCGTCTACCAAAGCGTTTATACTAATTGCTGTTTATAGCAATTTCTACTAATTATGTGACTCCAATTTTAATTTATGACATACCTTGAAGGGGCCCTGCAACACTTTTTCAGCATGGTCAGAAAACGCTGCCTATCGGTAGTCGAGGTTCCTGAGAACATGCGAGCCAAACTTTGTAGCGCAGCGCGCAGCCTTGAATTTACAAATAGTTATCAAAGTCCGTTAGAAATCGTTTCCTCTTTTCTCGACAAATGATACCATAAACCCAGATGCCCCCCGCCATAAACCCGAAGTCCACGGCCATTACCTGATCTGAGCATCGCGAGCTGCATAATTACCTTGGCCGCCGCGGGATGCCGCCACGTGCCCGCGCGCGCTCGCGATCCCGCTTAAAGTAAGCCGCGCGTTCGAAGAAAAACAAAAGAAAACAAGGCTACTCGAGGTCATGACGCGCGCTGACGAAAGGACGGATCCTCTTTCCTCCTTGTCATCCCCCTCCCTCCTCAGCTTTCAGCGTGCTCGCTGGTACGAAAGGGGAGAGAAAGCGCTTGAAGCGTGCGTCAAGTTCCTGTAACTCCGCTCGTACTTGACGGATTCTAAAAAAAAAAAAATTGCGGCAGTTGATTCGCGAGGCAATAAGCTCTTGTAATGAAGCCGTTGGACGATTCCTTGGAAAAGTGTTGCAAGGCGCCTTTAATGTCCTCTCTATCGTAGTCAACCCCTAACTTAACCCATTCCAGCTTTCTTATATATATTTTTTTCTAAACTTTCATCAAGGCTTTTGTGCAACTCGCACCGGTGCTTGACAGAGTGGTCTAGAAGATAGCAAAGAGTGTCACTCGGTACTAGTGCCACTAAAAACATTACGGTAGCGCAAGGCACTTTATTTGCCCAGACAATGCGCGCCGTGGAACGATGAACAAATGAAGGCATCGACGATCTCTCTATGTCAGCGCATTTTGTCGACCGCCCATCAGTTGACGCCCACGTGATGCTCAACACCCCGCAGTGGAGTTCGACAAACCAATGAAACTGGGGGTGTGCCAATAGACTAACATTGTCTCGACACCGTAACCTTTTTTTTTTTATTATTATTATTCATTGGCGTCCCCAGAAATAGTGCTGGTAACGAGTTTCGGCAATCTTGGCGCATCCTGCATAGCGCCCCAGGTCAACGAATAAAGCTCCTCAGGACGAAAAAAAAAAAAAAAGAGACGAAACATGTCATCTTTAGCCATTTCAGTGTGGTCTCTACCGCAACGACCTTGTGTGATTAAAGAACTGGAGCCGCTTTGGTTTATCGCGTCCGAACAAGGTCGGGGCAGGCTCCAGCGTGGTGGTGCAAGACGTCACTGAGCACATCAACATCATCTTGTTTGCAGTATCACACCTTTGGTGTCACTAAAAATTACTTATTTGTTCTTAATGTTCTCAATTCGACACAGAATGTAACTATTAGGAGAAGGACTGAAACGCAAGATGGCCCCGCACATGCGGGGGGAGTGAATATTTTGAAAAGCAGCAGCGTGGTCTACGTCTCCGTAGAGGTGGTCACGTCAACCATGCCTATGGTGGAGAGGAGATTAGAAGGAACGTAGGTTCAGGAGGAACACTCAAGAGCGAGTGACATTTTGTAGATCCGCCAGCAGCGAACAATAGTCACCCCATTCATCCTCATGTTAACCCACGTCGCGTGGCATACACATATCGTCTTTCTTTCTTTTTTTATGTTTCTTATCCCACGTATCCATAGTTATACATGGTGCCCGAGCTAATTCTAGCTTGAGTTTAAAAATATGCCGACACACTCAATGACGGCGGAACCAAATGCACGTGGCTGACTATTACCTATAGTAAGTTGAAAAATTTTGTGTGTTCTGATTAATTCCTTAATTAGGCCACTTTAATTAAATAACCTTTGAAGCAACGAAGCTGCGCAAAAAAGTCCAATGAGAAAGTTGTAGATCCGTTTGCAAAACGTCTGATTAGAAAGTTTCTAATTTTCTATCTATGAAGCATTAGTGTTTTTCTGCTTACTAAAGATGCCCACGAAATACAAATAAAAATAAAAACACGTGACATGCCCTCTTGCGTGCCTACGCGCGCCGTGATTCTAGTGTTCCCTAACATTCCGCGTACAAACGATATGCTTCCCTCGCGCCGGTTCATGACAGCGATAAGCAGACGTAGCGGTTATCGCTTGTGGTGCTGCTAGCAAAACGTGCTTCGTCGCACAGCCAGAACAGCCACCACTGTCGTCTCAGCCCTGCTGAGGCAGCAAAAGTGGGCAAATGCTATGGTCGTTTGCGTGCAGAGCGTTAGGGAGCACTGCAACCACGGGGCGCGTAGGCGCGCGAGTGGCCATGTCACGTGTCTTTTTTTTTTTTTGTATTTCGCGCGCATCTGTAGTAAGAAGATAAACACTAATACTTAATAGATAGAAAGTAAGGAACTTTCTAGTCGGACGTCGTTTTGCAAAACCAACCATCGACTTTCTCATTGGAATTTTTTGCCCAGCTTCGTTGCTTCAAAAGTTAGTCAATTAAAGTGGCCTAATTAAGCAGTCAATCAGAACACAAACAAAAAAATAGTCTAACTTACTCCAGGCAATAGTCAGCAACATACATTTGGTCGCGTTGTCTATCAGTGCGTTGGCATATTTTTAAACTCTGGCTAAAGATAGCTGGGGCACCCTGTATATAAAATAAGAGCCATTTTAACCACGGTGCCGGCGACGCTCAATTTAGTCATGTAGCTGCTGATTCTAGTAGCCACTAACGATCGCAGCCGCTGCTTGTTTGTGGCATGCTCGCCGTTCGTACGAACAGTGTGCTGCAGCGAAAGCGTCGCTTGGGGTTAGATGTTTTTGCGCACGAACGTCATCACTAATTTTCGCTCCATGTGACCCAGACCTTAGGCTGTGCTCAACACGCAGGGGCCCGCCACGTATGCAAACTTTTGCAGGTGGAAAACTGCGATCAGTCATTTTTCAAGTTTGACGTATGAGGAGAAGTCGCGGAAATGTATCTATCAATTATGATCGCTAAATGCCAGGGACTCCTTCAGTATGAAAGCGCCCTGCCTTTGATGGATAGGACGCTTAGTGTAATGACGAACTGAGGTATCAATTCTGTACGGAGGCGGCATGAAAACCGACAGCCTTCGCGCTCCAAGTTCGCAAGCAATAAGTAAATACATTGTCGCGCAGTAGTGTATGCGTCTATAAGCAAACCGAACGAAGAATCATTATTGAATAGGTTCAACATGGACCACGCGCGCGCTGCACGATTTGAAAGCTTCCGCAAAGGGCTACTCATCGGAATAGACTTACGTAAGCTGTCATAGCGCTGGGCTAGAATAGTAATAATCATAGTAATAATAATAACGTAGAGCGAATGCCGATTTTGGTCTACGTTGCCTGCCGCTATATCGAGGAGCCATTAAACTTAGAGCGTTGGTGAGCTTAGTGACGTCAAGAATGATGACAGCTGCGGATACCCTATTGGCAGAAAGATAAAAAAAGAAAAAGAAAAGACAAGGCGAGAAAAACATGCGTCACTCTTCTGCCTTTCCAAAATCGTTGACCTGGCACGTTGCATGACGTTTTTATTCACAGAAAACAAAAATAAACAAGCATAACACTTCGATTCGTCGCTATTTATCTGTCGCGACACGTCTTCATGTTCGTTACTTCCGGCCGTGAAAGATGCGGTATATGTACTATGCGTAGCTGTGCTGCAAGCACTCAGATTATATGGCAATGATGGGAAAAAAATTGTCGTTGGCTTTGTCAATCCTCATTGAGAATGGCCATCCGAGGACTCTTATTTCGTCTGATTTCAAGGTTGAGTCTGCTTTTAGAATGACTTTTGTCGTTGGCTTGCTTTCTAACGTTAGCCTGCAGGAGAGGAGCGCTGTATGTTCACAGTTTTCTTTATTTTGGTCTGAAATGGGTCATAGACGCAATGGCAAACACGTCGCGCGCAAAGCATCTATAACTGCACCTGTCCTTGCTGACATCCTTAGGCTAACCTCCTGGCTGGTTTTCCACTAATAAAGTCGGTTTTTCACTTACGGTGTCGGCATGCCGGTCTGAACCCGACACCATCTGCTGGTCTTCTGGTTCGCCCTAAATCGGCTCCACGGAGCAAAAAAAAAAAAAAAAACCATTTAGGAGTGGAAAGTCCGCTATTTACGGTGACCAGATAAAGTCACGAGCCAGCAGAGCAGCTATAGGTATAATGCCAGCAGGTGCGCGTCCCCATGTCCTAAAGAGCGCAATAGCGGAATTTTCGGTCGCCGTCACATTCGGGAGTCACGTATGACGCCATTGGTTGCGCGGCACGTCGTTATCGACTCTGGTTCTGCAATAGCGATGCCGGAGAAATAGTGACAACCAGGGGCGTAGCCAGAAATTTTTTTCGGGGGGGGGGGGGGGGGGTTCAACCATACTTTATGTATGTTCGTGCGTGCGTTTGTATGTGTGCGTGTATATATACGCAAGCAGAACTGAAAAATTTCGGGGGGGGGGGGGGGTTTGAACCCCCCCCAACCCCCCCCCCCCCTTGGCTACGCCACGGGTGACAACCGCGAAGCGGCACGCCGTAGGGTTACTGGCCAACCCAGTGACACGGGCCAACCACTGACACGGGCAAAATAGCGATACTTATGCAACAGTAAGCCGAACATGACCATTTCATTCAAATTATGGCAGTGGTATGACGTTATACGTGACGTTCCTGCTCAGGTCACATGACTCCCGCATGTGCCGGCGACCGGAATTTCCGCTATTGCGCTCTTTAGGGTATGCAAGCACGCGCTAGTTGTATCTGGGGGGCCGGCGAGGAAGTTACCGCCTGTTCGGTTGGCAGAGAAACCGGTCGCGTTTTACGGAAGGGGGGGGTGCACATACAAAGTCGATATAGTAATTGACGTTTCTGTGATAGGACACAAAAACAGACTGCAACATATAACAACATATAACAATAGCAGCATACAACCAAAATTTTAGTACAATATGGCAATAGCAACCAGGTATAAAAGGTGTCATACACATGTCACAACGATGAGAAAAAAGCACTGTTGTCACTTAAGTTTACTATATCTTCAGGAAGTCCGTTCCATTCTCTAAATGTTTTTAAAAAGAAGGAGTTGGCAAAACTAGTGGTTCTGAAGGAGTATTCTCGTATTTTATGTGTGTGTTGACGTCTTTTAGAACGATATGTTGGTGCTATTAGGTGTTCCACTTTATCAATTCCTGTTTGATTGTAATATATGCTACGTAAACGTTTTAGTCGAAGTTTCCGCTCTCTAGATTCTAGAGTTCCCCAGCCTAATGTGGCCTTTATTTCTGAGATTCTAGCAAATGGATTGTAGTTATTCCTGACGAATCGGGCTGCCTGGTTTTGAACTTTATTTCTGCAAGATACTTTTGAGCCGCGTCCCAAATAACGCATGCATAGTCAAGTATTGATCTTACATGTGGGAAGTAAAGAGTCTCCTTTACCTCCTTTGTTGCATGACGAGAACTTCTGCAAATAAAAAAGAACATTCTACTAGCCTTTAAAATCATTTGGTCTATATGTCTGTCCCAATGCAATGATTCCGTTAAGTAAAGTCCCAAGTATTTACACTCCGGTACTTTTTTGACTGCACCGCCATCGATACTGTATGTGGACTGGATTTTTGGAATGTTTTTTTTGCAAAGCTAACGTGGTTGCATTTCGAGATAATTAAGCACGTACTCTAGGTGGACCAGCAACGTGTCACTGTGTTTTTGTCATCTTGTAATAATTCGGCGTACGCTATTGAAGCAATGCGATGGTAGATCACGCAATCGTCTTCGAATAGTTTTATGCAGGATTTTTTATTATCTACGATATCGTTTATATAAACTAAAAATAAAAGTGGGCCCTGAACACCACCTTGCGGCAGGCCTGAAGTCTTGTTTACATAGGATGGTTTTTTCATCTTTTACAACGACACATTGTTTGCGACCACTTAAGTAATTCCAGAGCCAGGTTTGTAGTTTAGCATTAATATTTAAAGAAGCGAGTTTAATATCTAATAGATTGTGTGGTACTGTGTCAAATGACTTGCTAAAATCGAGAAACAATGCATCAACAATGTTGTGACCGTCAAACGCAATTAGTATGTCGTGCTGAAATTCAGCTAGTTGTGTTATGCATGAACGACCCTGCCCAAATCCATGCGGAGAGTTAGCGAAAAAAAAATGAATGGATTCAAGGATAGTTGAACAACGCGTTATAAATATTGTGTTCTAATAATTTGCAACAGTTTGAAGTTAAGGATATGGAACGATAATTTTGTACACGTTTTCTGCTTCCTGCCTTATGCACAGAGACCACATTTGCTGTTTTTTTCCAATCCTTTGGAACCGCGCCTGTATCTAGAGACAATCTTTACATTACTCATAAGTATTGTTCTATAATAATGTGACACTCTTTTGGCACGTGAGATGATATACCGTCTGGCCTGTAGCCTTGGAGGTTACAGGGTCAGACGTTATTTTGTGATGTACAAAGCTAAGGAGACGGCCAAGATAGCGTCATAACGTAGGCGGCCAGATAGATAGATAGATAGATAGATAGATAGATAGATAGATAGATAGATAGATAGATAGATAGATAGATAGATAGATAGATAGATAGATAGATAGATAGATAGATAGATAGATAGATAGATAGATAGATAGATAGATAGATAGATAGATAGATAGATAGATAGATAGATAGATAGATAGATAGATAGATAGATAGATAGATAGATAGATAGATAGATAGATAGATAGATAGATAGATAGATAGATAGATAGATAGATAGATAGATAGATAGATAGATAGATAGATAGATAGATAGATAGATAGATAGATAGATAGATAGATAGATAGATAGATAGATAGATATGGTTAAAATGCCTGTGGTTCGCTAAGAAAAGCTTCGCATTTAATACTATTTCCCCTTGGTATGCCAGCATTGTATACATGTCTCATACTGTACACAAGAAACACATGATCAGACATAACAAAAAGATAAAGAGGTCGATTAGCAGGAATATGGCAAATCGCAAAATTGTAGACGATCATAGAAAACTTGAATGACAAGGCATTAGTGCAACATAAAAATTAAGTTCTCTTTAAAGAGAAAAAAAAGACATGAGCTGTCGAAAGGCATTAGGATTCTAGGTAATTCCAGAAACAACATGTATTATTTGTCAATCGAAACTGGCTTATGTTACTAAGTATCACAAAAGAAACTGCATAGGTTTGTCAGCATAATTCGGCATGCTCACTCTATGGTGTATATTACACACGTCACTAAGTCGTTTTGGCTGTGTGATATTCTTCTCGCTGTTTCGCAAGGTAGAAAGGGCTGTTTTTGCAATGTAGGTGATGAAACAGCGCTTGAAATGCCAGCATTATACTTGATCTCGAGAAGAATGCTGCTTGAAGGCACTGGTATGCGAAGTTGTATTTCTCGTAAGACTTGTAGTAGGGGTTGCATCTGTAGGTTTTAATGCGACAGGCAGCTTTGTGCTGGAAATTGTGTTTTCTTTGTCTGTACCATCCGTCCGTCCGTACGCTGATGACGACTGTTGTTGCCATCGACGATTGACAGCGGCCATCACACCATTATCGGTAAGGCCATCTTATCATACCCAGCTGCCCCATTGCCACGGCGTCGAGGAAAGCAAGCTTTCACACAACCGCACATAAAAAAATTGAAGTCCCGCCCACTAAGTATTGCGGTCGCGAACCAATTTCTAGCTCTTTGTTTAAATCACCCTGTGGATGTTTTGTCAACTGGATTAAAGACTTCCTTTCTTACCGCATGCAGTATGTGTCTGCTAACAACTTTTAACAGCGAAGCTGTTCTTAGTCGAGGCTTCCCCGTCCGTTGGCGTAGCGCTGGTCATGGGATCTTGCGGCGTGGCGAGAGTGGGACTCGGTAGGAGAGGAAAGGCTGCGCCGCGCCAAGATGGGCGAGGGTGAGGCTAGGTGGAGAGGGTGCAGCAATAAGAGGCGTGCTAATAGGGGGAGAGTCGAGGCTTGATGGAAACGATTAACCAATGAGAGGCGCATAATATGGGTGAGGGTGAGCCTGCATGCCGAAGGGGGGGCATCAGCTTCGCTGTTTCGACAGTGTTCGCGAAGGGGAGCTGGCCGTACATATTCGTCTGCTCTTTCTTTTGTCTAATACGGTGTCCCACAAAGATGTGCTGGGACCCTTGCCCTTCCTCATATCACTAACGGCATCCCTGATTGCAGCAGCGAACTGGGCCTGTAGGTAGGTTATTGTAATAAATGGTCAATAGCCTCAGAGCATGAAAATAAACCAGGAAAGACAGAGCGCTAACTTTGAACAACCTTTATTCGCGAAAGCAACGGCTAATATACATGAAAGTGGCATCACGTTATAGCACAAATCACCTTTTCAGGATGCCAATCTCCTTATCAGTCAACAGAGATGAAGGAGTGCTTACACAGTCTGGGTTAAGACCTAAAATCAGACTGGCCACCAAAATTTCGCGCGTCGGCTGGTCACGATTCTTACGGACAATACACGGTACTACATGCGTCAAAACAAGGCTTGAGACCACAGCTTGTACGATGAATCACCATCCAACCATCACGAGCGTTTTTCACGTTATTTGCATGCTCACGGAGGCGACCGTTGAGGCACCGACCCATCTGACCTATGTACCGTGATCTTACCGTATGAAAGCGGAATTTTATAAACCACTTTTTCGATACTGCTGACAAACTGCACACAAAACCACGGGTTTTTCATTCCAATAACAGCACTGGATAATTGGCGAAAGGTTTTGCGCTGCGCATAGACTCGCAGAGCAGAGTCGTGTGCGCAGACATTTTCAGGATGAGTAGTTAAGAACGTTGATTATAAACCCCAAGTATGGCACATACAAAGAAAGAAACTCGATAAGCAGTTGAGGACCACTCTGCGTGCAATGGAACGAAAAATGATAGACGTAACCCTAAGAGATAGGAACACGGCAACAAAAGGGGTAGCCGATAGCGTAGTAGATATAATGAGAAAAAAAAATTTGACCTGGGCATGTCACGTCATGAGAAGGACAGATAACAGATGGTTAGTTAGAACATCAGAATGGATACCAAGAAATGTGAAGCGCGGCCGAAGACGGCCAAGGGTTAGGTGGAGCGACGAAATTAAGGGGAGATGCGATTCGGAAAAAAAAGTTGCGTTAATCTGTAGCCTAAGGCAGTGAAATTTTTGCTGTATATATAGGATTTTATGCTGATTTCAAATATGTAATTAGTGTTATAGTAAGTTGTACAGTTTTTGCTTTTGTGCCACGACAATGTGTAAAATATAGTTCTTTTTGTAGACTCTTCTTTTGCCAGTAAATGTTTATCGTTCGAGCCATTATTGGCCCTCCCATATTGCTCCACATTATCTGTAGAATGCAAATAACTATCAAGAAAGCGCGTATAAGACATTTTAATGGACAAGAAAAATTGTAATGTGAGAAGCCTTAGAATGCTCCAGACCATACTAATTGCTTATTTTGCTGTTTGTAATAATTATATTAGGCGATATCAAGTTTTAAAGTAGATACTTGCACTCCGCACATGTTATGAAATATGTGGGCAAAATTTCATCCCGATTTGGCTATCAGAAGTATCAAAAACATGATGTAAAAATTCATGAAGTTGCCCAGAATTATATCTTAAGAAAAACGCATTTAAAGGTATAAGTTAAAGCTCATCTGCGGAAAAAATTTGTCATTTAAGATGATTCACTTCATCATGAGAGCTTGGCAATCATGGTTATTTTGAGCATGTGACTTTAGTGAACCCCTCATGCGAAATGCATTGGCAAGCAGCCAGGTGACAATTTCCAGGTGACTCTAGACAATCAGGACTTCTTAGATTTTTAGTAGCCACCTTGTGCTCTTTAAAAGCGATTTTGACCTACTTCGTTTAATTACAATCTTCAGTTTTTTTTGTCGTGAAAGTAGAGAAACTAAGCTTGTGAAAGCAAATAAAAACGAAAATATGTTTTTTTTCAAAAAAACTTGCGTTTTTGGACTCGCATCTCCCCTTAAGAAATTCCTATGCATGCAATGGAATCAGCTGGTGCAGTACAGGGTGTGTTGGAGATCATCATGAGAGGCCTTCGTTCTGCAGTGGATGTAAGGCAGGCTGATGATGGTGATGGGGACAAATCGTATTTCGAAGGCCATGACAGGCAATGCTGTAGCGGATGAAGATGAAATCGTGCGCACCACGTAGCAGTCCTTCGCAAAATAGCGGTGCGTTGGCGTATAATTATCTGTCATAGGGCTATCAAACGATAGTTCCAGTCATACAAAGTGTCAGTGCATGAAAACGATTATCAGCGCTTAACACGACTCTTCAACAGAACACTCCAAATGGAAAAAGTTTCGTGCTGGTGCCAGTAATTGGGAAGGATAAAGAAAGCTATAGCTTCCATCTTTTGAGGACAGGATTTATTGCATTCTTTTCAGAAAAACATAAAATACAGGCTCTGTTTACAGGTTTGGCAATTCGCCGGACCGTTTTATTTCAGCGTGATGTTTGGTCCGTGTAAAAACACTAGCTGAAAATAGAGAGATTTTAGGTAAAGGTGCTGTTTTTGGGTAGCTAGCTCACAAGCGAATTCAAGGGGATATAAGCAGTCTCTGAATGGTACGTATGCAGAAAACATTCCGATATGTGCACCTGTAAGATAAGAAAACAACCTTTCTAAGAAAGTGACTCATGTTTAATGGCGATTAGGTTCTAGTATAAATACACGGCTCGCAGAAAAAAAAGAGTCTTTGTTTAAAGTTCGCGCCTGTTTTTCCTCTCGTTGGTTCTGTCTATCTGCGTTTTTCAGTGCTACAAGTTTTCAGTGTGTTGAACAGACAAGCCCATATAGCCACAGTTCTGAGGTTATTGCTCGATTGGAAGAAAAAAACGTAGAGACGTTAGTGACCACATCGTCTTGATCACCCCTAAGCAAAGTGTCAGCACACCTGTCACTGGCCTGATTTGTGCAAGTCTGACAAAAAAAAATTTTAAAAAAATTAAACATTCCATTTTTAGCAGCTGTTTTATGTGTGAGCATCACGAGAAGCACCTTCTGTTTTTATGTTTAAAAACTATACCGGAAGGTCATTCCTGTAGGGACGTGGATACATGTATTTATTTTTATACACAGAGGTGCCGTGCGCTCGCGTTCGCGTCAGTAGACTGAGAGGTCCTAATGCCTCATGCCGCTGCAAAGAAATTTCATTACGTATTTATTAGGGACAATATCAAAGTATTCCGCCCGTCTATCTTCTCTTCAAACGGCTACGTGGCGCTTCGACGAGCCCTTAAAGTCTGCTGGTTTTCAGTGCTATAACAATGTGTATATTAACATTCATGTTTTTGCTAGCGCAAGAAAAGGACACGCAGATTGCAGAGAGAAACGCTAACTATCAACTCAGGGAATAATCTGTGCGTCCTTTTTGCGCCACCAAACATGAAGCTTAACAGAAACCAAAGAGCCCAACTTATCACCCTTACTGTGTATATTTTTCAGCGCTTCAATGTCTGGTAAGTGTTCCCCAACGCACCCACTAGGTCGAAGCTCTTTAAGCAATGTAAGGAATCAGCCCCCAGTTTATTGTTACTGTCCCTTCGGTACTTCTCTCATTCTCGGAATTTAATAATAATTCTTGCAGTTTAGCATCCCTAAACCCCGATATGATTGGCGCCGTAATGGAGTGCTCCGGAAATTTCGACCAGTGGTGTTCTTTAGCGTGGTTCTCAAAATTTGACACCATCTGTGAGTAAGTAGATGATTTAACAAAATTTTATTCCTCTTTTCCGTAAAATGTTTATTGCTCCTTTGTTATATGCAAGACACGAAGCGCTATTCGGAACGCAAGAATATTATTGAGACAGCAATTATATGGGCCCTCGAGGCGCATTTTTGCCGTCGCCGTCATGTTCCGTATAAAGTCCAAATCGATAGCATAGCCCTGCGCGTCGTATGTTCTATGGGCGAGTGAAAGCATGCCAGCGCACCCTATGCGATCGCAGCTCAAGCGGAGAGGAAACGCGCCAGCCGTCTCCGTCGCACGAAATACGGTCCGTGGGTTGTCCCGTAAGAGGGCGGGGAAAGGCGGTTGCATGAATCCGGACAGAAACTGCGTACTTTGATCAAAATCCTGCGCGCGCTATTTCTACGGAGAAGAACTAGTAGAGAAGTTAAGACAGGGAGGTTAACCAGTTTAGGACAACAGGTTTGCTACCCTGCACATGAGAACAGGACGGGCTCATGCCCTTGTACGCGCTGTGCTCTCACCGCTTACTTCGAGTTGAAGCGACAGAAAAAACGAAAACCGCTTCGCTCCCTGGAGATGCCACCGTTTTGTAGAGTTTCGCTAGAGCGGGTCCTAATTAGTTAGCTGCTATCCTTACTTCGTATAACATTCCAATTTAATCCTATCCCATTCATTGCTTCGCCCTTGCGGTGAAAGTGTGACTTTTTATTGCGAATCTCAGAGAGAGACAGTCCGACGTGGTTTTTCTTGCACGTTACTTCGACGTTACAATTCAGCAAATCTGGCCTCGAGTGAACTTATTGTCTTTCAACAGTTCATAGCATTGAACAAAATGGCAACTGTCATCTTAATGTATACGCTGGCAAATCCGTCTTTTTCACTTTTGTTTCGAATTTATGCTCCTTTCGCAATGTTGTCTAGACACGACCTGATTCGCCCCCCCCCCTCCCTCCCGTCTACGACAGGAGGCCCGGAAAAGCAACACGTTGGATAAAGTCCAGCTAGGCCTGACTCTATACCCAGGAGCAGCAGTGGTGTGCATTCAACATTAAGTGACACTTCATTTGTCGTGATGTATTACAAGCTAAATAAAACTGCGAAGCTTATACACTATGACTAAAACAGATTCTGATAAGCTATTGTGCAGACACGACAACTTCTTCATTGACTTCGAGGCTCAAAATCCCAGCGCGTGCCCTTTCTGATGCGCTGTAACAGAAATCAACTATTTCACGCAAAGGAGTTTTAGTTTCTGCGAATTCGTGGAGCTGATATCTTTTCCTGAAACTGTTTCCAAAGCAGATATTAGAGTACGGGTCACTTGAGTTCATCCGATCAAATCTTAAAGCCACTCGATATTTTCCGCCTATCGGTTTGTCGTAAGCTCAGCTAATGCAGTTATGCGCACCCACCGTATACGGAGACGGTAACCTCACTACGACAATGCTCAAGCTTATAAAAAAATTAATGCAGCGCACTGGTGGTTCCAAGCCTGAAGGAAGGGCGGAGCTGGGCGGCCTGCCTTGTCTGTCTTTATTTCTGTCTTTCTCTTTTTATCTTTCTGTGTACTTTTTCTATCTCTTTCTTGTCTCTGTTTATTTCCATTCCTTTCTTTCTCGCTTCCTCTTTCTTTCTATCTCTTTTTCTCTCTTTATTCCTTTCTTGTTTTGTATTTTTCTCTTTCTCTCTGTTTTTCTGTCTCTTTTCTTGTCTTGGTTTATTTCCTTCTTTCTTTCTTTCTTTTTTTCTTTCTTTCTTTCTTTCTTTCCCTATGTCTTTTTTTTTTCTCTGTCTATTTCTTTTTTTTCTCTTTGATTATCTCTATTTCTCTCTTCCTTTCTCTTTCTGTCTTTCTCTCTCTCTTTTTTCTATCAATTTTTATGTCTGCATCTCTCTATATCTTTCTCTGTCTATTACTTTCTCTGTCTTTCGATCTTTATCTGTCCTTGCTTTCTTTCTCTCTGTTTCTCTTTTTCCTATCTCTGCCCTAGTTCCCTCACCCATCAGAGTTACTGCATCCCACGCCGGACAAATCGGCGCACGTGTTCTGGGAGCGAAGCAGAAAGTGAAGAAGAGCACGAAGAAAGTGCGTGCCGGTTCATGATGATATTTTCGTGTCGGCTCTGCCCGGCATGTCGAAAATCTTAACAGCTCCGCAGTAAAAAGGAACATTACGGTGTATAAAAATTGTAATGGAGGTAAAAAATTCTATTGCGTCGAAATCAGCGCGTAGACTATTCCTTCCTAGTCGTCGTTTGCGATGTGGCATTCGGCCACTGACGTGTACTGCATGTTCCACTGCTCACTCTTTCTTTTCGCTACTGTTCTCCTCTTATTTCTGCCCTTACTCCATATCAGTGCAGAGCAGCCAACCAAGCCTCGCTAACATCTCTGCCTCTTTCTTTTTTGAGTGTCTTCTCTCTCCCAAATTATTCAGTTACTTCCCTACGTTCGGTAGTGAAATTGTTCTCCCGTCCCTATCCAGTCCTTTATATATATATATATATATATATATATATATATATATATATATATATATATATATATATATATATATATATATATATATATATATATATATATATATATATATGCGTGTGTGTTCCACTAGCGTAACGATTAGAGGGGGAGGGTATGTGGGCGTGTATATATAGAGGAACACATAAACTCGTGAACATACATAAAGTATGGTTGACCCCTCTCTCTCTCTCTCTCACCCCCCCCCCCCCCCCCCGCCAGCAAAAAAAAATTCTGGCTACGCCCCTGCTATGCTTGCTTAAAGGCCCGATGTCTACCATCATAAAGCAAGCGCAACAGATATAAGTGTCAGCACCCCATCGTTTTGTCGATGTATGTCTTTTTCGGAAGCATTTGCACGTTGCAAAGGAAGGTAACCTGCAACAACGAGCATGCACAGAACCATACGTCGCAATGGCATATCGTTTATTCGGTTGCATTTCCTTCTTTGTGATTGCAAAAGAAAATGAATATTGCAACAAGTTTTATAACAGGTGTAGTTCAGGAAAATGTTAAGCAGAATCAAAGTTGGCTTTGTTCTAACGAATATTTTTGACTTCCTCTAATTCGCTGAGTTTCACAAAGTTTGATTATTAATGCAGAGATGTTATCGTCAAACTTCGACGATTTTCATGGCAATACAATGACAAAATTTAAAAACCGTTCTCTTTGTAGATGCAGATAATAAATACGAGACAGATTTCAAAAAGTAAGAACTGTTTAACTACATATAACTACTGAAGGTACAGAACAAGGCTGTTCGCATGCATAGTCATCTCCCTGTTCCTTCTCAAGGAACTGAAGTGGTTGTTGGGATCCAATAGTTACTGGCTTGTCGGAGAATGCAGACGATACTGTCCACAGAATTCGTCACTCCCTCCAGTTCGAAGAGCATGGCGGGATTCGATTTTTGTGCGTGAAAGGGATGAACAGCAACCGAATTTCTTCGAAAGTTATTTAGTTTATGGACCTAGAATAATGAGTTAAGGAATGGTTAATGACATCAAGACTTCAAAAATGGCAGCAAAACTGTACAGGGTTAAAAGCGGAAGAGTAGGGCCAGTATCCAGATCTATGAAATTGTTCAACAAGTGAACAGGCAACTGAGATTGAATTGACGATTGAAGATTCGTTTTTTTATTGATGCGTACTGTTTTGTGAGACGACGCAATATTTACTCGACTATTAACAGAAAACCACAGACCTTGCAAACTGTGCGCAGACTGGGTATCGAAAATGCTGAACGACCAACACAGAGAGCGAAGACATTGAAGTAAACGGCCGCTTTTCAATTGTTATGGACAAAATGTAGATACTTGTTTTCCCACGTTGTTACAGGCCCCGATGAGTGAATATACTGCACTAATGCAGAAACAGAAAAAGAGTCAGCGCAGTGGCGCCGTTCTTCTTCACCGAAATGGAAAACAATTTCAAGGCTTTCATTGTGAACTCGTTCAATTCCTGGTGGCGAGGTTCTAGGCAGATGCAGGGATACGGTAAGTGTTGGGAAGTCAACAAAATTACGAAGAGAAATGAAGAAGGTTAGCTTAAAACTAAAACTGCCAAAAAAAATGTTACCTAAAATATTTTTCTGGACGACCAAACGGCCCTTACCTTTGTGACTTGGATATACCCTCATTTGTGCATATTGAAGATGGTCTAACAATCCACCATTACACCTGTCGTGGTGTGCTTCAAGGTGGAGTTCTGAGCCCTTCAATTTTTAACCTAGCGCTCCTTGGCCTCGTTCTCGCACTTCGCGGTCCGTTCATCTATGAATATATGCAGATGACATCTGCATCTGGGCGTAAGGGGTAACCCGTCTCCCTGTACGTACCAGGGTTCAGAGAGCTGCCACACTAACATCACATTACGTCCAAGGACGTGGTCTCGAGTTGTCATCAAAGAAGTGCTCGCTCGTTGCATTCAAGCACAAGGCGATGGGCCCGTACGTCATTAAAATCAACGGACACGCTACTATCAGTTGTGAGAAGACCCACCCTTTTCTAAGAGTTATAATTGATCGCGACCTATCATGAAGCCCTCATATCCTCTATATGAAAAAGAAGCTCACCATGATCATCCACGTGCTAAGATTTCGTGGTGGAATATCATGGGGTGCATCTCCACGAGCGATGCTTCAACTTTACACCGTTATGTTCTTCGGTTTCATGCACTGTAACTTACCTGTGCTATGCAGGACCCGAAGAACAAACATACATGTCATCCAGTCGCTTGAAGCTCAAGCACTGAGAATATGCCTTGGCCTTCCGAGGTGCGCATCTTCAGCAGCGACCGTCGTCATCGCGCGGGATTATCCAATCCCTGCATATATCCGCGCCGACTCGTTGAGAATCCACACGAGACATTTCGCCCAGGATTCCATCACACCTCCTCACCTCACTTGCTGCATGTCGGCCACACTCTGCCCTCACCAGTATTATTGCTGCTCATCATGCAGTTCTACCATCGAACTTCACACCTGCGGCAAGACCAACGTTACCGTTGTGGTAGTTACATCCCCTCGGAGCCGTTCTATCCATTCCTGGAATAAAACGGAAAGCGCAATTGTTACAGTTAACCTTGCAACAAGCCACGCTAATGTTTCTGCATGAGAAACACAGCGGACGCGTTCACGTTTGCACGGACGGCTCAGTTTTCTCTGCAGGCTCAGCAGGAGCAGAGATTATACCTGAAAATCTGACATCTCGAAAATTCAGGACATCA
Organism: Rhipicephalus appendiculatus; assembly: GCA_030522465.1. NCBI lineage: Eukaryota > Metazoa > Arthropoda > Arachnida > Ixodida > Ixodidae > Rhipicephalus > Rhipicephalus appendiculatus. The sequence goes on along the minus strand of JALIZH010032945.1, from coordinate 12,853,027 downwards.
CATTTCACATCATCTTAAACGGCTCCAGAACTCGCCACCCTCCATACTGCTTTAGAGTTCATCATTTTGAAGAACTTTCACAAGCGTGGTCCATCTTCTCTGACTCCAAGGCAGCTCTTCAATGTCTTCTGTCGTCATTTCGTTGTGGACCTAATCAGCAATTGGCTGCCGATATAAAACTTCTTCACCACTATGCAATCGAGAAAAAAGACGCCAGGCCTGCGCGGAAAGCGCATCACCGGTCACATCGAAAGCTGGAAGAGCGCCATTTCTAAAACCCGTTGCAAACTCTCTTGGGGCTACTTATACGAGTACGCTTGCAAGGTACCCACTACCCCATTAATTGATTTCGGTGGCTGATGACGATGAAGAATTATGGCTGAGGCCCTTTGTAATGGGTTGGAAGCATTCAACGACCCACTCGTAATGCAATTCATATTGTGTGACGCCTGGTTACACAATTCGCATTCTGTGACACCCGGTTGTTATTTTACTCTTCTGCCACGTTATATTGCGTATGTTAACGCGGTTCCTTCCCGACATAATGCTTGTATAGGGTTTCTGTGTGCAGAAGTTTCGAGCACCGGCATGGCTCAGAGCTAGAAACTGGGCTGGCACGGAATGTACCCAGGTTCGGAACCCCGTTCCATCCTGGATATTTTTTGTTATTTCGTTTTTTTTTCTTATTTTCGTGCGATAGCGGTTACGGACACCGGCGGCGGCGGCGGCGGCGGACAAATACGGCAACCTTGTTGTGATCTCATAACAGCTTTCGCTCTAAAACAACATAGCGTATCAGTCGATACCGGGCCATCGTGGTATATGCGGTAACGACCGTGCAGATGAGACCACCCGATCGGCCCACGGTGGTGTCCACGCTACAGCTATACCGTTCTCCAGAACCGACGCAGCTACAAGGCTTCGTTCGCTGGCACGTGAACTCAAACTTGCACAGTGGAACTCGGCTGAAGTCACCAACGCTCGTCTACACAGCTTGGATCCTAATCTACACCTCCGTCTTCCGTCAGGAAGATCTCGAGCTGAGGAGACACTTCTGTGCCGCCTGTGGCTTCATGGCCTTCACTGATGCGTACTCCTTTCGGATTGGCATAGCCAACAGCCCTACATGTGATAACTGCAGCTGCGAAGAAACGATTGCCCATCTTCCCTGTGAGTGTCCCCGTTTCAGTGCGCCAAGAAAAGAACTTTGCGATTCGTCAGAAAGATTTGATAATCGCCCTTTGTCCGAAGAAAGGGTCCGGGGTCACTGACCGAGCCTTCAGCAGAGAAGGTGTTAAAAGCGTTGTTGCGTTTTTTAATGGCAACAGGGCTTAGAGACAGACTTTAAACAGTTTCGCAGTGTACATCCTTTTTTATTCTACATTTTTCTGTCTTTCTTTTTCTTCGTAGTGTCTCTTGTCTATTCTCTTTCGTTCCCCTTTTCCCTGTTTCCCCTCAGCACAGGGTAGCCAGCAAATCTAAGAACTGGCTAACCTCCCTGTTTTTCCATCTGTTTCTTCCCTCCTTCTTTCCTCTCTTCCTTCCTTCCTTCCTTCCTTCCTTCCAAGAATGAACCAACTCGCCGAAGTCAAAGTGCTATTATTTCTTCAATATGCCTCGTATTTGAGCATTCCAATGTTGTATATTGTTCTGGTTTCGGAATTTCTTCTTCATACCTTAGCTATGATACTCCTTGATAATCAGTTAGAATCAACGCTAATCACCCGAAGCCTATTAATATTTTAGAGGCGTAACGTACCACAAGGCCTTGAGACTGTCAGGGAGAGTCTAGACTAAGCGGCGTGAACATCTGTGGCCGATGCTGCTATACAAGCGCGCGCATGGGGTTCATGCGGGCACAGTGCGGATCCGACGACGGCCACGTATTGCTGCGCTCAAATTTTTTTTTGTTTTCTTTTTTATGCGCTTTTGCAATGAATTCCGCGCGCACGGCATCGCGGTGCGGCCGTCGCAGTGACATTGGCGTATATTTTAGGTCGTCAAAACAAAGAGAACTCACTCATACTCACTCAGAAAATACATTTTTTGCTCTAAGCATCCTATATACGACGTTAAACTTGAACGGAAGTGAAAGCATCACCCACGTAAAGCCCACTTCATGCTGTTCCCAAGCAACCCTTGAAGTTTAATGGGTTTAATCGAGAAACTTGCGACTGACAAATATATTTATAATGCATGATCAACACGGACGGCACGCAATTTTTCAGGGTTTACAGAAGGGTGCAGCGTCCTAATGGAAGTTACTAAGCTGTCGCAGCCACTGCATGGGTCGACAACTTCGCCAACGTCATCAGTGGCCAGTTTCAAGCGCCATAGATTGAGTTAGTGTTGCATCATTCCTTTGTCAAATGCGAACGCATAACGAGGACGCAATAATACGAGTATTCGTATCTTGTTCCTCTGTATCTGTTCATGCAATTGAAAAAATAAAAAAAAAGAACCAAGGGAATTTATGAGGCTCGTGAAGTGAGTAAATTCCGTGCACTCGTGCTTGAGCTTAGCTTTCACTAATGCACTTTGACAGAGCTTTTTAAACCCTGATGTTTCACGAACTGGATGCGTATCCATGTCAAACACTGTATTCTCTGATGCCTTTGTTTGAGAACAGCATTCACTCAGTCCTCGTTTATTGGAACGATCGGTAGCTCGTTTTAAGAGATCCATGGGTGCACCTAGGCGACGATGCAGTGCGATTACTTAATCATGCCTTGGAAACTTATTACGATAAACATTAGATATAGCTTATTGAAGTGACGCACTTACCATGCGAATCTATGTGAGTTTGGGCGGCTCTGTGATATTTTTTTTTCTTCCAAAGTACGGTGCTGTTTACCTGGAATCAAGTTGGGTCAGCTGTTTTCTTAGAATTACTATTTTTCCTGATTAGAGGCTGCGTACCACAGATATGGCAACTGAAGTCGCATACATGTATTTATGGCCAAGCAGTTGCATACAACTTCACTCTTTGCTGGAAGAATAGCTGTAGAATCACGCGTACGAAACTCCACCCCTGTCTTTGCCAGCAAACTCATTCCATTGACCTTCCTGAAACACAGTAGGATCAACTATTCCGTGCCATGCTCCGGACCGCGTAAGAAGCCGAGTGAGTGAGCAGAATGGAATGGAATGGAAACACTTTATTCGGGTCCATTGCCCGAAACCTGTCTTTTATAGTGGCAAAGCAGCACTTTATTGATTGCGCTTATGCATGTATATAGACTTGTCTTGCTTTTTCGTGTGCATATAATTTTACTGTTGCATGTTGATAAAACAGTTGTAAGCGAAGACGTGTACTTTTTGTTGTTGTTTAACATTAAGGGGACCAACAAGAACGTGTCACAAGACACTGGCGGAACTGTAAAGGCCGTGAGTTATAGTGACAAAATCCAGCATTCTTTTCGCAATCTGAATAGTATTTGTACTCTTAAATTGTCACAAGGTCTGGTACCACGCGACTCAGGAGTCTCTAAGATTGTTGTACGTAGTCTGCTGTTCCACTAAAAGCGATGCCCGCATTTTAAATGCCACGTAGTAAGTGAAGTGATCAATATCATTTCCCAGCTTTCAGATGGCTCCATGTGTCCGGCTGAGATTATGTTACGTAATCATATTACACTTATCGGGTTGCAACGCCAAAAGGACTCCCTTTTCAATCAATAGGGTGTCAAAGAACGGTGCTAAACCGAATGTCCTGCCAGCTTATTATGTCTTGTTTTCGCAGGCCAAGCTAAGCCATTGCAAAAGGTTTGTTTTGACAGAACACGGATTTTAAGGCTCATAGTGTTGCATCTCACGGCTTTGCAGTCTCCGGGCCACTGGCGTAACCAGGGAAGGGGAGTGGGGTCAAACCTCTCCCCTTTTAGTTTTTTCAGTTTTGCATGTGGGTATACCGGGTGTCCTAAATATCACGCGCGATTTGAAAAAAGTGGAACGTCGTTACGCGAAGCACACCTAGTGCACATTGTTCCCTAGTTTACTGTAGTAGCCACTACTAATTTTTTCGTTAGTGATATTTAGTTAATTAGACCTAATTATGTTTTAGCTCGACAAGTACTCACCTAATCATTAAAATGTCAATGAGGCATATGTAGGCATGCTCAATTGACATCTAACTGCGCTATTTTCAGCAACGTACTAATTACGGGCTCATTTTTTTTCCGGCTGATAAAGAAAGCACGCGAAATGTGAAAAATAACACGTGACTATGCTCCCACCCGCAAACGGTGGGAGCGTAGTCTTGACTTGCTACGTCACAGTGACCCTGTTTGAGGGCGCTGCTTTCTGATGCGCGCTGCAGTGTAGTCACGTGTCATTTTTCAGATGTCGTGGGCTTTCTTTACTGGCCAAAAAAAAGCGAGCACGCAATCAGTACGTTGTTGAAAATAGCGCAGTTAGATGCCATTTGAAGATGCCTACAGATGCCTCATTGACATTTTAATCATTAGAAAAGTATTTGTCGAGTTAGAACCAGAATTGGGACTAATTAACTAAACCTCGTTAACGAAAAAATTAGTGGTGGATACTACAGTATACTGGGAACAATATGCAGTAGGTGTGCTTCGCGTAACGACGTTTCTCTCTTTTTTTTTTTCATGCTGCGTTATATTTGAGACACCCTGTATACACGCACTCATACAAACGCACGCACGATCATATATAAAGATTGGTTGAACCCCCCCCCCCCTCCACGAAAAAAATTCACCTACGATTACGATACTGCCTGATGCGAATTCTGAGCGCAGCCTCGTGTTGGGGCAAGGTCAACTGCGTTTAAAGTTTTACCGCAAGGCATCGACTACGCCATAAATCATAATTTTTGTGAAGTAGGACCCACTACGCAGACTAAGTCCATTATTCGTCTTTCTGTGGATAAGTGAGGAACCCGCCACACATCTATAAGGTATTATGTGCACTTTGTTGATGCTGCATGTGGCTGATAACAATGAAGAATTATGGCTGAGCCCTTTCCAGTGAGTGGGAAGCGTTAAACCACACATTCGTTGCGCATTTAGCATTGTGTGATGACTGGTTGTTATTTTACTCCACGTCGTATGGACGTCGGGACAGGAGTCCTTGCTGGGAAGCGCGGTGGTATATATAGATGCCACGTCACGAGAACGAGCTTTCTGGTCATTCCGGCCTGGCGACCATGCCGTCTCGACATCCCCGGACGATACAGCGATATTCTGGAGCCAGTGGCGTAGCCAAGGGGGGGGGGGGGTTCAAACCCCCCCCCGAAATTTTTCAGTTTTGCTTGCGTATATATGCACGCACACATACAAACGCACGCACGAACATACATAAAGTATGGTTGAACCCCCCCCCCCCCCCGAAAAAAATTTCTGGCTACGCTACTGTCTGGAGCCTTACCAACTAGACTGGTGGAGGTACCCGCCGCCGCACAAAATACTTGGCATAGAAGAGGCGACTACAGAACTACTCTTTGCCGCACGGCACGGCACCGTGTACACTACGCGCGGTGGACTAAGCCAACTTCAACTTCGAGAGCAAGTATCGCTTGCTTCTAAACACCATTAACTGCAGGTTATGGAAGTGTGCGGCCACCGACGTGTCACCCGTGGTAAGACATACCAAGGAGGAGTGAGAGGCCCATCTGAGCAGTCTTTACACATAGGACCAGCTGCGCCTGGTGAGCGTGGCAACGCGAAACGGCAGGGACAAGTGACACCCCCCCTCCGCCCACCATGAGAACTCAGTAACACAGCCTATTACTATACTTAGAGTTGTCGTGGGCACTGAAATCGGTCGTTAGTTGTTCTTTACTAAGCGCCAAATGGGTTACAGCAATAATTGTTGCAGAAAACAAAATTTGGAAGCTTTAACGCGAACAGTCCTCCTTCATACTGACATGCGTACTTGATATTTATTTCTCACTGTGACCGGGTTTGAGCGGCTAAAAATTGTAGCACGTGTTATTGTTCGCAGCAGGGCAGGCCTGAATCCATTTTCTACTGAAATCTTGTCGAGTGTATTGGAATGTTCTGCTCGGTCCGCATGTACACCACATGGGCCCCGCCTTTTACACACACGTCAGCGTGTCGTGTCGCAATGATTCACGTGGTATTCTTTGAGGTATCTCACATTACAACGAAAGCGCTCATCATTGGCTGCAGCAAAAAGGGTGTAAGCCTAACAAAGAAGCTCCCACGAATGTTCAGCCCTATATAACAATTCGAGGCGGAACGTAAGGAGGGGAATGAATCAACGGGGAAAAGTTAATGCCCTTTTTTTTTTTTTTTTAATGTTCTTCGTCTACAAAATATGCTCACTATGTCGGACTTCCAGACTTGAAGAACTTGCTCACTATGGCGGACTTGAAGAAGTAAAAAAGGCCAGCCTTTACTAGAACGCCGAAAACACGAAACAAAGTGCGAAAGGGCAGTTGTGTTTTTTTTTTTTTTTTTTTTTTTTTTTTTTTTTTTTTTTTTTTTTTTGGACTGACAATATTATTGCCCCCCACCCCGCAAGCTCTGCAATCCACGTCTGATGTCACTTGTGGCGTTTCTCCCGCTGGTTTAAAAATACGTTCTTTCACGTGAATAGGCGAAGATCAGTTCTAATAATGGTGACGTGCATAATGTGCCAACATTTTTCGCAAGGATGGGGCTACTTAACCGCCGTTGTCTATGGGAACAGCCGCAGGTATTGCTTCACTCATTGTGAAACGTAAGGGTTAAGGGCTTCTTACTCTTTTACACCGCCATCGCAGTTCACAGATGTCACGCCTTAGGTTTGTTCCCTAGAGGAACCACAACGTCCTGCAAACTGTTTGCATTTAAGAGGTAAACTTCCTGGCCTCTCGTATATGGGCCTTGTGGTTGTACCACAGCTGCTGCACGTGCGATAACGAAGAAAATTCAACAGCAGCCGAAGCTGTTGCGAGAGCGGCGCTGCTGCGTAGAGGAAGGTTATCTGGGCGCAAGAACTATTCCTGTGTACGGTCGCGGTTGCCTGAGCGGTATATGGCTCACGCAGATGTTTCCACGATAAGGAGGCCCCAGCGACACTCCATGGGACTGCGCGGACAAACAAAACGCATGCAACATTGCTCGTGTAAAATTCGTTCGTCGTCACTCCTACCTTTTTAAGCGTGATTCGTATGCGACCCGTCGTTCTGCCATATTTCGGTGGTTGCCAGGGACTGTTAGTTCTAGGCATACATTTTAATCCTCCTCATATAAATGCCCTTTGCGCGCATGATCGCCCGCGAGGCGAAGACGTCATTTGTGCGAGGGAAAAAAAAACGAAGAAACAGAAAACAAATAACGGCACTCGGCCTATCGAGTCTAAATAGCTGCCCGTTCATACATTCGTGTAGTTTAATTAATTATCTTCCGCTATAAATTAAATACTAATGACAATACGAGTGAGCTTCGAAAGAAGTCTAATTATATACCTCTTGAAATGTCCTTCTGCACATCAAGCTTAAAAAATTGAATTAGAAACGAGCTATGAAGTGCATACACGAGTACTTCAGCAATGGTCAGGGTATAACACCGGTAACCAATCACATGACTTAATGAATGAGGTATTCTTTTACTGTTCAAGTGCCATATATCTTTGAAAATAAAGCGCTCTAATGAAACAATTGATGAGTGGATATAGACTATGCAGCATGAGCTCTCCGAATCATCCTCTATCGTACTAACAGTGACGACTCAGTGACATCTCCGTGATCTATAGCGTCGGTGCGTGAAATAGGCTTGTTAAAGTTGAACTATGCGGTTTTAAGTGCCAAAACCAAGATATGGCTATATGAGGCACGCAGTAGCTGTCTCCAGATTTATTATGACACCGTGGGATTTTTCAAAATGCACCGAAATGTTTTTTTTTTTTTTCGCTTTGATCACATCTCTTTGCAACCATCGTGGCCGGGAACTGAACCGAGGTCTCCTTCTTGGCAACCGAATGCCATAGTTGGGTTGCTAAGGGGACAAATACCTGTATCTTAAAGCATCTCAAAAGCGTGAACCCGGAATAGAGCTAGCTTAAGGTGATAATAAGGAACCAAGAGCCATTGAAACGAAAAGTGAGGTAGAGACATGTATTTTGCATCCAAAGGATGGAAACCAAAAAAAAAAAAAAAAACGCTATTTGCAAATATGGCAAAAAAAAATGCAAATCAGAGGGCGAAATCTGCAAAAAAACGCAGAGGGGAATGTTATTTGAGACCAGAGTGGGGTCAGAACATGCTGCAACAGTTATTCTCAACAAAATGAGGCACCTGTCAGCTGTAGCAAAACTTTTGCTCGTTTTCTCGCTTATCAAGCGTCCTCTCGCGGCAAGAGTGGTGATTTCGGTTTTGAGAAATTGTAGTTTACCAATACGAGAAAAATTATTTTTCTTCCCGCTGGGGTCCTTTTATATGTCACCAATCTCAACATAATTGTAGTCATTCAAAGGGATCCAAGACGATGTAGCCTTTAACTCAGCGGTCATTGCCCTCCACACTAAATGCATCGATGATGTAGCACTGCTCTACATTGATCCTTAATTTAATTGTGATCGTGCAACATATGTAATCCTACGATGCCATATGTGGCATACATGTATCAACCTTTCCTCCACTTAGGGGATACCGCAGAACTCATTTGCCACTTATCAACTTATCTGAAAAGTTTTATTGCCGAACGGACTCTGCGAAGCCATTCATTTTATTTCATTTCAGTCGATATACGACGTTCGCTTGTCGGCACGGTTCCCACTCCACCCGGCTCGGCTATTTTATTCTTACAACGGTTATATAAAATTTTGCAATTTTACCCATACTCAAAATATTTAACAATAGAAAGAAACGGTCGAAAGAAGGAGGAATGAACGCGTCTAAGGGCCGCACACGTTTGCCATGCAGCGCAGTGCTCATATGATGGCCGTGATTATGAGTATGCCTGGTGTAGCTCTTTTTAAACATTCATGTAAAAACATTGATCGCTGTTTGCAATCAGACAACGGGCCGATTTGTACCACTTCCTGACAAAACATGGCGGATGTGCCGTGCGCTCAGTACAACTAAAGTGCATTCAAGAACAACGCATGATTGGAAACGAAAACGAAGTTCAATGAAAAAGAGCAAAGTACAAGTCCTGGTGAACTTACGAGTGCACTCACTTGAGTACAGTGCTGCCTGGAGTGTTTGAGCTTGGGTCCTTTTGCTCAATAGGACTGAGCAACGTGTCGCAGATAATGAATGCCAAAGCGGTTCGTGAACCGGTGCAGTGCTGCGAACCGGCTCAGGAACCGTTATAAACTTTTATTTATCCGAACCGGAATTGAAGCGGAGCAAGATGGAGTGCGCTAAAAACCGTACCCGAATTTAAACAGTATGTTTTTCTTTTGTTTTTGTTTTTTTCTGTTCGTCACTCAGTTTTTTTCCATGAATCCAGGTGCCAGTCCTAGACCCTCGCCATGGAGGCGCTTAAGCTTATTAGGTTGACACTCTGTAAGTTTGAGGGTTGCGGCGAGTCAACACGACTTGAAAATGAGTATAACATTCTTGGGCCAGTTTGATGGCAGCGTTCGAAAGCCACAGGTGTGGCGAGCCTGGCAAACTTGAGCCACCAAATGCATCACTGACAAAAGCTTGACATCATCGGTTCCATTCGTTCGGATTCGAAGAAGGACGAGTTGTGACCAGTCTTGTCCTGCAGTCAGTAGACGTCGTCGGCAGCGCGATACAACGGTTGCTTGAGTGCATGCGGCCCTGGCGAGCACGCTCGCACACCGCGCGCTTCACGTCGGCTGGCGTCGAGAACCGCACGTGCTCGTTGACGGCGACAGCGGCCATACCTGCGCGAGGCCGCCGAGGCAAGCGCAGTCTGTTTTTCGAAAACAACGGCGAGGCGGAGGTACGTGTCGTTGGCGTAATTAATCGGGTCACGCGAGGGGTCGCCGCGCGCCAACAGCCGCAGTCGCGGGGTTCGGCGACGCAGCTGCGGGCGCAAGTGCGCGGCCGGAGCCCTCCTCGCGCCACCCTCGCCATTTCTCCTCCTCCCCGCTCCGTCCAGGTCTCTGTTTCTTTTATTGTCGGGGAGAAATCGGATGGCAGTAAGATGGATGGCGGCGGTGATACAATGGACAAACGGCGATCACCGGCTTCGAGGGACGCTCGACGCAGGCGTACATGTGTGCGGCGTATAAAAAGTGCGCACTGCTGGTAAACAAACAGCTCGCGTTTTCTTGTTACCCTTCCACGCATGGGCGGATGATAACAGCAAAAAAGGTCGTTTCCCTCGATATGAGCGGCGAGACGATGGCTTCTTGTTTTTTTGCTCCGCTTCATTTTCGCGCCTGTTTCTCTCTTCCCTGTCGGTGCATGGATGTGGTGTTGTGGCGGCGTGGAAACTTGCAGCAGGCCGGGCAATTAGCGCACAGCGAGAACGCACGTGGCGGTTCAAAATGGTTACGGCTTGATTCCCCCCCCCGTTCCTTTGTTTGTTCGCCTCTTTCGGCATTTTACGCAGCTCCGTAGCGGTTCGAAGCTGACACCATCACCTGGCGTCTCGCAATGAAACGAAAGAAGATATCCGATGCGCATCAACTTCGTTGTATTGTGCCGAAGCTGTTCTATCACTCTCACTCTGGTGTGTAAATCTCACAGCACTTCCTTGGTTCGACAATCGAGATCAACGCCAGGGGAAAAAGGGCGTTTACCCCGACCCGTAGGCGGATGTTCTCACTCAACTAGGCATTGGGAGGCGCAGATAGCTGAAGTTAAACGCCTTCTTCTTCTAAGGTGTGTGACGGAGTAATTGTTTTGTTTGGAGATGTACGAGAGAGAGCTTTCAGTCAAAAGCCAGCCCTGAGCAAACATAATGATGAGTAATAAGGAACAGTGATGGGCAGCAACACTGAATGAAATCTACAGCAATTGAAGCATGACGCTCAAAGCAAGAGAACTACCACGCAGCGAAATTATTTCACACCTCTAACCTCAAGGCTGTCAGCGAGCGGCTAGCGAGTTCGTAAAAGTAAGAGCGAGTTATGTTTGTGATGGTTGAAACTCCGTGAAATCATCGCGATGTCCCATTCAGAAACATGATGCTGAACTGCATATGACGATGAATCTGCCAGATGGCATTGCCGAATAGCGACCAAGATCTATAGCTTCACTGCGTACCTTGTCAAACACGGAAGTATTTCATGCCAGCCTCCAACAAGATTTCTCGCGCGTTCTGGAAGGTTTTTCTTTTTTCTTCTTTTTTATTTATTTATTTATTTATTTATTTATTATTATTTTTATTTTTTATTTTTTCTTCCCGTCGAAATGCCGTCATCTTGCCATTCTCTGGGCTTCTTACTCTGACAGTCCACGGTAACGACGCAGTTTTGCCATATGTTTCTCTTCCGAATTAGATTTGCCTATGACGTGTGGTTTCCATCGGAGTGCAGTTTAAACGTGAAACAATATAACGTTTACACGACGCCTACTGCTTCGCTTGCAATGTCGCCAAATATCAATGTTGCTGCGTTAAGCGCCGCAGAGAGGCAGCGACGTCGACGAGCGAATGTCATGAAATTGACCGCATTGGAGCAGTGAGAAACACGCCAGCGGGAAGCGCAACGCAATCGGTCGTGCCGTGCGCTGACGAAGAACTTTGCTTCTCGCACTTGATGAAGCTGAGCGAGTCGCAAGTTACCGTACTGCCAAAGACGCTTCCAAGTCTGACCAAAATACTCGTACCTTCGGCGAAGTCGCGCTCCAAGCTACGCAGCAAAACGGCCGCCGACATTCAAATAGTGTGCGTTTCGCGGCACGGACCACGAGTCTGGAATCGATTTTTGAACAACCACTTCGGCTTTGCTTGTACGGTTCACGAACGCCTATGATTGTAGCTTTTACCATTGGATGTTCCCAGATGTAGCGTCAATTACTTTAGCTACTATTATAGCTTGCTGTTGACCATTAACGTTATTCGTCTGGATAGGGGAGATACGTCATTCTGAGAGCATCAGCATCAAAGGCGGTCATGCCGACCGAATAGCAATAAATACCGTGCAAATTTATGCTCTTTGTCACGAACCCCGTTAATGGGGAGGCAATCGCCGGACAGATTCCAAGGACTGACGTGTCGGCCCCCCCGAAATGCGCCACGAAAGCACGGACAAATTAAGGGTAGGTCCTTTTAGTGCGCCAGCCAACGCGGGTTGAGTCCAAAGACCGACTCAGAGCTAAGAGTTGAAAACACGAACAAAAATATATTCTCAGTTAAGGCAGTGCAAGCACCACACAAACATGCACACTTGTCTGGTTCAATGACAATACAACTCACATGAATCTATCGAACAATGGGGAGCAATTAATCACATGCGATCAAATCCAAACACTCGAGAATATTTCAGCACAATTAAAGTCCTTTCATATTCACCAGCTTTACGAGTCCCTCTACGTAGACTGTAGCGCTGACGAGTCGTTCCCCTTCGTTGTCGGTTATCACATGTCCTGCTCGGCGACAGTCATCTTTCACTGCTTCCCACGGCGTCATCTCTCGATACTTCAAAAGCTGACTGACAGCACTACATCATAAAACAACACGTCTTCTCTGGCCAACCAAACCACGCATTTCTACAACATAACTTCATCACTGCTTCGCTGACACACTGACCATCCGTCGCCGCGCGCTTATATCGGGTCGCACCAAGCTTCGACATGCCCCATCTGCCCATAGCACAGTGGGAGCTTGAAGGAAGCGCAGGCGCTTTCTAGCACATTCGTCTCGGGTCGCACCCAGGTTTACGAAGCTTCGACATGACTCATCTGTGCGTAGCACAGCCAAAGCTTGGGGGAAAGGCGAGATCCTTCTCGCAGTTTCGTCTGCGGAGTCGGATGCGCCGGTGTTGATTTCTAGAGTTCCCTCGATCTTGCGCGGCAGCTAGGCTATCTCGGTGGCGTGTTCTCCAAAAGGTTGAGGGGCGCGCTTTCGGTGCCTTATGGTAGGCTACCTGTGTGTGTGTGTGTGTTTTTTCTTTCTTTTTTTTTTTCTGTGCGCGCGCTCCGTCGAGGCTAACCCTCAGCGTCGGGATTTCATGCCGTCGTTTGAAATCGGCGACGCGCGCCCAATTTTCTTTTAATTTATAAAGCCTGCTCTTAGGCATAGTAATTGGTGGTGTCAAATTACACACGTTCGTTTGTGACACTCTTGCATTTCATATTGTCCAACAAAAGAAAGTACATCCATGAATACATGTTTCACTTTCATGTTATATGACCGAATTCTACGAAAGAGGGAACAGCCTTTTTTTTTTTCCTTATGCGAGCCCTCGACGGCTCGTACAAAGAATCATTTTCAACTAAGGTTGACCTTACTGGGTGTCTTTCCTTGGATCTCCTTTATAGGCCATCGATTCATGACATTCGAAAAACGCGATTCGACTTTTAGCCAAGCACCTCCAAAGACCAAACACGTTCACCAGCGCTGGTCGCTTAGTGATTGCGGCGTTATGCTTCTGAGCACGAAGCGGAAGGTTCAATTCCAGGCCACAGACGTTACACTTCGATGGAAGCAATATATAAAAGAAACAGACTTTTAAGTTGTTCGTGTGCCCATATAGAAATCACGTTAAAAGACCCAGAGCGGGCCGATCTCAAGGCAAGCCCTCAATTTTGTAACCTGACACACTCATGTGTGTTTGCAAACAGCTATGCTTTCACCCGTGTATGACAGGATGACGAGCGAAAACCCTTCGTTTTTTATGGAGTTAAATATTTCACAGCTCCCCGTTGTACAACACCAGTACCCAGAAATATTATTTTTATTTGTCAGTGTACACCTTGCACTACAGTGCTCCGCAGCGAGAAGTCACTCAAACAGTACTCTAGCTACACAGCATGAAGGATGAAAATTAACTGACCAAATTAACGAAGCCACACGTCCATTTATTGCTTCGTATTGTGACCTTTTTTTTTCTTAACAGCGGAGCTGTTCGAGGCTCGACGTTAGGCCGTGCAGAGTGAACCAAAACTTTCATCATCATGATCAGTATCTACCTTCAAGCCCGTTGCTCGACCGTCACCGCTCTTTTTGTCCTCTTGATCTTCTTGATACCTTGCTGATTAAGTTTATTAAGGTTAACCATTAATTAGGCCCTTATTAATTAGGGTCATGCTAGTTAAGACCTTGCTAAATAAGACCTTGTAAATTAAAACCATCCTAGCAGGGACCTTGCTAATTAAGAACTGCCAATTAATGCTATGATCATGAGGACCTCGTTAATCAACACCTTGCTAATTAGTATATTGCTAATTAATACTACGATTCATACATAGTTACAATTCATAACATAGTGATTAATCATTCACTTCACGCAGCCACGATGGTACTTCGCCAAGCAATATAGTTCTACGCTCCACATGGCCTAGCCTTGAAATGCCTAGCAAAACCTAGCAAAGGCTTAGTCGAGCTTGTAAAAGCGGACGTAGGCTTGGTCATCCTCAAGCTCCGCTGTTAATTCAGCCTTGCACCACCAGTGCAAGCTGCCCACATTTTTTCTTTTCTTTTTTTTTTTTTTTTTTGCAAAGCAAGCCACTGTGAGTAAAGCGTTCACTTCAGCACTCTGTTGACGAACGGTGTAGTTAAGTGGTGGGTCGGGTATCACACTGAAAGCAATTTCATATTTACTAGGTGTGAAGCACAAGAATTTTACCACTGAAAGCACCAGCTCTGCTAAATGCTAAAGGAGAAAAAAAGGAAGAAGTAAAAATCACGAAAAGTTTAGGAATTGTACCGTCAAAGTGAGTTAATAGCTGAGAAACTATTTTTCTCTTGAATGGGAAGAGGAATCTAACATGAATAAATATGTGGTCCAGATCAAGCGTTCTTGGCAGCATGTTTGATACAAAACCAGCTGCATATGTATATGAGATACTCCACCCCTTTTGTAACGCAGGGAAAACTAAATGAAATAAATCAAGCGCTCATTTACATGTCACAGCGGCTATGTTAATCCCGATGCACTTAAGTTAATGCATCCACTGAAAACGTATGCCGCGAATGTCCGTAATTTAGATTTTTTCACATTGATTGCATCCATCCAGTTTTTCGTTTTATTGATTTTAATCAAGGCATTTGACCTTACGAATTACTATTATTCCTTATGAAAACACACATGTGTGTAAAGGAAAGAACAGAAACGGGCAGGGGCCAGGCTGACAACCGCCATCGAGAGGGCTACAGCGCCAGCCTGATCGCCAAGACGGAAGGAATGAAAATAGGAATTGAATATAGGAAGAAGCTAAGCAAAGTGGAAATAAATAACCACATGACAGGTAACACAGGCAAACGCAAAGTACTGACATAGAATAGAGCGTGAAATAAAGGATGGCTTAACACAAATGCGCTATGGATGTCGACTTAATACGAGCTACACGCGCGACAAAAGTGAGATAAATTAGTGTGGTATCCACATTTTGGGGATGACTGGCGAAAGTTGCGGGTGATTAACACTCTGTATGATGTGTGTGCAACTGGTGAAAATGTGCTTTATATATCATGAGTCATGATAATTATTATGAAGAGTGGTACATTCTCAGTGCCATATAACCAGCGACACAACTTGGCCCCGAACCTGGTGCCCTCGGAACAGAAGCCCGACAACGGACAAACCAGTGAGTAGTAACTCCAGTAGGTGATTAGAGATAAAGCTATACAGTAACGAAAAGCGAGTAACGTCTCCTGATGATAAAAAAAATATATATGTATTTCGCTTAAGAAAGAAGACTTCCTTCGTGCCGGATCAAGTGCTACTTGCGTAGCGTACTCTATCATTTCCAGGGGCACATGGTAATTTCATCGGATTAGTCAACTCCGATTAATATAGATTAATAGTGAATGCAACAAATATATGCAAAGAATGCAAAGATTAATATAGTGAATGCAACAAGCATATCGCATCTGTGCAGTGGGATTTAGGAGGTACGAGCATCGGGATACCTGAAAACTGATGGCTTGCCAAGCGTACAGTTGGGGGGGTTCGTTGCCTGAGCAGATCACA
Organism: Rhipicephalus appendiculatus; assembly: GCA_030522465.1. NCBI lineage: Eukaryota > Metazoa > Arthropoda > Arachnida > Ixodida > Ixodidae > Rhipicephalus > Rhipicephalus appendiculatus. The sequence goes on along the minus strand of JALIZH010032945.1, from coordinate 12,836,998 downwards.
AAGGACTCGTTGGTGAGCAAAAGTGAAATCAGAGAACATATTCGCGTGTATTGGGTATGATGCGGCAAAATGCCCGAGTGGCGCGCAGTGCATTCTGCTCCGCGGCCGCAGGGAAGCTTAATGCGGCATGTTGCTTTTCCATGCTGCTTTAAACTTTCAACGAGGAGCATTTTCTTGACGAGGTGCCCACCGATTTTTCGTTTAAAATAGAACCCCAGCGTCATTAATGTACAAGAAAGCCGTCTATATAAACCTTGAACAGACAAATGAGGAAGGTGAGACAATGTCGAGAGGAGCGGCGGGGAACGAGTGGAGAGCGTGCACTACCTTATAAAGCAAAATCCATTGCGACATCTATTCAACTCGAAGGATATATGCAGCCCCATCTTGAGTGTAAAATGACAAAATGTTGCCCCTAGAGAGAGAGAGAGAGAATGAATATAGGAAAGGTAGGGAGGTTAACTAGACTACGTCCAGTTTGCTACCCTACACGTGGGGAGAGGGGAATAAGGGAGTAAAAGAGAAAGAGAGAGAGAAAGAGAGAAGTAGATGCACATTGCACACGACACACACAGTGCAGGGTTTCACAGGCGGTCGCTCAGCGATGTTGCCTTCAAGAATTGTAGAAGGGCTCGTGTGGCTTTCTGGGCTGATGAACTTGTAGACCATGCACCCAAGATCTTTTCCAGAGTAAAGGGACGATCATCCAGTCTTCTCAAGGCACACTGGAGAGTCCGGCGGTCTTGCTCAAAGTCGGGACAGTGGCACAAGACGTGGTCAAGTGTTTCTTCACAGTTGCAGCTATCACACTTGGATGAGTCAGCCATACCTATGCGATGGCTGAATGAGTTTGTAAATGCTACGCCGACCCACAACCGACATAGCATTGTATCGTCACGTCGCGAAGTCTTTGATGGTAGGTTTAATTGGAGTAGCGATTCGAGGTTTTGTGGGCGACGAGTGGAGTTCAGTGGAGAATTCCAATGCGTAAGCGTGGCATTATGCGCGATGTGACGAAGTTCTCTTGCAGCGTCGACTCTTGACAGGGGGTATGAGCAGTGTCGATGCTCCTTCGCGGGCACATCGGGCAGCGTTGTCGGCGAGGTGGTTACCACTGATCCCACAGTGACCCGGCAGCCATTGAAAGACTATGTCGTGTTGCCCCAATATTTTCATTGCAGCAAATATATGTGATAAAAAGGACAGCAAAACCTATGTGTGCGTCATTTCTCAAGTTTCTGGTTTGGTGGGTCTGGTTACCCGGTCTCTCACCACTAACCGGCCGCTCGCTATTGCACTGCCTCCATCACTGTCCATCCTATTTGGCACGTCGAATCTGCGGACAGTGTCATGGCAAAGTGGGCCGATCCCGGAGTAAGTGCAGTGAGCGTCGCGTGCTGAGTGTGTCTGCGTTTAGAGTGGCTTGCAATTGCGATGATGTGAAACGTTTTGCAGGATATGATTGTTACACACTGTATGACAATTCCGCACAAAGGACATTTTGCTTCGCTGCATTTGTTCTTTTCCAGGCATCACTTAACGAACCAAGAAGTTCTTTCAAGTAGGGGTCTGCAACCCAAGTCACCCCAAAGGCGAGCTCTCCCTCCTTTTTTTTTTCTTCTTTTTTTGTTCACGACATGGATATTGTTATAGAGAGTGACATGTGAAAGTGGGGTTTTACGCTGCAACACTACCATATGATTATGAGGCACGCCGTAGTGGGGGGACTCCGGGATAATTTTTACCAGCTGGGGTTCTTTGAACGTGCACCTAAATCTAAGCACACGGGTGGTCTGGCATTTCTTTCCCGTACATATGCCACCGCTGAGACTGGAAATCGAACCCGCGACCTCTAGCTTAGCATAACTACAGTGGCTAGAATAGGGGAAGTGTAAAGACCGCGCCGCCTGCGCTGACGCTCTCCACCGATGCCTCGACCGGCGCTGTCCAGGTGGCGCTGGTTGTAGCTTACACGTCGCTCGCTCGGCTCACTGCAGCGAAGCTGCTATGTCAAGGCTGGTTTGTGGCCGATATGGTTTTGTTGATGCCGTGAATTTTTGTGTCTCTACTACATTGCAGGGCGTCAGTGCCTCATATATGAATGAACTTCGCGGCAGATATTATTAAACACTATAATTTAATGCTACGACCGTACGCACAGTACCATAAGTGAAGCTTTACATCAATCACAAATATTGCGGCTAGCTAACAGCTTCGCAATCGTTCATTGGCGCAGAGTCATGTAACAGATTAATTTTTTGGGGAGGATTGCCATTTCAAAAGTTTATAAGAAACATCAAGAAGCACAACAAAATGCCACTATGAGAGTGATATCAATTGCCTTCATGTTTTTATACTTAACATTTGCATGAGGCAGTTTTTAAGGACTTAATCATTCTTGCGTATTTAAACTAGAAATATGTTTCAATTAACAACAGAAAATCCGAGAACATTTTACTCTTCTCACAAACATGGAACACTTTTGTCAGCCTCGGGAGTGAAGAAACCAAGGTCCACAAATTCATCAACCTTTCCGCTTCCTGGATGAACACAAAAGTTTTCTGCAAGTTTCATTTCGTCAATGATTAGTCCACCATGACTTTCGAAGTATCCCATATTAGCAGTCTTCTTATAAATGCCCGAGAGGACACATTTGTTAAAATCAAAGCACGTGTCGTACTTCAAGAATGCTCTGAGGCACGTACGACTAGGCAGCACAATAATTTTCTCCCTACGCACATATGTTCATAACGTCGCGGGCTCTTCATGTGCATGATGACACACTCCAACATCCACTCTGGGCTGCAGCGCATGCCATTGAGGGACTTGCGCCTTGCAGCTTCAAAACACTGCAATATAGCAGTCTTCTGTTTGGATGGCAGCTTGTCGATTTTGCTCATGAGTGCAGCTTCTTCAATCTCTTCATTCTCTAGTTTCAGTTGTGCAATGGTCCAGCCGAGAGTCTTCACATTGTTTATAAGGCGGCGTATTTCAGCTGTGCAATGGTCCAGTCGAGAGTCTTCACATTGTTTATAAGGCGGCGTACTGTTGCACGGGTCAGTTTGCCTGGTGCTTTCTTCTTCCAGCATCTCTGATTGATAAGGAGCTTCCTCAAGTACTTACAACTCATGCAGCGCCTTTTATCTTGACTTGAGGTACCTTTACACTTGTGATGGTATAGCTTCCCATTCCATACCTTCAAGTTCTTACCAGATGATGCAAAAGGAAACTCGCAAAACAAGCTTGCCCCTGAACACACTGGCATGGCATCAACAGCCTCCAGAAGAGAGGTTGGTTCACATGGCCCATTCATAGAAATCTTCACACCACGCACAAACACTTCTTGTGTTATGGCACTTCCATTGGCACAAAATGCGATAAGTTTCTCTGCGTGAAGAAGACTCATGTCCGAGCTAGGCGTGCACAAGCTGTAGCGACATATTTAACGGTTCCTCACTAAGTAAGTGCCTTCCCCATCGATTTCAAGGAAGTGGAACGTTTGTGTAGTCGTAAACGGGCGCACTTGGAAGGTCGGGTGGCTCTGATTAATTCTGCGGCTCCCTGTCGTCATCGTTTCGACGTCTTTTCTGAGGGATCAGAAGCGGCGGTCATGATCTCTCCTTTGGGTTTCTTTTTTGCGCCACAAGTTTCGAGAGTTAGAAAGGCGCATTTGGGGAGATCCTTGAAACAACATGCGGCAAAAGTACAGGCCTAGCTCTGTCCAAACGCACCACCTCACAGATAATAACGTGCTCGAAGTGGAGCTCGCAGTGGACTTCAGAAAATGAAAGCTTTCTGCTTGCTCGATTTGTACCCAGTCGTTAAAACAGTGACTCTGACGCCTGCTCACGGCGCGCACTCCGAAAAAGACATCACACAAACACGACGAGGCTGTCCGACCAGCAAATGCAGCACGAAAGAACAGCGTAAACAGGCAAAAGAAGCGCGTTCGACCGGAGAGTAGCAGCGTTGAACAGCGTGCTCAGCCTGAGAGCCTGACGTGGATGGATGGATGGATGCTATGAGCGTCCCCTTTATAACGGGGCGGTGACATGTCTGCCACCAGGCTCGAAAAAAACTTTCTTTTTATGGTGGCCTAATGCCTTATCTACATTGATTAAATCTATGTTATTACAGCAAAGAAAAATATAAGTTCACGGTCCATCTCTCTGCTTCTTAAGGCAGAATGACCTTATTTTCCCCCCTTCTTCATTTTTGTCCTTTATCTCTACTTTTCTGCCACCAATACTCTAACCGTCTCTTACTTATTTCTATCGCGGACGTGTTCAGCTTTCCATTGTTGTCCCTAAAACCCAAGGCTTCATGTAGACTCGTGTCCACACGTATATCTGGGTGGATATCGCCACATTCAATCAGTACATGTTCCATCGTTTCCTTAGTTCCCCCCACAGCATGTACATTGTTCTTCTTCGTTACAGAATCTCGCTTTATAGCTACGCGTTCTAAGGCAACCCGACCTTGCTTCAAACAGTAAAGCGCTTCCCCTTGAATTATACGACACGTGTATACGACAGCGCGCGCCACCTAGCGGAAACATCGGAAGGCGGCGTCACTCCCTCCCATAGGAGCCGCTTGGCGGTGATCACACTTCTAGTATTCTAGCCACTGTAGCATAACTACGCTTTTACCTGCTAGGCTGCCACGGCGGGTCAGAGAGTGACATGGTAATGATGTTATGGACAAGACAAAGATAAACCGAGGCGCCCGATTTATTTATACATGATAAGCTAAGCGGAGGTAAAACTTAAGAATAAACAAGCGGTGATGAGAAAGGAGGGTAGTTAGCACTTGGTAAACAAAATGATGTGTTGTAATAACAAAACAATACAAAGTAATAAACCTTAGGCAAGTGGTAATAAACTATAAGATAAGTTTCTTCAGGAATCGGTATTTCAAGCTAGGAATTCCTATACAATGTAATGAAATTAAATCGCGCTTACATCGATAATAACCGGCCGGGGACAACTGCAAAACATATAATTCGTTCTCGACTAATGTTGAAAACATGGCTGATCTCTCTCGCATAGGAATCGGTATAACACGAAAGTGAAACGTGTCTTCACAGAGGTAGTTGAGCGTTTATTGTGCATTGTTTCGCCACAAGTGTGAAGGAATGAATGCTTTAGCAACAAATTGTAATGTCACGCGAAGAACCAAATAGCTCGAAACTTGCAGCGCGCTCCTCAAACAGCAAGGGCGCACGAAAAGAACATATGCAGGACGAGCGTGGACTGTCACAGCTCGACACTTAAAACGCCCTGCTCAAACACAAAGAAGGATGCACTAAACGAACGCACAAGTATACACAGGATGAGAGCGAACTAATAACTGTCACAATTGTTACTTCTTTGTGTGTGAGCAGCGCGCTCCTTTCGCAAACGCTGCCGCTGCAGCAAGCGAAGTGACCTCCGTGCTCTCTCCAACGTCAACGCTAACTTGCTGTGAAAGCACAAGACATACAAACCGCTTCCATCACAACATAAGCGTGCGCGCAGGAGCGACCACGCCTGTAGAGGCGCGCGCGCATCGCAACGCGTGGGGCGACGACCTTTAAAGCGCGCCCTCCGCGCCCTTCACGCCATCTCGCTAGTGATAACAAGAACACGCCGAAGCCACCGAGCTCTGAGTACCGCCAACAGTAAATGGTGTATATAAATAGCTCACCGTTATTAAGCCTACGGTTGTGTGGCCGAGTCGATTTGCGCCGCACGCTGCGGAGCGAGGGTCGTAGGTTCGACTCCCTGGCGACGGAACTTCTTGTTCTAGATTTTTTCTTCGCCATCTCTTAGTATATATTTTACAACGTCATGTCCGTGACGTAAATACGTCAGTGGAGCCGGGGTGGACCCCGTCATAAAACACTTTCGTGTTAAAATATAGGATAATGTTGAGCTGTTCGCTGTACGACCTATAGCTGAATTTTTCCGTTCACGCGTAATTAACAGAAATGAAGAATGCTCATGATATTCCTTATAAAATTAGTGTTCGTTTATTGCTTGTCAGCGATTATGCCGGATGAGTCATGTTTCTTTCACGGATAAGTTAAACATGAACAAACGCCACCGCATCACAGCTGCAATGCCCGCGTAATTCGGCTCCCACTGGCAGTAATTTCTTCTCCTGTATCTCATAACTAATCTTGAATGAAAAACTAGAGATAACTCATCCTGTAGTTTTCTTGGCTTGGCTATGGTAAAGTTGTTGGCACATGAATGCGGCGTTCGGCAATTCCTCGTAAACATATACCATGTATACCATGACAAGCGTTTTACACATGCGGTGCTGTATTACACTCTTTTACACAATTCCAATGCCATGTACACGTAACACGCGCTCTACGAAACTACAGTTCACGCCATACTGCTCTTAGGTTCATCTCGCTTGAAGACGGCAGTGTACAGGGTTCTTTTCTAAACCCAGATTTTTTATAAAAATGCCATGAGAGTAAGGTACCTGACGTATTCGCACATGAACTATACGAGGAGGTAGAAATATCTTGCCGCTGCGAAAGTTACCTTGAAAAGACTAATTAAAAAACTTGTTAATTAAAACTTAGTTAGCATCTTCAGAGCAATTATTTATATGGGAATGGTGTAGGGTGTCATGGAATTATGGCATATCTTGCTATTTAGATATAAAAGAATCGCTCGTAGTTTGAGATATTCGGCATCGAATTTCACGGGCCCTGTTGGAGGCAATATCGAAATCATGCGCGCCGTACGCGCATTAAAAGGCGGCCGATCTGTTACATCAGACACGAACTTCCTGCGACGAAGTGACAAAATTTGAATGAAGGCGCGTTGCAGCCCGATCTTGCGAAAAAAAGTGGGAAGTCTTCTGAAATGCATAACTGAAGCGTTATTCTTTGCGTGTCATGTGTACAGCCAACTGCATGCGTAGGCGGAAAGCACTCTCGCCTGTCGCACTGTCAGCGTGAGGCGCCGCCGCCGAGTTTTACGTTGTACTGCGCAATAAAAGCTGGAAATTGCGGTCTTCTTGCTCACTGCACAGAAAGAAACAGATAAGCACCAAAGGCAAGCCGATCGATACGCTGGGGCAAGTAAGATAAGTTATCGAGCAAGACTTTGATCTGGGCGAGTTGGTACATGCTTAGCTGGGGAAAAACAGCGCAAAAAAGGACGAGGACACAGGAACACGGTACAATGGACGAGCGCCGATACTTAGAACTGACTTCTTTATTGCACCAACCGCTCGTTTTTATAGCGCACCAAACTGCGCACACCATTCCAATCAAAACCGCCACATCGGAAGCATCAGGTAAGCGAACTACATTGTCACTGAAAGTTAGCTCGTGTACTTGAATTACACCGTGCGCACGCATCTTCCACACTCAGATAAAAATAAACACAAAAGAAAAACCGATAAAGCCAGGCGTTAACAAGGATTAACAAGCAACAGGCAAAAAAAAAAACAACATTTTTCGAGGCGCAGGCTCTCTTACCGCGATAACAATGTTTGTGAGTGAATCGATGGAAAATTAGAAGATGACCAACAAAAAAACACGGTAAAACAAATGATTTCTATGAAACCTTTGAGATATTGAATCTCAGCGTCAGTGAGCAAACAAAATTTGGGCTTGCTGGTGCAACTGTCTGCCTGCTTCCTTGATCAGCGCTCGTCCAGTGTACTTGGTTCCTGCGTCCTCATCCTTTTTTGCGCTGTTTTTCCCCAGCCAAGTAAGATGACTTGTCGCTTTCCATGACCAGGCGCGGCTGCGACGCTCAGTCATTCAAAGTTGTTCCCTTCTTCGTCAAGAGAACTTCCAGTCTTATGTATACCAGTGCGGCAGCCTGTTCTGCGTTCCAGGTGCGCTGAATTTCAATATCACCTGGATCGTGGTGCTGAAATTATCTCAAATTACGTGTGATTGGTCAGATTTTAAAAATAAAATGCGTATGCCAAATATTGTGACGCCTTACAGCTTTTCCATATAAACAACTACCCTCAAGATGGTAATAAAGTTGACTAACAAACGTTGTTAATTTGTCATTTCAAGGTAAGCTGTCCAGCGGCAAAGTATTTCATCGTTGGCATGCAGTTCGTCTGTGAATGAAGACAAGTTCCTGGCTGTCACAGCATATTTATTTTAAAAATTGTATTTAAAAAAAACACCCTGTATAATGCAGAGATGCTTGCACATACTCTCTAAAAACAGCGTCCCTTTGCACAAAAATACGACTCGTAACAATGCTTAAGTGAGCTAACTCGTGATGTCCATTGGCACGTGAACTATTCTCGCTTCAAAACAAGGATCCATGTCCGGTTAGTTTGTATCATAATTAGGGTTCCGTGTTTTCGGATAAACCCGAAAAAATCCGATAACCACTCGCCGGTAAAATTTTTGACAATTCGTATTTATCCGATAAACTTCTACTTTAAAAGGGCATTTTCAATGTTCAAAGGGCATTCGCAAAGCTGAGAATCATTATTCAAAAGCAGCGCACCTCCCCCTGCGACAGCAACTTCGTAAATAATAATATTTGAGGTTTTACGTTCCAAAACCACGATATGATTATGAGCGACGCCGTAGTAAACGGCTCCAGAAACTTTGACCATCTTGTGTTTTTTTAACCTGCACTGACATTACACAGTACACGGGACTCTAGCATTTCGTCTCTATCGAAATGTGACCGCCGCGGCCGGGATCAAACCCAGAAACTTTGGGTGAGCAGCCGGGCATCGTAACCGCAACACCACCACGGCGAACTAACAACTTCGTAAAGTAGGCGTCGGTCTATTACAACAAGCTTTAATGTTGTAATACGAACAAACGTAGGTGTTCTGTATTCAAGTATTTCCCGCTTGTGTGTACATATGTATTTGTGGTTTCAAACCTTCCAGACATCTAAAATACATTTGGTGTGTTCAAGTGTTTTCGCGTTAAGATATCATTCCATCGAAAATTTTGGAGTATTGAAAATATTATTAATAACAGGTCCAAATCAGTTCTGCGAAATTTCGCAAGGTGGCTGAGGGGTTAAGAAAGCAGAAAAAGCTAAGAAGCAGCTCGACTAGCTCCTGCCCTCCAAAAGGACACTTTGGCGAGTTTACAGCAGTGCACACCAACAGCCTTATTGACTCGCTAAATAAGAAAGTGCAAAAAATGAAACGACGAAGAAACAGGATTATGAGCAAGAATGCGACGAATTTTCATTCGAAATAAAATTAAAAAGACATTGCAACAACTTATAATACAAAATTAAAGACCGAATTTCGGAGCATTGGGGATTTACGAGAAATAAACTCCGATAAACGCCGAATTTCCTCTAAAAAATAAAAACTCCGAAAGACACCTTCCGAATTTCAACAAAAATAAACTCCGAAAATAAGGAGCCCTAATTATAATCAAAGCAAGCCATAGCAGGTTTATGACTAGTCGACGAGTGGTTCTTACTACCGTCATCATTTTTGTTGTGGCAGCCTTGTTCCAAAGATGCCACTTGAACGATCGCTTGTATAAGACGTATGACCTGCTCTTTGAACAGTCATTCGTATATCAGCTTTGAATGAATCGCACAGTGCTTATAAGAAACAGAGTGACAAGACATCTCTGGAGCCTTACCAAGTGGCTCTTTTCTTTTGCTCACATAAACAAGCATCGAAAAGCCTTAAGCGCTATGGTCAGAAAGGCGGAAATGGCACAGCTGCACAAAGAAACAAAAAAAAAAAATACGCACAGCTGGGCACTGAACGCGTCCACAGTCACATTTATAGGCTATTTAGGCATGGAGAGAGAAAGAGAGAAATGTTAAGTGAAAGGCAGGGAAGTTAACCTGAAGAAAATTTTCGGTTTTGCTACCCTGCACTGGGGAAGGGGTAAGGGGGGAATAGAAAGGAAAGGAAGGAAAGGAAGGAAAGAAAGTGAGAAAATGTATTAAAAAATTATTGAAAGTGACACACAGTAAACGACATGCATGGAAGTGACGGTCTGTTCGCTAACTTCGCAAGAAAATGCGCACTCTTGGCACTAACCAAAACGGAAAGTGGAGTAAGACCATGTGCTTTGTTTGCCAAATGTATGAAATCCTCTATCATGTTTTCACAGTGGAAACAGCAAAGCGGAACGCTACGGCAAGTGGGAACAATAATATGCGCAATCTTGAAAAATCTGGGAGGCTAGCAAACCTGAAATGTCAGTAAGGCGTCTGGTACTCTAATGAGACATTAACTTTAGAGAAAGTGTCAGTTGGACAAATGCAGCAATCCAAAAGGTGTTCGACGCTTGGTGCGTGACAGGCTGAAAGTTTGTCCGAGTGTGACAAACGTTTGAAGAAAATAGAGAAGCGGCAGGGAGGCGAGAGCTCGGAGATGTTTTGTAACGCTAAGGTGAAAATACCGTGTAAAGGATAACGCGATCGCCTGTGCTACTGCGGCCCACGAAACACGGAAGAAGCCGTAAAGTAAGAGTCGCTGAATGCCCAAATATTTTCCTTTCAAAGCACTCTTTGCCATTGCTCGAACGTCTTCGCTATTTGTTCAACGTCCCGGTTGGCTAGCATTAGATTTTACGTTTGGTTCTAGCGTAAGCACATTTTTCTTCGTATTTTTCTTTCTTTTGTTAATGCGGGCCCGGACGCAGCTGCAGACTGCGTGTCAAGCTAAAATACGAAGCATATCCGCATCGTATTTTTTATCCTCATTGAAAGAAGTCAATCACAAAAAATACTTACCTGAAACAGTAGAGGTGTTTTCTCGGTAGAGCAGCCCCGCCACGGGGGTCTAGTGGTTATGGCGCTCGACTGCTGACCCGAAGGTCGCAGGGATCGAATCCCGGCCGTGGCGGCTGCATTTTCGATGGAGGCGAAAATGTCTGAGGCCCGTGTACTTAGGTTTAGGTGCACGTTAAAGAACCCCAGGTGGTCGAAATTTCCGGAGCCCTCCACTACGGCGTCTCTCATAATCATATCGTGGTTTTGGGACGTTAAACCCCAGATATTATTATTATTATTCTCGGTAGAGCAACCAACAGGCCACTTTATTATGAATACTTGCCTGCTATTCCAGCTTTCTGTCGTTCTTATAGGTCGCTATGATGCCGCTGGGAAAGTGACAAATCTGCAGAGTGAAAACCTGCCCACTAACCTGAGAACTTCGATATGAGAAAACCTGCGCACTAATTAAATTTGTTCGACCCGTTATTCTGCTCCATTTCTTGCATAAAGTGAGTAGGCTACAAAGTCGTCATGCGAATATGCAAGCTTGAATTGATTGCAGTATGAAAGATAAAGCTGCCACCTTGTTTTGAAAAAGACATAACTTTGCAAAAAAAAAAAAATGTGAGAAGAGCGAGAAAGATTCATTATATAAAAGAAAAACACGGAGAGCTAAACTGATGTTCTGTGTTCGACAGCCAGCTCCAAAGGGCGAAGGGACGAAAAGCAAAAGTAGAGGACAAATGTTCTGAGAACCCCGATGTAAAGCTTAAACACTTGAAAAGAAAAAAAAACAGAGGAAAAACAACAGAAACACTTATTGCAATCCCATATTCATTCAATTACTCTCAATAAGACCGCAATGATTTCCATAGGCTGACACGCTAGTATTTTGGTCGGTGTCGAAGACTTTCATAAAATGGCCGGTTGTCGACTCCTGCCGACGATGCTGTCGCTGATTGCTTCCCTCTTGACTACAGCGGACCCAGAGCTCTCACTGCTCAGGCTTTCCGCATGATGAATAGGATAACGATAAGAAAGAGATAAAGTCTTCATCGAACATGCGTAGCCAGCTGCACGCTCATGCTGCGAACGACTGAGCTGAGCGTTTGCACTCTGTTGATGCGTATGGTAAAAGTCTCTCGAAACTAATACCGGCCAACCTGAGAGACAGGACAGGAAAATCATCGCATTCTTTTCTCGCATTAGTGCGTAATAACATTTAATATGCACATCTTGAGCCAACCTGCGAAAAATCGCTTCCGGCAACGACTTTACTGCTTACTGTCATCTGGGAAAAATTCACTATAAAGTCATCATTTCTAAATTACGCATAGTTTATCGCGGACCCGCCGGCATTGCAGAGCAAGCATTTCTTTCGTCTTCAGCAACAGATTATTCAGAAAGGTAGTAAATGATGTTTATTTGAAGTGTATGAAAGAGCGCTGCTCCAACTTTTTGCTAACATCGTGGAGAATATCAATTATTCTCAACTATTTCTGCGTGCATATTTAAAGATCTTGTAATCGATGCTCGTTTCTGGAGAAAATGTAGAGCATTTTGTGTTCACGGCAGTGCGCTTCTAATGACAAATCAAAATTAGCATCTACTGTGGACTTTATTTCATACAGAGACAGTTCGATTAACGCGTCTTCTCATATATGCAGACGCTGCCTATTGCGCTCATGCGCATATTTGGGCACCAGCACTTTTTCGTTGCGTTATTAGGCAAACTTCGTCGAATTAGATAGGCGAAAATTATAGAGTTGTTTTTTTTTTTTTTTTTTGTACGCGTTGTGTGCGCTTTCTGCTCGCCAAGCCACACTTGCATTTCACTTAGAAGAGTTCAATATGAAGCAAGGTATACCTTGAAAGACTCACTCCTCAAGCAGCGTAGTACCACTATGTCCTTAGCTCATTCCTCAACCAACGCGCTGTCTGGATGCAGTTCTTGCATATTTGAAACTAAGGCGAACATCATTACACGTCTCCCAACTATCGAACGAGTACGCGTTCAGTTATTTATAGGGGTGTGCGAATATTCGAAAATTTTGAATAATGAATCAAATAGCAATCTATTCGACTCGGTAGTGGAATCGAATAATGCATATTCGAAATACCGAATATCTTCTCGAATAATCAGCAATGACGAAAAATGCTCGAAGTAACGGGAGGTTAGAACAGCGAGGGGTAACTTTTTTTTTTTTCATCATTGAATTACCCAGATGCCTGCAGCCTATGTGATTAAGGGACTGTCGATGCTATACTGATCCCAGGATCATAGCGATTTTGCTCTAAACTCCATTGTCGCCGAAACGTAATTGTCATTAATCCACTAACTTCACCATGACATTCATGATGATGTTAACTCATGAAAATTGCTCAATATTTATGTATCAGTTTTATTTAAAAGCTGTTGACAAAGTACCACCTTGAATACTGTAGTCTCTCCTATGTTTCAGTTTGCAGTTACAAAATATGTCGAAGGCTCTAGTTGCTACTGTATGCGAGCTTGCCTCATTTTAAATAATTGCGGTATATTTTTGTCGGTTAGAAGTAATCGTAATGTTCCTTTGTTAAATCTTGTGAATATTTGTTTCAAATAAAATGATGTAGAATTTTTGGGCTGTTTTGAAAATTAAGCTACAAGCCTAGGCTGCTTCAAAAACGGTTGCCTTATTATTCGAAAAGTTTGCGAACAGTATTCGATTTATATTCGTATTCGATTCGGTGTCATCACTATTCGATTCGTATGCGATTCGGTTCTAAAATTCACCATTCGCCACCCCTAGTTATCAGATGTGAAGCATCTTATGGCGAAGCTTAATCCGGTGGTGGTGGTGGTGGTTGTGGTGTGCCGCGTGTCCTCCCCTACTGCGCATGCGCAAACCCTTTAAAAAAAAAAACTTCTTTCCCCCTCTCTCTTCTCTAGGCATCCCTCGCCGCGGCAACCACACCCTCACTGCGCATGCGCCTCCCTCCTCTCTCCCCTCCTACGCTCCCCCCCTCTCTCCTCTAGGCATTCCTGCCCGCGGCGTCCACACTCCCACTGCGCATGCGCGTCCCCCCTCTCTCCTCTAGGCATCCCTGCCCGCGGCGTCCACACTTCCACTGCGCATGCGCGTCCCCTCCCTCTCTCTCCTCTCCTACGCTCTCCCCTCTCTCGCCTCGCGACGCCGACGCAGGCAGCGTCTGCTAGCGAGTTTCTTTGTTGACAAAACCGACTGCTCGCGCTGCACAACCGTTCACTGGCCACTCCGTATATATGGCAATGGATTTTGACCTGCAAGGTGGTGCCGGTGGGAGATTTCTCCCTGTGCGTTGTTGAACAATAGAAATTCGCAGTGTGCGCGTTAGCTAAAAGCGGAATGCGGGTCTCTGTGTCCAGTCGGAGTCTTCTGTCTCTCATTGCCCATTACAGCGATTAGCATGTTCCAGCGGAAACATCGCTCCATCACTGCGTGCTTTGCGCCTCCCCAGTTTTCTCTCCTGCGCAACGCTGCGATGAGCGCCAGCGTCAACGCCGCCGCCAGTGTAAGCGTTAGCGCCCGCTGCTTGACATCTACACATGGTTCCCTTTAGCGGGAGATGGTGTAATTTTTATGAGGAACAAGCACATAATTCTGATGTTCCAAGTCAATTTATTCTGCATTTCACGCACTCATATGCTCGATGATAATTTATCGCAGCGAGTGCCGCAGTGAGGATCTAGCTGTGTATAAGGATATAGGCTCATCGTGATTCGTGACTGTCTTGTATTGGAGCTCGAAGTACACAGATCCTGGAAGACGTACAGTTGTACAGTCGCCCAAATCTTCAACTGTCGTGTGCAGCGGCGACCTTTTCTGTCTGGCAGTACCATATGGTGGAACGAAGGTGCAAAAAATTGTTTTGTGGGCATGTGCATTGTGGGCATGCACTTGTTCTCACCCTTTTTGGAGCTTAATTCAGTGATATGGCGAACGATAGCAGAAAAAAGACTGCCGCTCGGGCATGATAGTTAAAAGATTTGGGCTGTTGTACTCAACGTGTTCGTTCCATAGATGGCTAGAAGCGCATTTTTTGCTTCTTCCGCAGTTTTACACAGCGTGAATCGCCGCTGTGAGCAAGCGTATACCTCTGAATACCTCTTAGGCGCACACAGAGGCCATTCAGTGATAAGATACAGCGTTCATAGGAAGTTTCACAGCGGAGCTGTTAACCTTTTCGATATTACCGTGTGGTGTCACAAGAAAACTATCATAATCACAATCGGCCTGTACTTTCTAGCGCATTGCCAGGCCGGCGCGCGCTCTCTCCGTCCGCCTCTTCATCTTCGGCTCGCTCTCCGAACACGTGCCCCCCGGCTAATTAGGTTAAGCTAAGACATGCTAAAATCAAGCTAGTAATCAATGTCATGCTAAGAACGAGCTAATTAAGCCACGTCTTCCTAAGACAATGCTAATTAAGAGTACGCTCATTAAGCCGTGTCATACTAAGGCCGAGCTAATTCAGATCATGATGATTCGCACTGCGCTAATTAACGACGTTCTAATTAAGATCTTGCTAGTTAAGCCTGGACCCTATTAAGGTCATGGTAATTAAGACTGACAAATTAAGACGGAGTTAAAAATTACACCATCTCCCGCTAAAGGGAACCATGTGTAGATGCGAAGCAGCGGGCGCTAACGCTTACACTGGCGGCGGCGTTGACGCTGGCGCTCATCGCTGCGTTGGCGCAGGAGAGAAACCTGGGGAGGCGCAATCACGCAGTGATGGACCGGTGTTTCCTACTGGAACGTGCCAATCGCTGCTAATGGGCAATGAGAGACAGAAGACTCCGATTGGACACAGAGACCCGCAGTCCGTTTTTAGTTAACGCGCACGCTGCGAATTTTTATTGTTCAACAACGCACAGGAGAAATCTCCCACCGGCACTTTGCAGGTCAAGATCCAGTGCCTATATATACGGGGGTGGCCAGTGAACGGTTGTGCAGCGCGAGCAGTCGGTTTTTACAGCGAAAGCTGTTATGAGATCACAAGGGTCGTTCCTGCGCCGTAGTTGTCCGCCGCCGCCGCCGCCGGTGTTCCGTAACCAATATCGCACGGAAATAAGAAAAAAAACTAAATAAATAAAAAACACCGATGACAGAATGGGAATCGAACCCGGGTCTTCTGCGTGGCAGCCCAGCACTCTACCACTGAGCTACGCCGCTGCTGGAATCTGCGGTGCAAACTGACCCTATCCAGGGCTTCATGTCGGGGAAGGAATTGCGTTAACGTGTGTTGTAAAGCGTTTTAGAACAGTAAAGTAAGAACCAGGCGTCACACAATGCGAATTGCGTAATGAGTGGGGCGTTCAATGCTCCAACCCTTTACAAAAGCCTCAGGCAAAATTCTTCATCGTCGTCAGTCACAGCATCAACAAAGTGCACATAATGCGTTACAAGAGTGTAGCGGGTACCGCGCTTTTCTGAAGAATGACGAATAATGGCATAGTAGACGCTTCCCCACTACACAAAAATTATGGTGATTTATGGCGTAGTGGGTACCATGCAAATGCGCTTGTAGTAGTTGCCCCAAGAGTGTTTTAAAAAGGCTCTAAAAAAGGCCGCTCTCCCAGCTTTCGCTGTAGCTGTGCTGCGCGTTCCGCGCAGGCCTGGCGGTTTTTTTTCAATCAAGAAACTCGCTAGCAGACGCTGCCTGCTTCGGCGTTGCGAGGCGAGCGAAGGGGGGGGGGGAGCGTAGGAGAGGAGAGAGGGGGGAGGGGACGCGCATGCGCAATGGGGGGTGTAAACGCCGCCGGAGGTATGTCTACAGGAGAGAGGGGGGGGAGCGTAGGAGAGGAGAGAGAGGGGGGAGGGGACGGGCATGCGCAGTGGGGGGTGTGGTCGCCGCGGGGATGTATGCCTAGAGGAGAGAGAGGGGGGCAGCGTAGGAGAGAAGGTGTGTGGAGAGTGTTTGCGCATGCGCAGTAAGGGTGGTCAGGAAGCCCACCACCACCACCACCACCGGATTGAACTCGGCCTTAAGCTGCTTCGCATCTAATAAATATCATGTTAATTATCATTATCTAATTAAGGTCAAGTTAATTAAAAGCGTGACAATTGAGGTCGAGCTGACGCGGGTTTCACTCCGAAGCAGACTGAGTTGACGATGAGAAATGTAAAAAGTTGAAAGAATCTAAGTGATCACAAGCACTGCTGACGGCTCCAGCCTTCTTCTATTAGTGCAGGCTGACCACATTTTGCTGACCACACGGCTGACACAGCTTCCAGTCATCACGTGTTTTTGTAAATTTGCGAAATAACTTGACCGATAAATGGATCTGATCAATCCCCTGCAAAATTATGCCGCTAATCCCGTAGCGCAATTGCGGATATTAATGCGTGGAAATATTTTTCTTGACATCGTATACCTCTTGAAATGTAGGCACATGTTCAGGGATAACATCTGTACTCGACAATTTCGACAGCAAAAGCAAGGACAGCCAAATGGACGAAAAAAAAAAAAAAAACTAGTTGATGCATACGGTGAAGTAAGCTTTACAGGAACATACCACAGCGCTTTGAAGGCTCAAGAGACGCCACTGCAGGCGGCCTTCTCCTGCTGAAATGAGGTCCGCACAACTTTTCTCTTCAGAACTTTAGAAGTGATACTTTGTGCCACTTGCTTCGGCCGTTTCATCCCAAAATTTCCGTTGATGCAATCGCGAGATGGTGCCTTCATGAGGCAGTGGGACAGTGTTTTCCCACTTTTTGAAAACACTCTCATGAGTCAGTGGGACATATATGTCCCGCTTTTTTCAGTAAACTACAGGCTCGATTTTGATGAAATTTGTTTCATACTATTTCTTTCTAGTTTATATCAATAAAGCACAGCCGGTTTTTATATCACCATGTCAAAAATATAGCATGACCTACAACGGGTTAACTTGTTAGTAGGCACACTCACAATTGGTTCAATATAAGAAGTTAGTGTTGTTTGAAACCTGGCGTTGAAATGCACTACCACCGTGGAACAAGCGAAAGAAGGAGTATGGATCGAGCGTGCCGTTTCCTTGTTAGACACAACCTAATGAATCCAACACATTATAAAGCCAAGGAAAACCTTTCCTTGACTTCATTATCTATTGGCTTTATTAGGCATTAAATTGTGACTAACCAGCGTGGGTATATTTTAGTCCACCAGTACGCCTGGAAATGTGCGGCATCGTTAAAAATTGGACGTATGCGACAATTTATGCCAGACAGTCATTCTTCTATATCATCTGAGGAACACTGGCAAGAAAGAGCCTTTTTTTTCTTTCAAAAATGATACAATACAGTTTACTGAACGAAAATAACATTGCACGTTACCACACGTTACCGCACTCCAACACATTCATGCAAAGTTTCTCGTAATTCACGATTCAAAGAGTTACTGCACGGCAACATAATCAGACTTTCCCAAGGGTGAAACGCTCTTGGGAAAGAAAACTTGAAGTTTCACTAACTAAACTTCTCTGCCGTATACCAGAACTAAATTTTTATTAGCGAAGGTCTAGTTGCACTCCCTGCTCTCAGTGTTCATTCCCCACAAACCACAGTACACTTCTTTATAGAATATCGTAGGCTTCCAAATCAAATTAAAGAACTGATAATCCCTCTTCGGCAATTTGGGCTGCAGCTAATGTAACCGTGTTACTTTCCCTCGAGGCTTCGGCACTGTGTTGCTGCAACAAGAACGTATGTGAGGTCATATTTAATTTTATAAACGAATCAAGTACTCTCGCATGCTAGTATTATAGGTGTCACTTTTCTTTTCAAGAGGAAAATTTTTATAGTGCCTCTTTTTTTATATAACCCCCGAAATTCGGAACAAAGCATATAAAATAATTAGGTACAGTCATTAGGACTCCTCCATAACGAAAATAAGATCACCCCTTTAGTATCATCCTTTGTTTACAAAATGTCTTCTTAGATTTTTTTGTCTCCCCTTCTGCTGCCGCCTTATACATGGCCAATCCCTCATAGTGAGTTCAGCCATGCCAACAACAACCCAAACAACCGACCAATTTCCGAGGGAACGGTACTTTGTCTTGTTTTCTCCGTTACGATGATGTAGTATACCAAGAACAAACCTTAAGTACATCTTCGTGAGTCCTCGGCGTTTAGGGTCTTCTTGCTAATAAGCGCTCTTCACCCATGCTTCCACGGTAATGGAGCCCGCTACACTGCCGCAACCTTACCTAACACAGCACTCGGGGACTGCAGCCGGGCCTCCTTGGTGGCTCCAGGGCAGGGACTGTGCGGGCGATATTTCTTGAGCCATCGCCGTGCTGTCACAACAGCTCCAGGATGTGGCCAGCGACTTCATATCTGTCACCGGCTGCGCCGCGCTTTCACTTTGCGCCGAGACAGTGAACAGACCCCTCCGGCCTGTGAAAATGGTTCATGCTTTCACTACCATGTATACCATACTTGCAACTACATTGAGCTCCGAGCCACCAAGAGATGTCGGATACGCTTCCTTGCTCGTAGATCCTGCTGCCGTGATTACAGTTCATCCTCTTCAAAGACAGGGTTACAGTGTCCGCCCTAGATACCTGAACGTGGCGCAGGCCACTTGCCATTTGCAGCACTCGTAGAAGTGGCCGCCAAGCCCGCTATTCTTCGGGTACACGAAGGCACCGGCTGCTCTCGTATTGAAAGCCCTGCCACTCTTGGAACGAGACCTACCTAAAGATACCATCAATAAGACCCACCCTGACTGATCGGTGCCGCATCCACAGACTTCGCCGCAGTCAGTGGCTGAATGCGTGGAGAATCGCTTCCCGCTGAGCGATGTCAGACTAATGGAAGCTGACGTGACCAACACGACTGCGGTCATTGTCCATAAAGACCTACTCATGCAGCTTCAGTTCCATACCATTGTCATAAGTTCTGGCCAGGACGGCTCTGCTGCAAGTGGCACTTTGCCAAGATCTGCTGGTTCGAGCTACCGGCAGATCCCGACAGCGATAACACTGACAACACTTTGGAAGCATGAGCTACGCTACGCATCAGCACGGAAGCTCTTTCTGGTCTCGGACCCCTAGGAGGACCCAACGCACTGCTACAGATCGTGATCAGTGCGACCAGCCTCGTTTAGTGTGACAAATGATGGTTCAGGTTTCAGGACCTGCTGTCCCAGTCTTCCAGCGGCGACGAGACAATCATGTGCGAGACCTTCTAACACCACGGCACAGCCGATTGCGCCCGCTAGGGGCATTTCCTGCAGCTAATCATACGAAGCCACGCCGTGGACAAGACCAGCGACGAGCACCACGACACAGCCAAAGCCACCTGCCAGAAACGTCACATTTTCGACAGCTCCCCACGATCGCAGCGTGGCCAAGTGCAATGTAAACAAAGTGTCACCAATGACTGGTAGAATATATATAGGCCAGCGAGGTTAAGGCCGATATCACAGTACGTCAATTCCCAAGGAACATGCACCCGGTCTTCCATGTATGCAGGAGAGCTAGTCAGGGCTGTGCTCCTGGAGGCCAAGGGTAGCGCCGACGAGTGCGCCTTTGTCGGTGCTACTCAGGTGGCTGACAGCGAGGCTTACTCGGCAGTTATCACTGATGCTCAAGGCAGCATACAAGGTCTCAGCATATACGATGCACCTCGGATACTGGGGTTGCTCAGCAGATAGCCATAGCTCTGGCCCTGTGAGATACAGATCGCAGACGTATCTGCTGTGATTCAAAGCTGGCCTACAAGAGCCTTCGCCAAGACAAGCCAAGACAAGCATTGCAAGACAAGCATTTGATTTACTCAGGTGGAAAACGCGAGAGCCTCACACAATCATTTAGTTTCCGGCTCACATGGGGTAGGTCGAGGGTGCCCTGCGCAACCTCAAGGAGGCAACTCATGAAGCGGCACGAGGATTAGCTAGCCGGGCCGCTCTCAATCGAGGCTCCTTCCTTACCTCAGAGTTCAGGACCCTCCTGCTCACTTACAACGAAATTACCAAACATTACTACTTGGGCCCAGGATATTTCCTCCACCACATCCAAAATAAATAGGACTCAGGCGGTTACGCTTAGGCTTCTTCAGACTAAGACGTATCCCAACTCGGTCGTTTTCAGCAAGATAAAGCCGGAATATATTTCCATTTATTGTCAGGCGTGTAAAAATTACCTAGATTTTGAACACATACTCTGGCGATGCACCGCGCTTGTCGGGCACGAAGACATCACAAAAGAGAATTGGCAGCAGAAGATCCCAGAGCTTGTCTCAAGACGAACAGCTCTGGGCTGTCTGAAGGGCCCGCGAAGCGGCGGAGGGCCTTGGCCTTCCCGTCCCGACGTGGGAGTGGTCCGGTTCGGTCTGATTTATCATATCACACCCTTTGGATCAAATGAAGTTTATCATGCTATACCATACACGGAGCTCGTGCGCTCGCTCGGCGAGTGCAAGGGCTGATGTAGGCGGAGAGCGTAAAGAAAACCAGCTGTCCGCGGGAATGGCCATTTTGTTCTCTTCATTACAGTACTATGTAATGATGTGCCGGTGTCATCGTGACACGATATGAACGATGTAATTGCTTGTATTGAAGCAATACACGAGAATGATCCAAGTTGACCTCTTTATTCTGTGTACTAAGTGAATGATCGTCGCTCCATCGCGTTCGAGCGTATCCATAGTCACGACGGCTTCCATTTCACTATAAATACCGAGAATTTAGTCTCGCCGTGTAGGTATAGAATTTCAAGTAGGGGTATTTCTACCGGGATCTACAAAGTGTAACACTTGACGTCTGACGTGTCTTCACCCTTTAGAAGAGCCATGCAGAATTGTATTTTTTGATCGAAACGTTGGTAAATGTCTTCCGTGGTCACACTGAACTATAGAACGCAGTGTGTGACGTTTAATCCAGGGCAACTACGCAAGCGCTTCCTCTGCAAACTCCTCCAGACTAACGTCACAGCTGTTCTTCACGTAAACGCTCTATGACACAGGTTTTTCTATCTCTACGCGACTCTCGCGCTGCGATACAAGTGCCACGCCACTCCGTACCCGCTGCGGTATTAGTACCTTTAGTGAAGCGCTGCTGAACTCCTGGTGATGCGTTCGATTCCGTACACGCTCGCCGGCTGCATTTGGATATGGGCGAAACGTAAAGGAGCTCGTGTACTTAAATGTATGTGTACGGTAAAGAATCGTAGACGGTAAAAATTAATCTGGTGTTGCCAACCCAGGCATGCCTCATAATTATAAGCACGTAACACTCCAAAATTTAAATAAATAATTTTGTCCCTTCGAAGCGACCGCGAAAGCTACGCCAGAGACCCCGTGGAGAGACGTCCACGTGCAAGGGAGGTCCACATGCCCGATGAACGATCGTAAGACAATATCATGATAACGAATGGCCATAGGTCGGCAGAAAATGTGGAGCGCACTCAGGCTCACTCATGAAATATATTTTTTTTCTTGCGACTCACTCAGACTAAGATTCACCAAAATTTTCCTCAACGGGGCTCACTCGGACTCAGATTCAGTTAAAATTTTTCCCAGCCTGACTCACTCAGACTCAGACTCACGAAAATATTACTCACTTGGACTCACTCATACTCAGACTCACGGCTCAATTTGAGTCTGAGTGAGTCTGAGCGAGCCGACTCATGAGTCCACTAGCATACAATTGGCTTTTCGAACTTGGTGTCAATGTTCTTTAACGCCAGTATCTCACGTAATCGGTGCTCTACATGGCGCCTTTTGATCTTGTACCTTCAAATATGAGTTATCGGTGGTTGCAATCCAGTAAAGACATTTTTATTGAAAGAGATGACTCACATGAGAAATTTTTATCAAGAATTCCCGGGAAAGAATTTCCCAGGGTGGGGAAGGTCACGACACCCCCACCTTCTCCGTAACCCACGCCTCTGATCGATAAATATTGAGCTGGCGTATGAATGCTGGTGAGTGTGAGTCGGTGTGAGTATAAACGTGAGCCTACGTAAGGCTGACAGTAGTGCTGAAGTTGACTAAATAGAACCATAGATTGGCAAAAAAGTGTACAGCTCACTCTGGCTCCCTCCAGAAACATATTTTGAGCTTAGGGCTCACTAGGACTCAGACTCACCAAAATTTTCCTCAACCGGACTCACTCGGACTCAGACTCACTAACATTTTTCTCAATCGGACTCAGTCGGACTCAAACTCACCAAAATATTACTCACCCGGACTCGCTCAGACTCACGGCTCGATCTCAGTCTGAGTGAGTCTGAGTGAGTCGACTCATGAGTGAGTTTGCCGACCTATGCGAATGGCGGCCCACCTAAGCGTTCACTACCTTCAAGATCGGCTCTCTTTATAAAACCATTTGAAATATTCTTGCGATGACACACATCGCGCGAGTGTTTCAACTAGTGTGAAGTCAAACCATCACCTTCTGTTAGATCGACTCCGGGATTCGGCGCGCTTTTCTCCTCGATGCACTGACTGCTATCACTGCCACTGTTTTGCGTTGTGGGCAAAACACATGCGCATGGGCCCGCTAACGTATGCGTCTGAGAGTGTTGTGTGCGTGCGCGCTTGGATAACGTGCGGATGTGCGTATACACATATATACATAGTTAACTGCGTAACTGATTCTTTGTTGTGGCATGAGTCACTGTTCTGCGTTTCGATAGGAATGTTCATGTGGTCGCGACGAGATTGAAAAACATTTCAACAAGAGCCTCATTGCAAGATTTGGAGCGTCATTCTATCGGCGTATTAGATGTGAAGCATCTTATGGCGAAGCTTAATCCGGTGGTGGTGGTGGTGGTGGTGGTGGTGTGCCGGCGTGACCTATCCTTACTGCGCATGCGCAAACCTTTCAAAAAAAAAAGAAAAACCTCCTCTCCCCCTCTCTCTCCTCTAGGCATCCCTCCCCGCGGCAACCACACCCTCGCTGCGCATGCGCCTCCCCCTCTCTCCCCTCCTAGGTTCCCCCCTCTCCTCTAGGCATCCCTGCCCGCGGCGTCTACACTCCCACTGCGCATGCGCGTCCCCCCTCTCTCCTCTACGCATCCCTGCCCACGGCGTTCACACACCCACTGCGCATGCGTGTCACCCCCTCTCTCCTCTCCTACGCTTCCGCCCTCTCTCGCCTCGCGACGCCGACGCAGGCCGCGTCTGCTAGCGAGTTTCTTGGTTGAAAAAACCGACTGCTCGCGCTGCACAACCGTTCACTGGCCACCCGTATACATGGCAATGGATCTTGACCTCCAAGGTGGTGCCGGTGGGAGATTTCTCCTGTGCGTTGTTGAACAATAAAAATTCGCAGCGTGCGCGTTAACTAAAAGCGGACTGCGGGTCTCTGTGCAGTGATGTTCCGTCCTGGACAGAAGAATTCCCTTTCCGAGACCCGAAAATTCCCAATTTCAGGCATTTTTCCCCCGCATACATCGCCAAAAATCCCCGCATATTTCCCTGCACAAAAAAGTATATATATATATATATATATATATATATATATATATATATATATATATATATATATATATATATATATATATATATATATATATATAGTTCTCATTAATAATGTGTTTACAAAGCAAACGAGCCCTTAAGTTCACACTCCTTTCCTTATATATATATATATATATATATATATATATATATATATATATATATATATATATATATATATATATATATATATATATATATATATATATATATATATATATATAGTGTTCGACGTGTTTCAGGCTCTTCCCATCGCTTTCTCTTTTTTCCTGCCCAACTCAAAGTATCGCCTCTGAGATCGGCTTTTAATACTACGAAGGAGCTACCTTAGAGCTCGCTTTAAGCGGTATGCGATGCGGAAGGAATGCTGTACATGCTCATGCACACGGCCACTGCATAAGAAGAAAAGTTTATTATTGTTGGGTTTTTTTTTTTTGTTACTGAGTGACGTGGCGTACATTAATGTGCCTAGCAGACGCTCTGTATCTATATGCACCACATTTTGTACAAAAAGCACGTCAACTTTTCAATAATGGTGACTAAATATTGTGAAATAAAACAAGCTTTTGTGGTGGTATTTAACATTTTATTGACTTGATTAGGAACGGTTCTGCAAAGTACCGTAAAGAAAAAAATAAATAAATGTGCAGTGACTAGAATATATATTGACTGGATCTTTAAAACACAGTCAGTATATATTGACTGGGTTTTTAAAGACTATGGTCTTTAAAAACGAACCTTAGAGGCTGTGGTTTGGCGCGCTACATGCGCCAGAAACGATTGCGACATGCGAAATCCTCATGTCCACAGTCTTTGGTCGTTATAAAAAAAAAATTTCGCCACCCCTCAAAATTCCCTGCAATATCGCGAAGATTCCCTTTTTCCCTTTGGTCCAAAATGACTGTCGAAAATTCCCTGAAAAAAGGGAAAATTCCCCTGCACGGAACATCACTGTCTCTGTGTCCAGTCGGAGTCTTCTGTCTCTCATTGCCCGTTAGCAGCGATTGGCATGTTCCAGTAGGAAACACCGCTCCATCACTGCGTGCTTTGCGACTCCCCAGTTTTCTGTCCTGCGCAACGCTGCGATGAGCACCAGCGCGTCAACGCCACCGCCAATGTAAGCGTTAGCGCCCGCTGCTTCACATCTACACATGGTTCCCTTTAGCGGGAGATGGTGTAATATTTGCATTTGATGGCAGGAGCACGAATCTTTGGCTTGAATTGACGCACTTTTTAGGACTCACTACATGACACGACTTTGGGCATACAGCGGATCCAGAGTTGCGAGTGTAATCTCTACAAATGTGGCATTCATTGCTGCTATCGCACTCTTAGTGCTCATGAAATATGAATACCTGAAATCACAGTTTACCTGAACAGCGCTTAGCATCGTGGCAGAACCGTTTGCACTTTACCATTTCTGTGGTGGCTCATAGTATTTGGCGACCCTATGTCTCGTGCACGTGAAGCTAACTTCATCAGCTCATGGAATAACCTATCAAGGTGGCAGTCCTGGTTTGCTACGGTTCAATCTGTTTATAACGCCCCGACAGGCATGCATGAATGTATCCAAGTCTCATAGTCTCCGCGTAAGAATGCCATCACGATAAACCCGTAATAACAGAAGTATATGGTTGTTTATCGGGACATAAGTGTTCGCACCAATGTCAGAGAGGCTGCTGCACTGCTAAGCAGCAGTTGTATCTTTCTGTGAGGTCATTCCCAGTCTGGCCCATTTGTAAGGTAACGCAGCTTCTCACCGAGCTGTGCGAGGGAGTCGCACTGCTCGGTCAAGTTTCAGCGGTGGGTGGAGGTCAGCAGAATAATATTTCCCTTATTGTACTTACATGTGAGTACTGTATAGCTACCGCAGCCTGCTCCCGAAGCTTTAGTAGCGTGTATACCTCTAATCAGCCCCAGATGTCAACGTCCATTTCTCTCCGCACAACGCTGCATGACATCGTCCGTCTACTGTCGACAACGCGATATCGTAGACACATCCAGTGTATCTTCTGGCGTATCGTTCACGCTGAGATTTCCCGCTATAGCCCCCACCGGTTCCCGAGAGCTTTGCATTCTTAGTCTTGTGTGGTATACGAAATCGCTACCAGTCTACAGCCGCTTGTGCAAGTATGTTGTCCTTCCCCATCCCTTTCGCCTGTGCAGGGTAGCATAACCGGTTTTCCTCAAGTGGTTAACGTCCCTGCCTTTCCTATCCCTCTGTTTTCCTCCCTTCCTTCGTGCCTTTGCATTCTTGCAGTTGTCAGTCGTGGTAGGTTGTGTGCCATGGCTTGACAGCAGATGATTATTCTGGAAAGGCGAAGATGCTGTGGCGCCCTTCAAAGTGTGATACGGAAGATACTGCTGAGCTCATATGACGCAAGCGAATTGTAGAGTGCTGGCAATAGGGTGGAAAATGCCAATTTGAAGAACAAGCTAGTTGTTGCAATGATTGAAACTTCGTCTTCGTTCATTATTTTACGCCTCGGAATATTTGTACGGGACACTATGACATGCGCGCCTTGGCTATAAGTCCTTGCTCATACTAGCTGGGAACGTCTCTGAGCTTAATTATGTGCATGCACTGACGTGCGCCTTCGTTGTTTTCTTTTTTCTTTTTTTTTTTTTTTGCTGCAGTTGCATTGCCTTTGTGAGGTGCTTTTTTTTTTCTTCCTTTGTTGAACGCGACAGGGAAGCTCTTCGGGTACAGCCGAAAATGGCTGACTGTGCTAACTACTCACCGTAAGGAAGTACCAGCGCACGAATGCTGGCATGGTTTTGGGAACGTTAAACCCCAGATATTATTATTATTATTACACGAATGCTGGCAATGTCGAAGACGAGTCGCGCACTTTTCTTTCGCATATAAATTATATTCAATTTCTTCTAATATTATGTTGTGGCTGGATATTCGAGGCAACAACGATTATTCGAGTCTACATGTTTGTCATCCCAAAAAGCACAAGCTTATATGCCTTCGTACTGTGGTGATGCCTGTTGCGATCACGTCAGAAACTGCAGTCGCGTGAATTTTCCAGTTTTCCTATTTGAGAAGCTACTTATTTGAACTGATTACTAAATACACTACGCTTATTTAAACACATAAATCTGTCATTTTTGCTGCACTTTATACCGGTTGTTTTCATCTTATTGTTATACTGCAATGTTTCAAATGCGACCACGAATTTCCGCTCCAATGCAGCTTTTTTATGCCGCTTCTGGATAGGGGTCGCATTCAGAAAAGCAGACTCTTTGGGTATTCGGGTGGCTGAGATACCACCTACGAGCAACTTCTGCGGGACTCAAGGAACTACTGAATATGATCCGTGTTTTCTCATTGTGACGAACAGTGCCACGCCCTTCGGACATGATTAAGGCCGGTACAAACACCTCACAACTCAAGACTATTGAACTAAGACCGTGCGCGTCGTGGGCGCAGAAAGCAACGAAGACGTTGATACGGTACCTGAACTGGACAGGTCTCTGCGATCGCTTGTAGACTTGGTGTGCGCCTTCAAGTGCGCACGCGACTAGTGTTCTTTCTTGCTGTCTCTATTTTTACTGAAATAAAGGATAAATGAAATAAATGTCGCCATTTCTTGGTGACGGATACCCCTTTCCACCTAATGCTTTTAGCTCGTGCTGGTGCAGGGCAGCAAACGGGATGCCTGGTAACTCTCCCTGCCTTTCCTTGCTTTTCTTTCTCTCTCTTTCGAAGCAGGAAGACATTCGGCACTCAGTTGAATATTCGAAACAATATAGCCTATTCGATTTCATATTAACATTTTACTATTGCAACGCATAAAGAAGGAGGCTGGTGGAGCAGAAATTAAGTAGCAATGTTAGCAGTGAAACTCTCCCGCCTTCATAGTTATTGCCTCACTAATTACAAAGGGAACAGGAAGCTATTCCACGGGATGCACGATATATATATATATATATATATATATATATATATATATATATATATATATATATATATATATATATATATATATATATATATATATATATATCTAATATTAGGGGTGTGCGAATAGTGAAATTTCATCTCGAATCGAATATCGAATACCAAAGATTTTGTGGAAAATCTAAAAAAAGAACAAAGTTATACAATCTGCTCATGTCCTCGAGCACATAACATTGGTGAGTAACTGCCACCGAAAGACTACCAATTGTCGTGCAGAAACACAAACTGTTCCATGACCTGGCTACAAACTTTCTCGCCGTGATGTTACGGTGTTTCCGCAATTGAAAACATGCGCTCACTGGGCGCCTCAGTAGTAGGGAAATGGGAGGTATCGCAAAGCAATTTTGGCGATACCTGAATAACGCGCAGCTCTATGCGCTTTCCACTGTTTCAAAGGATCATCCTTTCTCGGGGTCATGAGCTCATTCGAGTATATTTTTAACCTCTTGACTATGAGGTCTGAGCTCGGTGATGGTTATCTTTTTTGACGCTAGCAGTTTGACAGTCTCCGAGACTGTTCTCAGGCCTTTTCTGCTGGAGCCATGACGTGCGCAAATGACATAATCTCCTTTAAAATAAACATGCACTCACTTTTGTACCAGTACATCGGTGAAAGTTTTAACGGAAGGCCTTCTGTAACGACGTAAACGTTAGTTTTAGCCACCCCACCCTAACCAAGTTGCACCATTGGCCTGTGTCGCGCTTTAGATAGTCGTCCAATCGAATTATTCGAAACTTCGAATACTAGCTATTCGAAACTCGAATCGAATTATTCGATTAGGTATTATTCGATTCGAATTCGAAATTCGAATATTCGCACACCCCTAATATATATATATATATATATATATATATATATATATATATATATATATATATATATATATATATATATATATATATATATATATATATATATATATATATATATATATATATAAATTCTTACCGAAGGCATGAAGGCAGAGTAATTGCTGCCTCGAATTATCGGCAGTATGGTTTTCTGGTCTTCATTCAGTTGTAATTTTGTATTATATCTTAGAAACCAGCAGACATAGTGAATAAAAGTTGATAAAACGCACTCGTCTGAAATCATTATGGATTTTGATGCTTTCCGAAAAATGAACTTCTCCTTTTTCTTATGCTTCTCGCTGAAAAAAAAGAAAAAATTAAGCCAGCTTCGCACTAGTGGAGTCAAGCCTGAAGGAAGAGCGGAGCTGGGCGGCCTGCCTTGTTTCTCTTCCTTTCTATCTCTTTCTTTCTCTTTTTCTCTTTCTCTGTGTATTTTCTATCTTTTTTTTGTTTTTGTTTATTTCTATTTCCGTATTTCTTTATCTATTTCTTTCTCGTGCTCGCTCTTTCTTCCCTTTCTTTCTTTCTTTCTTTCTTTCTTTCTTTCTTTCTTTCTTTCTTTCTTTCTTTCTTTCTTTCTTTCTTTCTTTATTTATTTGTCTCTCTCTCTCTCTCTCGATCTCTCTATTTATTGCTCTCTCTTTCGCTCTTTGTTTCTATCTCTTTCCTTCTCTCTCTCTCTCTCAGTACTCGTTCTCTGACCCATCAGAGTTATTGCATCCCACGCCGGACAAATCGGCGCACGTGTTCTGGGAGCGAAGCAGAAGAGGAAGAATGGGACGAATAGAAAAAAGAGGACGAAGAGAGCGCGTGCCGGTTTATGATCATGGCTCTCTGTCGGCTCTGCACGGCATACTGAAAAGCTTAACAGTTCTGCTGTAAAAAAAAAGTCAGTTTAGCCGCAAGGGCGAAGCAATGAATGCGATAGCAGCAAATTGAAATGTTATACGAGGTAAGGCTAGCAGCTAACTCCTTTAGGATCCGGTCTGGCGTAACTCAACAAAACTCTGGCTTAGAGAAACGCGGCCACTACAGCGGGCGAAGTGACCTTCGTGCTATCTATTGTTCGAACCAAGCTGAGCGGTGAGAACACAGCATGTACGAAGGTATAAGCCGTCTGCTGATCTCTCTCCCTATATGGCCCGCGCGACCGCGCCCGGCTGGTCAAAGTATGCAGTTCCTGCCGGAGCCACAGAGCCCACCCTCAGGGACCCACCTTCATGGGCCTGTCGCACTACGGAAGACGGCCGGTGCGTTTCCTCTCTGGTTGAGCCGCGATCGTCGCCTGACTTCCCGCGCTTTCACTCTCACATAGAACATACCACGCGCGGGGCGATGTTAGCGCTTTTGGACTTTTTACGGTACCTCACGGCGACGTCGATGGCGACGGCAAAACTGCGCCTGGAGTGTCCGTGTAATTGCTAACGCAATAATAAGTCCTTCCAACGAAGAAGATGCCGGCTGCACAAATGACTATTCTCGCAACGACGGGTCGAAACTTGCTTCCCTTGTTGGGTGCCTCTTCCCTTCTTGGGGGGCTACTAGGCTGCAAAGCAAGTCAAGTTGGATTGTAATGGTTTGTGGAACGTTAACGCAAGCCAAATGCACGAGATCGTAAAACGAGAACTTTTCATCTTATAGGAGAGGCCGCATATAGTGACGCTCCATTTCATTCACGCTATACTTGTCATCCTTTGTCTTTGGCGCTGCTTGCGGCCACCGTCATCTCTCGACTCGACATACGCAATGAGAAAATGAAGAACCAACTAACAAATGTATTGTTAGCAAATAGAGCGGGGCTTTCCCAGTACACCAACGAACTCATTAGTCAATTACGTACGGTTGACCTATTATTGTATTGCACGTATTGTATGTGTGCATTATATCCATCTTAAACCTCCACCCGTTAGAGCCCACCTAGGCGTCGCTGTTAGTACAACGGGAAGCACCAGTGCTCAGTAATCAACTTATTTCAGCACAATTTCCGATCTCTTTTCAATAAAATGTGTGCACGTTTTCGCAGATAGGAAAGGATCCGCCAACGCACTTAGTAAAATTTCCACTAGGAAACCACTTAGTATAGAGGCCTCGGATTAAAAACCATAATCCCAGGAATTTCGATATTGTGTTCTTTGTTAAAGTGTCGACACTTCTTCCATTGCAGTGAACGTCACTATTATTATTATTATTATTATTATTATTATTATTATTATTATTATTATTATTATTATTATTATTATTATTATTATTATATTCAACATCGAATGCTGTCACTGGTACCTATGGAGGATATGGAGCCGAAAACGTTTCTCTCGACTAAACAAACTTAAAGAAAGCAGAATAGTGAAACTACTTCAAGTTGAAAGAGTACGGAACTTTCCCTTTATCTCTGTGTTTTTTTTTTTTTTCTTGACTGAGCTGCCTGCACTGACAGAAATAGTCGGGTAAACAAAGAAAATGGTGCTCAAATGTCAAATGAACGCAATAGATACGCAAAATTATCACGGCTAAAAATTCGTCCGCGTTTCTATGTTTTCGTATTTCTTTACCCCTCGAGAAGCTGTGGAACTCCACGGACAGCGTGGTCGGGGTCCCGTTCGCGCTTGACCGGCGGCGCTCGCGGTCGGCTGACGACGTTCGCGGGTTGTGACAAAATTTCCCGTCCGACAGACAACGCGGCGTGGTCCTAATTAAATCCGGCCAGCGGTGATTATGCAGAGCAGCCCGCCCACCCCGTTCCGTGTTAATGAAATGCGCGGGCGAGCGCAGCGCGCCTGCGCAGCGCGTGCGGACCGGAGCGCCACCGCGACGCTACGCCGCGCGGCGCACGCACTCACCCCCCGGCGATCGACGTGAAGAGTCGCGCCTGCGAGCGGCCAACTTCCCCCGATCGCGCGCACGTGTCGCCCGCTGCTCCCGAGGAGTCTGCCGCTCTCAGTGACACAGGCTGGCCGAGGCCTGTCACGGGCTCACCCAGCAGCAGCAGCTGTGCCTCCAGACTTGCATCGCCGGCTGCACGCCCCGGGCTCCGCGCGCACACTCTTCGGCCGGCCTCCGAAGACACGGCGTGCGCGCGCCACAACTGCGGCACGCGGCGACGACGCCACGCGCTCGTGCAGCAGCCACTCCTCCGTCGTACGGCGCAAGGCCGTCCTCCCCGTCGACGCTGTGCAGTTTTGGTTTTGGTCTCGGCGCGCGTGCTCGTCTCGTCGACGGATTGTGACCCAAACAGAGCGTGTTTTTTGTCTGCCACGTGTGCATTGGCCCGGCGTGCCGGAACCTCGGCTGGACTAACCTCCCCCCACGCTTCTTCTGACAGCCCGGCCCGCGACAGTTCTGTCCACGAGGCGTAAGTAAGCCGATCAGCTGTGGAGCTCCCGCCTTCAAGCCGCAACAGCGTATCTTATTTTTTTTTTTCCTTTGTTATTTTCTATTTGCCCGTGAATGATCCGAACACTTGTCACCGCGTCGCCTTGCGGAGAGAGCGACTCAGGTGTGTGGCGCGCGCAGTGCGACCTCGCCGGATGGCATCAAAAGCAAAACATTCACCTTGTTTTGTTTGACTGCAGCGTTGAAACTTTGACTCGTATAGCGGCGGAACAGGCTGTTTTTGTTCTCTACGCGCAGTGACGCGCCTAAACGACGAAAACAGCCTGTTCTCTTAGTTCCTGCTCAGTTCGCAGTGTGGCTTTTATCGCGCTTGGGCTAGCAAAAAGAGCGGCCATTCTACATTTTGTTTGATAATTTTAGAAAGCTCAGTGCAACGTGCACCGCGCACCGCAAGGCTTCCCATGCACTTGTGCGCTCGCGGTGTCAACAAGTTTCTATACTTGGCGCCCGGCTTACAGGATCGGTTTTAGCATGTAATCATCGCACAAGGTTCAGTAATACTCCGCTTTACTAACACTCAGCTTAACTGACCGCCCGGCTTACAAGATCGTTTTGGCATGTAATCATCTCACAAGGTTCAGTAACACCCAGCATGACTGACACTCAGCTTGACTGCGTCGTTATTTTAATGAAATGCACGACTGGAAACAATCGATATTGAAACACTGAAGAAATTAGAGACGGACATCGCTATGTAAATTCAGTGTCACTTTGTGTGCAATTAGCGACGACGGGCAAAAGCAGCGCTGGCGTGAAAATTAGTTCTGAGCTAGTTTTATGCGTATAACTAGCTTTCTTCCGTGGGTTGTTTTTTTTTTCCCCCATTAGTTCTGCAGAGTTCGGGAAAAGCGAACGCGAAGTCAGTACGTTGTAAACAAAAAGAAGAGTCCGAAAAAAAAAAAGGGGGGGGGGGGGGGAGTGGGTGTCGGTGGCATCGCGGAAGACGTATTGACAGCTCTTCAGTTCGAGCTCATACTAATATGTTTCTTTTTTTCTTTCTTTCTTTCCTGCAAGAGCAAGATAGCTAAGAAATCAAATGGTAACTATAATGCGAAAACACCGCTAAAGAAACGCAATACCGGCAGCCTTCAAAGAGCGCCTGTATGGACCACACGATCCGTCCAGTATCATGCTCAGGGACAACAGGCAGATGACAGATAGCGCTGTTTTGCTCAGAAGAAGCTGTAACGATGCGGCTGTATTGTCGCCATTCCTTTCCTAACATGACTGTTGTGACGGACGCTCGCATGTCGGCTGAAGTTTTATAGGGGACATTTTTTTCTTTCTTTCTTTTTGTTTTTTTTTCGTTTTCCCTAGATGAGATTATCAAACTAAACATCCCTCGCTTTCTCGTTGCCCCATGCGGCACCTGCGCTTCTTGCTTTTCGCACAGCTCTGCTTTATTGTGCAGTCATTCTCTGCGTTCAAAGCTATGGAATCGTCACTCTAAAATATCCGCGTTAAAAGAAAAGCCCGCGGCGCGCCGAGTTTCAGCATTCCATGAAAGTGAACATGCGGGGTACGATGAATCGAAGCCTCGGTGCGGCGGATCTTCGTTATTCGTCTGCGCCACGTAGGTTACCTGCAATATGTACTCGATTTGAAGCGGATAAGCGAATTCTGCGGTCACTAAACAACCACCCGTGTATGGAATACAAACGTGTTTTATAAGGTTCCGATGGGTTGCATGTTAAACCTAACGTTGTCACGAATTCGTGTCTTTATGATTGTGTCATGGGCCTTTTCTTGTTTTTTTTCGGGTATTAGTCTTTAAAAAATGATTCCATGTAAAGATAGCGTATGCAGAGGAAGAAAATCTCACCGAATTACACATGATGCAAAAATTTGTTGTACAACGCTGTCACCAGTGGACCTTCGAGTGAGTTTACGCGCTCGAGCCCGAAGGAGGCTGGGCAAACGACTGACCAGGCTTCTGTTTTGTACAGAGTTGTTTCTTTTTCTTTCCGAAGTGTGCGGAAGCGTTCGTGGTGCGATGGTCTGGGCAGAGTTCGTTTTCTCCCGACGGCTACACTTTTGTAGGTTCCCGCGTCTGACAAGCCAGTCGCTTGGGACTGACGAACTCTGGCCAGACCTCCTATAGACTGTATACAATCTACGGAATAATTCGGGCCACTGGTCCGGTCAGTTCTGCTTCCTTTTGGCGCAATGCTCCAAGGGCGCCGTATCCTGCGCCGAAAGAAATGTCAGCACACGCCGGCACCCTCAACGTTGAGAGTCCGTGCAAATGCTCCTTATTTTATGAGGCTTCACCTTCTATAATCGCTTGCGCCATCCGTATTGCGTTACAAAAGAAAAGGAGACGACAGCTGTGCACAGCTCAGTCCTTCAACACAGCTCACACGTCAGGCGAAAAAAATAGGTCGTGTGTGCAAGCTCGTCGCGAGTTGTCACGAGTTGCGTCGCCGAAGAGGGCAACGATTCTTGAACGCAGGCAAGCGCAGCGTGTTCCGTCCTGTGACTTGCACCTGTCAGATCGTTTAGAAAACAAGCTCGAACCCTCTTCATCATCGATCTAGGGTTTGTTTGTTTTGCTTCTATTTCTCTCTCTCTTTCTTCAAGGCTACCAGTGGTATAGTCACAGACACTTGCACTTTCGCCCTGATTACCACGTTTACTATTGTGTTGTTGGCATTTTAATTCGCAACCTGCGAACTCTCCGATTGTGCTGCGTTTGCAAGTCATTGAAATCCGGCGTATACCAATGACGCTATACCAAGAATAGTAGTTTTCCGTGTGAACTTCGTAAAGAAAAAAAAAAAAGCCTCAGTCAACCGATTGCGACAGTTGACGGGGTTGTAATTTGTCGAAGTCATGGAGAGGTATGGATGTCGGCTTCGCGTGCTTTGCTGCTGCAGCGTTTCTTCTGCATTTCCACTGCTCAGGCGTTGTTTGAACATGTGTGGCTGCCAGGCTGCGCTGCGCCTGTATCACTCGTTTTGCTGCCCGTTATTTATTTTTTTTTCTTCATTAACGCACGTGCGAGAAGTTTTCCATCATAGTGTCCTCACGCTTTCCGCGACCTGTTTTCATCCGCGTTTTTAATCTTGGCTAGGTGCGCTTGGCCCCAATCCTTTCGTCGTAGTTATGGTTTTACCTTGCTGATTAGATTGGGTGAATGTTCGGTTTATATTTTTGATGGCTTCACATATAGAGACACGAGTAATAGTTAATTAAACTCAGCAGTCTCATTACGTATAAGTTTTCCTGACGCTTCTTTAATTTAGTCGGTATCTGTGAACGAAACAGACTTATCATCCTTTCTTTTTGCTATAATTTAATTGTGTATAGAGGACTTTGACACCATGGATGATCCTGGCTTTTCGCTTAGCTGCGCAATACGTACTAAGATATGTTGACTCATGGGAGAAATAACAAAATATAAATAAAGCTAGGAAAGCGATTACACATACGTTGGAGAAGTTTAAGCAAACTCACGAAACCCGTCCATTGCGTACCTAACAACGAACATATAGCATTCGTTCGGAATTATAGTAATATCTGGGGTTTAACATGTCAAAACCATGACATGATTATGAGGCACGCCGTAGTGGAGGGCTCCGGAAATTTCGACCATCTGGTGTTCTTTAAAGTCCACTGACATCGCACAGTACACGGGCCTCTACCCTTTCACCTCCATCGAAATGCGACCGCCGCGGCCGGGATCGAACCCGCAACCTTCGGGTCAGCAGCCGAGCACCTTAGCCACTGTTCCACCGGTGCGGGCATTCGTTCGGAATTACTGTTCTCGTTAGCTGATCAACTTCGCTAATGTCATTTTTGTTATAGCGATCTACTGGCACTTTTTACGAATATTTTGTTGTTGATCTCCACATTTATGCCTGTATATCGGAAAGTCAATTTCGATGAGCACCCTAATGTTCTCGCAGCGTTACATTCCACGGCCGATGATGTTCACCCATTATAGCGCTGTCTGTAATGCAGCGCCTGCAGCGTATGTTGTACATGTACCGTGCTTAAACGCAGCCCTACAGCTTGCGAACGCAGGCGTAAGGACAGCTTGATACTTGTGGTATTAGGAGCGCACTAAAGGACGATAAATCACATACACCGCTCGTTTTCGCAAGCGTGCTTATACATTCGAAATTCAAGCGGCTGTCTAATTTTTCATTACTTTTTAGCAAATGTCATCGTCGACGAATGCGTTGCGACTAAAAACTAAAAAAAAACACAAAATCTAAACTACCATTTAAAATGCTCGATGTGGACTGTTTTAATGACAAAGCGTACAGCGTGACGTGTTTGCGATAAATAATATCCAGAGTTTGTGAGGCCACAACGAGCGTCGTTGTGAAAGGCCTCGGATCAGAGATGATGAAGGCGAACGCCTCGCACTCGCATTGCGCTGAATAATTATAATTTCGTCGTTGTCTTAATTTTCGTGATACAGAAGATTTGAGTGTGGTGTGCTTGACCAATTGTGACGCAAGGGCCTTGCGTGTGAGTGCTTGATATCACTGCGGCTTGTGAATATGCGAAATGGGAGCTCGGCTGCGCGAGTATTAGTCTACATGCTTCCGACAGGCACAGCTCAGTGCTAGCTGCCCGCGTGGCGTGTGGCTAGTTAACTTTATATGCAAGTTCAAGGGATGTTCATTATGTCTTCAGCAGTCTTGATGATCAGCCTTTTGCGGAAGGAAAGATCTTGGAAGCCCGGTTTCACACTGCACTTCGCGAGCCCTTTTCTTATGCACTTGGCTTCAAGCTGACTGAAAAGCTCGTCTGCAGCAACGTTGCACTATATATGCATGTGAATAGTGAACCACCTAGACTCATTCTTTCTCCTTCACTCTGTTGCGCCCTTTCCCTCACCATGTGTAGGGTAGCAAACTGGAGAAAGTCTGGTCGACGTCCCTGCCTTCTGCCTTTCCTGTATTCTCTCTCTCGCACACGCACACTTTATATTTTAAGGGCACATTTTTGGGCAAGTTGGTGGTTCATTATGTGACACCAGCGCAAAACAAGGAACAAGGGACACTTTATATATTGAGTTCGTGCTCTGACAAGTCGCCCGTGCAATAGATGTTAACAAGATACGAGACGTCGTTCAGGTAACTACTGAAGTAGCCCAACGTAACCATATCTGACAACAGTGGCTTACTTTTCTTAAGAGTATCGGCCACAATAACACTCGACCACAATAACACTCGATTAACACTGATTGGCCGCACTGAACCGCTTCAGGGTAGGAAAGTATTATTTAAAGGTCGACTAGAGTCAAAGTAAAACCTTAGCATCGTCATATAGTATTTCGCGCTGCAAATTAGCACCATTAGGTCACTGTGATGTTAAGTGTATCATCTGGTCAACCTCCCAGCCTTCTGCCTTTGTTTCCTGTCTTCCATCATAACAATTCCTCGTTTTTCTACCCTTATGGCGCAAGAAATGCCCCGAAAGCCCGGCACGTTGAAAATTTGCTTCCTTTGGAAGGCAGCCTAGCGTATGATTAGCTATAAGGCGTTTTTAAAATTTTCGACGTGCTCGGAAAGCCTGGACGGGAATTTCAGAGCGACGTCACCAGTCGTCTTACCGTTCTTGTGTTCCTTGCTGGTTTAGCAAGTGTCTTTCTACACTACGAGTGCCCATTAAACTATATATGTTTCCAAGTTGCTAGTACAGCTTGAATGAATGCCGGATCACTTGACTTTAGGTTTATTAACTCTAGGTTTAACGCCTCAAAGAGACTGAGGTTAAGAAAGACGCAGTGGTTGAAGACTCCGTATAATTTAGACCACCTGTAGTTCTTTAACGCGCACTGAAATAGCACAGTACACGGACCTCTAGCATTTCGCCCCCCATCGAAATGCTGCCGCTGCGGCCGAGATCGAACCCGCGACTTTAGGGTTCCCAGACGAGCAACGTAACCGCTAGGCCACCGCGGAAGCCGGCTTAACTCTTCAACGCCCCTTCAGTGGCCATTGTCTAAGTAGAATGCAAAATGGATGAATAGAAGTTTAAATTGCACGTTAGCACTGTATAAAAACAACATTGGGATGGTGAATTTCAGCCGTGTAATTTTATTTCAATGGCACTGCTCTCACTGAAATAAATAGTTCCGCGAAATTACGCGAAAGATGTGGTTTTCGTGTTCCCGAAATCTCCCGAATATATTTCCATAGTGGCTCACTTCTACGGAATAAGTTGTCCTTTTGTAATAATAATAATATTTCCGGTTTTACGTCCCAAAACCACGATGTGATTATGAGAGACACCGTAGTGGAGGGCTCCGGAAATGTCCTTTTCTAATTTTTCATTATTTATTTACGCTTATACACTTGCCGGTCCACACCACTTCGCAACATTGTATAAACGCTTAAGACGTTAGGATGTCATCTTTTGTGTATTACGTATCGCTTTCTTTATCGTTATTATTAAAGCTATCGTCACTAAATAATTCAGCAACAAAATGGCCAGTTGTTCAGTGGTCATACTTGCTTGTCGCCTCATGGCTCTACAATGAGCGGTACCACAATAGAATTAGTACGAGGCAAGTGACTGCTAGTAATCATTTTGTGTTACCGAGAGACTCATATGCTGAATTTTGAGGGGAAAAAACAGCCAGAGAGACATTGACAGACTGCCAATGCGCAATCGTTTGGCATTAGCTCCCTGTCCATCGATAACCAGCCTCGTTTGATTCGCGGGTCAAACAATCGCAACACAATAAATTCGAATATATATATATATATATATATATATATATATATATATATAGATCCCTATGCCATTTTTGTGACGAAGTTGTTCGAGTTCATCGAAGGCTAACACTGAAGGACAACACTATTTCGGCAATATTTCTTGGTGGCATCGACAGAGAATGCTCCTTCGCAGAAACACCTTCTAATAGCTTTCGCTACATTGCTTTCCGCGGAAAACGCGCATTCGTACGCAACAAATATGCAGAAAAGAACATCCGGCGCAAATATAAGTGATACCGGATGCTCTAGCGAAGCTGTCCAAAATTATTTGTAGGCAGGAGATCAACTGCGCGGGAAAACACGCGCTTGTCGTACGTCGCGTTTGATGCGACCCTATAGTGCAAAAATACAATTTTTTTTTTGAATATTTGTTTGGAATTTATCGCTTTTCTGGAATCAGCGCTGGGCCATGAACTGCATTCACAGTTGAAGTTGCATTCACTATACGATTGTTTGTGGCGCGAGCTATTTTCTGCGAACTAGAGAAAGTTTCCGGGTCGAAACTAGTAGGAAACTATTGTCTAATACGGTGCTTCGTTATATTTCGTCATGCGAAGGTGTAACTTATCTGTCATACATATTCTTTCCATATGAATACAATGAAGGCTAACGATGCTTTAACATGTTGGCACCATTGACCTGACTTTGAAAAGCTGGTAGACTTCCCATGCTTTAGAAAGCGTAGCGTGCTTTGTAATCTGTCTTTTACTGTGTTGTCTGTGTATGCAATCAATTATAATTCTTGAATTCGTAACATGCATTTGCACTTGGTGACTTGACCTTCAACAGAAACATAAGGGTGAACACATTGGCTGTTTTCATTTTTTGTATACTGTAAAAATTTTTAAAATTTTTTTTAATATACTGTGTATTCTTGATCGTCCAGTATGCTGTTTCTGCTGCTCCCATGCCTTTCTTTTCGTTCACTTTTCTTTTCTTGTAAGTATATTTCCTGCGCAAAAAATTTTTTCTGATATCTTGTCCTTTCCTGTTGAATAATTCCGTCATGACATCTTCATACCCTGCCTGGTCTGTGATGTCGCAGAAAAGGAATGTCCAGCGCCATGACAAGCGCTGCTGGCTATTCGCTTTCTGCACCTTTATGTGGCGTTGAACGTAGTGGCTTTCTTAACATCATTGCCTTCTGTCGCGTCCGGCAGAGACGTGTGAGTAAAATACATGCTGTCAGAGCTTAGTTATAGTTGTTAACGTTCCTTTACGCTGTCTTTTATAAATGTCTGCGCACGGCGCACGTAGATGACAAACGAGCACAAAGTTTGTTTCTCGACTTGTGCGATGTACTGTTAATTAGGCTAATTAAAATTGAATACATTTTCGCTTGCATTTTCTTTAAAACCTTGCAACGTGGATTACATATGCGTATGTGTGCTCTTGTGAGATTCGTTTTTTTTTTCTCTTTTTTTTTCTGTTTTTTTTTTTTTCGTCGTGACCAATGTCACGGCCCTAAGGCCTCTCTTTGCGGCAGGCAAAAGTTGCATGGAAGGACATTCTTTTATTCTACACTTCGCAAACTAATTATCCTTAATGACAGAGGTAATGCTGTTACATTCCTCACTGTTGCTATATGCTTGCTCTGTTCTTGTTTTTCTTTTCATTTTTTTTTTTCGGGTGAATGCAAACCTCGTGATTTATCCTTAAGTGGTATTCTTGTAATCAGTGATGCTATTCGTTATCACAAAGGTTCTGCAGTACTACTGCACGAACCGTGGCTTCTAACCTTATTCGAGTCAAGTTTGCAAAGAGGAACGAAGAGACCTTTGACCTAATGCTCTAGTTGTGCATGTATGGCCCAGCGCTGTGAAGGTGCGATTGAGAAGTTACGTGAAATCCATACCAGACGGCTTGCATCGAGCGAACGCGTGCCACAAGTCAGCCAGGAACTATCAGACGCAATCTTTTTCGGGTGCATCAGTATTGACCTCCGAAAAGCGGCGCACGTTCTCTGCATTCACTGTCGTGATGCCCCTGGAAAGCTTTCCTAGTGTATCTCTATTAATGTAGGACGAAGTCTCAGTTTATATCCACCTTTCTGTGAACGTTCTAGCCTTTAGTTTACTGTACGAATTAATTATCTATTTTACTGTATTACTTTAGCTTTCATTGGGCATATATTCTGACTTGTAGGCGAACTATGTTCAAGCTATTTGAATTATGATCCGGGTTTCGATGGACGGCAGGGACCTCTCGAAAGTACGCTGCCATTATGAGTGGAGAAGGAGAGAATATACAGCCTTCATTTACCGAAACACAGTACGTGCATGATAGCACATTACATATGTAAGCGCACGCTATCATCGCAATCATGCATCCCGGTTGTCGATCAAATCAATCATTTAAATTTGAAAAATGAGCTTCATTCAAAGAAATAAAAAAAATGCGTGCATTACAGTTGAACCAATAGCCTGGGTGAATTGTACCTGGTTCAACACAAAAAGCGTGTGAAGGTCAACCACATACGTGTTTCCTCAACTAGTAAGAATGTTTTTTTACAGGAGCAAGTATTACTTTATTAATTAACTGATATCAATTTACGAAGGAAGTGTTATTACATATGACTACGCAAGAAGCAACGTTCACATGCAAGGGCAAAGTTACTTTTATTTCCACAGGCACAGTGTTCCATGTTACGGAGTCAAAGAATTTTAATAATCGTTTGCCGTAGACATTACTACGATAAAGAGTTAAATTTCAGTTACTTGCTTGCTTGGTGTTTGTACGTGGGAAGTTGAATATGGCATTGGGTAAGGCGAGATTCATGTTTCGTATTCTGTGAACCAGTCAAGCAATTTTATTGTTTCTTAAAGACATCTCCGCATGTCAGCAATGTTGCGCGTTGAAATGTTCTACGTCGATTTTAAACAATCACGGCACATATTTAAGGATTTTAGCGCTTTATTCGTAGGCTTCGTTTACCCGAGGGGTCGTTCTGTTCGTTGCTGTTTTGTCTTTCGGCTCTTTATAACTGTGCGTCTCACTTCCCTCTGCGTCAGTTTCCCAGAACTAAAAAAAAAAAAAAAAAAAATCTGTAAATCCGATGCAGGGGTTGAATATGCTATGGAAACTATTCATATAATTACGCTGTGCATGCCTGCAATCTTCTAGAATAGCAACAGTAAAATTTCATTGGTTCTTCTTGCGCTGAGTAGTAGTACGAAATGAGCACGAAAAACAGGGCTACTTTCACGAGGGATGTTGCGCAACGCAAAGTGTCCGTGTTTTTTGTCCTCGTTTAGTCGTACTCCACGCAACAAGTAACCATGAACTGCCACCAACCTAGCCCAATTCGTCGCTTTCTTGAACGGTAAAAAACACAAGCGTCTTATCCTGATGGGCGGTCGTCTGTTATCTTTGATAGCAATGAAAATGATGAAGAAAGCATTTAAAATGTTCGGTATAGAACTTCGCAATTATGTCATATTAAAGAGAAAAGAAAAAGCGAAACATAACAGAAATCGAACAGTGTTTATTTCACGATGACTGTCGACGTTAGCGCGTTTAGCATTCAAACAAAGCAGTGGCACACCGTAGAGTTAAATGGATCTTTATTTACAATTAATCTATCTGATTTTTCCGTTGCTAAGGGTTTACGAACGCCTCAAATAAAGCTTCACTAAACGTGGCCTCTCATTTGAAGCCAAGCTTTGTCCTGCTGGTGTTGTTGAATTTGCGTATACGGCATCTCTCATTTCGAATGAACCGCGACACAATTGCACATGAGCTTCTTTTCTGGGTGCAAAATGTTCATTTTCGTTGTAGCTATAGCGAACCCAAGCTCAAGTTTCGACGCGACGCTCGTGCAGCCGAGCTATGCTGGGGATAGATGTGCCGGCGAAGGCGGTTTGTCGCCGGATTTGGCAGCGGCGGCGGCAAGGACACGTGCGCGCATGCGCTCCTCATTCTGCCCGGCGCACTGCTAGTCAGCAATAGTTACATTATGACGCACCACAGATGCAATCCCAGAGCTTTGCGCTTGCGCGGAAGCGGGTGCGGCATTGTTGTGGCGAAAGGAGCGCCGTGGATATTCCCAGTTACGATAAGAGCAGTGGCGCTGCTCGACGTTGCTTTGGAAGCCTATAGAAAAGCGCGTGTTCTCAGTTTTATCAGTAGATCGTTGCCGTGCAACAAGACTCGCTTGGCAAGCGTCGTGCAGCGCTGCTTTTATATGATTGAAGCTGTCAAGCGTGCAGGGATTGCTAAGCTCTCGTCCATGATCTTACAGGTAGAACATCGAGCTGCTGTGTAGGGAGAACTTGGTTCGAAACCGACTGTAGGACATGTAATTAGCTCTCTTTTCTTTAACTCGCGAGCGCAAAGTTTCTGGGGCTGGACTGCGAGTAGCAGTAGCACACGAAAGTAGAGGAAGCAAGCTAACAAGGCCAGTCGCATTAAAACATTGTGGAAATACATCTTCGTGCAGTAGAAACAAAGCGGGAAAACTTACCTGTTCTACAGGTCACACATACAGCAAACTTTTCCATTTCTATGTATATTAACTCGGTATTTAAATTCATTGGAGAGCTAAACAAAACTTCCACTGATACATGCTCATGCAGGATTGGGCTCCATGGCTCGTGAACAAGTAATGTGCAGTCTCACTGAAGTAGCTTCTCGTGAGAAACTATGTTTGGCCTTAGCTCGTGCAAAGAGCTTCTCACAAGTAGCACACCACACAAGTATGGAAAAGTCGCCACAAATTCATAGCGCGTTCCCAACAAATGGCACTCTGTACTTTCAAGCGGACGCAGAATTGAACGTTTGCCAAACAACAGCGAAATGACTTTATCAGACATTAAGATTGGGCTAAATTTAGCCCCTTAGTAATACATTCAAGTCGAGCCTAAATTTCGTGCACCTTAGCCGTCACCCTTTCAGGGAGTTACTCGCGGTCAACGGTGCCACCTTGGTTATGAAACGAAATAGCCTCTAGCTTTCTTTTTTTTTTTTTTTTTTTTTTTTTTTTTTTTTTGCGTGAGTGCCTGCGCACATGCTACCAACTGGCTCGAGAAAATGTGTTTCGCTATTGTTTTGTCGCATTCTCAGCCAACAGGCCACGCAGCATAAGCATACAAATAATGGATGACATTATTCGCTTTCGCGCTCTCCTGAACTGCATGACGTTCCAGAAGCACCAGAAGAGTTATGTTGTACG
Organism: Rhipicephalus appendiculatus; assembly: GCA_030522465.1. Lineage (NCBI taxonomy): Eukaryota > Metazoa > Arthropoda > Arachnida > Ixodida > Ixodidae > Rhipicephalus > Rhipicephalus appendiculatus. The sequence goes on along the minus strand of JALIZH010032945.1, from coordinate 12,792,716 downwards.
CAAGCACGCCTTCACCAAGTGTTTCAGGGCCATTTCATGCGATCTCCGGTCAAAAAATGGCGCCCGATAATATTCCAGTAACTGGAACAGAACAGCTGAATTATATTAGACTTCTCCTCTCGTGTCTTCAAGCACATGCACATTTGACTTTCTCTGGCCGCCTTGTAGCAATATATTCTACCTGTGTTACACTGTGGGCCTATTTATTCATGCTAACGCGCCACTACATGCGGTCATTAACTCTGAAGTTCGTGAGGCATACGATTTCTCTTTATCGGTACAGTCGTGTCTGTTCCTTCGCATTTTCTTATTTTTTTATTTGCATTTTTTTTTTTTTGCACTGATGCATTTGATTCTTGTCCGCTATAAATATATCGTTTACAGGGCGTGGAAGGGACATTTATAGCGCGATAAGATGCGTACCTTGATCACTTATTCTTTCTTTCCTTCTTCATTTTCTTATTAGTTCTCTGCCCCTTAGCCCTCCCGCAGTGTAGAATGGCAAACCAGGGACAACCTGGTTAATCGCCCTGCTTTTTCCTTTTTCTTTCTTTCTTTCTCTCTCTCTCTGTCTCTTTTGATCTTAACTAAGACGCGACGATTTCGTTCAGGAATCCTTAAATATACTTTTAGTTCCGTAAGTCTAGGGAATTTAAGTTTTCATCGAAATTATGTGACGAGGAGGTAATGTGTGGCAAAAGTAGTGAAAATTAAGCAATATGCGCTACACGACTCCACGTACAAGGTAAAACCACGTACGGTTCTTGGCCTTGCAGAAATGCCACTAAACCGGAACTCGTGAACCTCGGAATCATTTTACGCCAGTTTCAAAGAAAGTGAACGTGGCAGGTTAGTCACCGCCGTTCAAAGGACACGTGTCCACGATACCACTTGCAGACTATCTATAGGCTCCTCATCGCTACATTCGTTGTTTTCCTTTTCGTTCTTGCAGCCTTTTATTACCCTCTTTTTTTCTTTCTGTGAACTACGCACGAACTGTGCGGCTGATGAACTACGAAGCTTCACTGTCTAGGTCTAAAGCGCCGTGCATTAATGACGCATCCACCGGGACAGTCGCTTGAGTGACATCGAAGAAATAGTTCGCTGCAGTGTCCACGCCACGAGAGACAAGTTTGATCAGCGAATATAGTTCTGCATTGTTTAATGTATCTACAGTTTTTTCCTAGTTGTTTGAGATCATTTTTCGAACACTTATATTTTTTGATCAGCATTTCGTGATCTGCGTCATATGCGTGGTTTGACTTCGCTTTGTCGCATCCGTGCTAACAAAAAAGAAAAAAAAAGAGTGAAGGTTAGGTTCCTTCTTCATTAGATTACTGAGCAACTTTTGATATTTTGATATTTTTTTAAGAAGCTTGAAGAGAAAGCAAAACTCACACTTTCATCCCGTTCAAGTCACGGAAATCATCCCAGCACGTGGGTGCCCGTGGTCTGTCAAAGTGTCACTTCCTTTAAATTATTAATGCGACTATTTCAACGCACGTAAATGTAGCGCATCCCTGGTGTTCTGCAGTGACCAACATTTGGAGGGCACTCTTTTTAACCCCTAAATTCGCAACGCGTATTGATGTTGCGCTCACGAAGACCTCCTCGCTCATAATGATTGCATAAATTGCTTTACAATTCCGACAGACTGATTTTGCGTACGTCTTCATTTAACTGCGTTCTTCTGGTAATCGTGCTTCATATTATTCAGAGGAAAAGCCAAGTTAGCTTACTGCATTTGTAGCTCATTACGTGGTAGCTGCGACTCCTAATTTTTTCCATGAAATTAAGTTGCAATGCTGTTGTATCTGAAAACCCGCGAATACCGCGGTGAGCCTGAGGATGGCGACTCATGAAGTGGTCGCTTCTCCTGTGCCCTCTAAATTATCATGGCATCTAATTTGCACTGCCCCGTATTACCATCAAACGTCCAGTGTGGGCTAACTCTTATCTGCGGTGGACGCGACCATGTGAGCAACTATATTTACCTTGATCCATATCTATTGTTTATTGGTTGTTGTTGTTTTTTTTCTTTTGCTACAAAAGTTGGTTTTGATCAGTTTATCCAATCACCGTGACAAACATTTTTTCACATAAGACGCTGTAAAACGATGAACGAGAGACTCGCTTGGCACACGGTAGTTTCTGAAGCAATTTTCAACATGCCAGCTGCATACTTGTCCTTGCCTTGATATGGCGCTCTACGCCTCCTAATGCGGCTCATATTTGTTTATCAAGAAACGCGTGTCACGAGAATCGAGAGTGCCTGTCGCGTGATAAGGCCGAAGACTACGTTTCACGTGTGCTTAGTTATGAGCGCGCATGCCTCGGCAAGACAACGCGCATTGCTTTCTTTCATTCTTTGATCGCCTACTTCCGTTATCACGCCTGGCTCGCGCACACACCGGGCGTGTTAGAATGAACGACGGATGCGGTTTCGAGTTCCCCCCCCCACCGTTCGCCGTCGTGCCATGCGCGCCGCCAGCCGCAGTCTTTGGCTCAGTTTATTTTGGGAGCCCTTGTAGCACCTTCCTCCTCTCAACCCTCTCCCGCCGCTTCCCTTTCGGCCTCTTTGCCTCCTGTTCTTTATTCTTTCTCTCTCTTTCCTTTTAGGGGCTCTCCTTTGGTTCTCTTTCTTGTATTTTGGACATGCTTGGACCGCCAACAAAGGAAGCTATTCAGTGCGTCTCTATAGGAGGATGCGTTGATAACAAGCACCACGGCTAACAGATTTTTTGACGCCGGAGTCGCTGTCGCGCCCGCAGTCCACGTACACCCGTTATTCCCACATCACCGCGGTCGGGCTTGGGGTGATTTCGCACTTTTACTTTACATAGTGATTTCTATGAGGGCTATACAGTCATGCTAGTCTTTTGTTCCCTCTATACTTCCGCGTTCACAAAGATGACGTGTGTGTGTGTGTGTGTGTGTGTGTGTGTGTGTGTGTGTGTGTGTGTGTGTGTGTGTGTGTGTGTGTGTGTGTGTGTGTGTGTGTTTGTGTGTGTGTGTGTGTGTGTGTGTGCGCGTGCGTGCGCGCGCGTTCGTGCGTGTGCGTGTGTGTGCGTGCGTGCTTGCGTGCATGTGTGTGAGGGAGGGAATGATTTTTCTCAGGTGTGTTTCAGCTGTCATGCTATTATTTAACGTAAGGATTACGTTGGACGCTCATTAAAGTGCGAACACAACGCAATGTTTACTTGTCCGATGACCTGGTATCACAGCAGCTATGGCGTTGTGCTACTGAGCCCAAGGTCACGGGTTCGATCCAAGCCACTGCGACCGCATTCCGATGGAAGCAATATGTAAAGATGCTCTTAAAGTTAGGTTTAGATGACACATCAAAGAACCTCATGCGATCACATTTCATCCGAGGTCCACCACTACTTCGCTCCTCATACCCTTTAAAAAAAGTAGCAAACAGTTAGTAACGGCAGCATTTGGTACTCCCGTGTCAACTTTACTTCGTGTTGCTAACCTTTAACTACAATAGAAATATATGAAAGGTAGGGTACTCAGCGCGTCAGGGTTAGTAAAGGTTACTACCTGTACTGACCGTAGTGCGCTATGCTGTAATTGTGACAGTCTTGTAGAAAACTGAGTCAAACTACAATTTTCTTGATTATGTTGGAATAAGTGTTGTGTTTCGTCATGGCACACGTATATGCAATCAGTGAGGTATTAGAATCTGGGTCCAAAACATCGACGATATGTCTAAGTTCGGGGCTGCTCGCCTGTGCATCGTGTGCTGCCCCAAAGTCGGGCTATAAAAAGCCTGAAAAATTTCTGTTTGAGCATATGTCGCGTCGAAGCCTTTATATACTGTGAGTTCGTGTGTTTGTTCTTGTTTATGGTTACTTTATGCCTTTATGTATACGTTGTTACCTGAATGTGCCATTGTGGTGCCTATTTAGCAGGGCAACTACATGAAGTAATAAGCGGTTGTCAATTAGTCTAACAAGACAAAGCGTGTCTCATAGCCTTCGCCGCTTTGGGATGTTAAACTTCGTTATCCAAGCAGCCGTACCGTTTCACTTTTTTTTTATTTGAGCTTATGCTTTTTGCAATAAGTTCGACTTGATATGAAATTGCCGACAAGGCACATAAACCAAACAGATGTAAACCTATTGTTGGGTAATTGTAGTTCGCTAGCTTAAGTAACCGTACTAACAAAGTGGTGACTGTCATGGCACTAAAGTTACTAACTTTGTATTACTTATCCGAAGGTTGTAGATTCGGTCCCTACAGGTGGTAAAATCCTAGCTTCTCATCAATCTTCCTCGAGTTGGCGGGAGAAAGAGAGGGAGAGGAGGGGGGAAGCGTGGCACGGGAGACTGCTCAAAGTGGCGTCCCTTAAGTACTGCTGAGCTGAAGCGAAATGTCTTTTTATGGCAACCATGGAGTTCATTTGGATGCGGCAGTTGAGCTCCGGCAAATTTTCAACCAGAAACAAGAAAAAAGAAATGTCATCACTAAATGCCGGTAAAAATCGGCAAATCGCCATAGAATATTTGACGAAGGCAATATCGGGAAGCTCTTCTAGTCATCCAAGCAAAAAGCCCCAGAAACTACCGATCGCAATGTGTCATGTACTCAAGAGTCAGCCAGCAGTGGTGGGCTCCTGTTTCTCACATTACTGCGAAGCGCGTCTGTAAAAGTCCGCGTGGCCGATGACATGCCGATTGGCTTGATGAAAAGCACGAAACTCTGTTCTTGTAAGGTCAAATTGTGAACGTTACTGTTTACAAGCTCTTCGTTCTCAACTTTACAGAAAAAGCCACATAGATATGTATAGCTAATATTTTCATCTATGTGAAATATCACTCGTTAGCAATAGCAAGAATAAGTCATTGGAAGTGTCGCCATTTTAGCTATTTTGTCTCGGGATTTATCGACTTTACTGTATGTCTAGCACCGAAATTTTGCTTAGCGGCCAGCGACTTTATTTCTTTCTTTAATTTTTTTTCTTTTCAGCGACATGGCAGAACAGTATGGCGACTCTTAACGATTTGAAAATTAAGAATCTGCCTTTTTTTTAAGTGCTTTCTAGGACGCACTTTATTTTTCAAAAGCTGTAAGCAAGCGGCTGAAATCGACCGTATGCGTTACGTTGTGTTGTACACGTTGACTGTATTTTCGAAGATATCAACTTGCATCCCAGTGCTCTCACAAAACGGCTTGGTTTTTTATTTATTACTTTTTTTTTTTTGTTACATGGCACCCGTTACAATGGGGGTTGACGCTTCGGGGGCTGCAGATAGAAATAGTCTACGTACCTTCGAGGCATAGAAGTTAGCAGGCCCATCAGTAAATGAAGTTAGCTATTGCAATAAGCTTCATGTATCAGTCTTCTCTCGGGAATTCAATATTAGTCGTACGGGAACAACTCATTGTTTTTTGTTTTCTTTCTTTCGCATCATCTGTGTAACTTCTCGGCTGCCATAGCATGGACATTTGTCTATACTTCTTTTTTTCGGGGGGGTGGGGGGGGGGGGGGGTAGGGGGGGGTTATGGGGGGATGGTGCGGTTTATTCCTGTGCGCATTGAGAGCGCATGGTCAACCGTGGTAAACTAACATACGTAGAAATAGCCGCAGTGCTGGGAGCTGAGCTGCGATAAAAGCTTCCGCTCCGCTTTGCTCATGTCAGGCAAACAGTTTTGAGCAGATCATACGTCGTGCATTTGTCTCGTACTGTGGTCTCCTGGATCTCGGGGTAAGAATACTACAATAACATTGATGAGGCTTTCATTATTAACAGACTTGATGCACTGAATGGCCACTATACATCAGGGAATACCAAAAGAGCGCTTCTCATATTTCCCGTCCCCATTTTCTCCCTCGCACTTTTCTCCTTTTCCAGAATGCGGGGTAGTCAATACGACACATTTCGCCGTTCTTGCCTTGTCTGTCTTTTTGTCCCACTGTTCACCAAATTGAGGTGGAAAATTTTCTTCACTGTGAGAAATTGCTGTCCTAGAAAATGCGTCTCAACTGCTCTTGAATCTTGCTGCAGGTGTGACGCGAACTTGTTTCGACACTTTCATCATACGCGAGGAAGCTCGCTGAGTGGTACGCGTCATTTGCAACAAACTACAGTTACTGATCCGGTAGCTAATTATTCCATTACTTAAGCAGCGCTAGTTACGTCGGGTAATTGCAGCAACCCGGCGCGAGCCGTCTGGCAACCAAACCGAGCTTTATGTATACAGGACACGTCGTTTCGAGAGCCCGGTGTTGCCCGCGGGTATACAGTCCTTTTGTCACCTCGTTAATTAGACTGGAGTGCGCGAAGCTGTCGTGAACTACCGGCGACACCGAGATAAGCAACGACAATGCTTCTTCGTCGATGGCGCCGTGAGGAAGAAGAGAAATGACAGCGGCGCCGTAATGCGGGGGAAAAGCCTGCGACTTGGTCGCGGCGAGCAATCAAGGCGGAGGCGCCAGCTTCCGGCAGCGACGCAAAGCGACGCGGGCCCGGCTTAGCGCCGATGGGACCGGCGTCGCGTCTGCATGTCATCCCGGCACGATGTGTACAAACGCGGTCCAGCGAGGTGTCGAAGGGCCGTTCAATCAGCGGGCCTCCCCGATAGCGGCGGCCAGTCGATGCTCACTCGCGATGCGCCCTGTACGCGGTGGCGCTATACGCGGAGCCTTTCAATAAATGCGCCCCCCCTCCCTCCTTTGATCTGGCGGGGACGCATATCCGCGCCCCTCGTGCGCGAAGGGGTGGCGGCGGGGGGAGAGAGCGATGGCGTCGCTTCCGGCCAGATATCCACGGGACCCGACCAGTGGTCAGCGCCCTCCACGCCGGCTCCCTCGCTGGACGCCAGCTTTTGTGGTCGGGGGGGGATCTCGCTTAATTCCCTCTGGGAGGCAACCGCCACGCCGGGGCTGGTGTGCGACTCTGATTTCTGGCTTGCGGTCTGCCGGACCCGTTTACGCTGCCGTGGACAAGCGCGCCTGGCGAGGGGCTGTCCCCGGGAAACTGGCCAGCGCGCGGGGCCTAATGGGCTGCGGTTGCTGCCGCCGTCTCGGACGGGAGCGGCCTTGTTGCAGCCTGTGCGTCATCTGTGGGAATCGCTAATTGACGCCGCGGAGGAGGAAAAAGCCAATCGAATTCTCGGGGATGCAGAAAACCGTAACCACGATTCTTCAGCGGTAACGCGTTGCGCTTCCGACGCTTCGGTCATTTGTGTCTTCGCCGGCGATCCCGTCACGTATAAGCTGTATGTCAGGATAGCTGCAATAATGACCGTGAAGGATGCATATGGGGAAGTTGCCACTGTGTATTGCGTTCCTCTTTAAGGAGGAAAGAAATAAAATATAATTGCCTCTTGGCTTACAAGTGACACCGCGGTATGAACTAATGTTGCAGGGCAAACGGGAGGTAATGCGTGCGAGGACGCGCCCGGCAACCACGTGAACGTTTACCGAGAAAACCTTTCTGCAATAACCACTTTGCGTCATGTTTCAAGTGTTTCTGCCTGAGAGAGAGGAAAGAGCGGACGAGAGGGGAGAGGCAGGGAGGTAACCAGATGGGAAAATATGGTATGTTACTATGAACAGCTTTGAGTAAGTCCATACGTGGGGCCTCTTACATTTACTGTTTCGATATTGCACTTTAACGCTTGGTGTCTTCTTATCGTTTAAATTAAGCACCAGTGTAGCAAACGCCCTGAAAAGGACATGTGGTAGGTTATATAGAATCATAGAAAAGAATCGGCCCTCTGTCTTCTGTAGGAATCGTGACGCCCTTTTGTCGACGAGGGAGTTGATTGTTGTCTATGAAGAACAATGACTACGGCTAAGTTTAAGGTCAGAAATAAGCCTGTATAACGCAAGGGCTTTACATGTTGTGTAGCATTTTTGCAAGCATCGCTTACTCATGCTTTACCCTCAACTGCCTCAGTTTTGCTTTTGTTGTCTTTTGATTAAAAGGTTCACCTGCCGGCCTTGTTGAACGGTGCTTATAGAGTTGGAGAAAGGTCCCACAGGTGTTTCTTTTTGTGTGTGTGTATGCATGACTTTCGTATGAAAAGGTTGCATTTCACTAGCCACAGCAAGTAGCCTGCGTCGATCTCGCTATTATTCTAAATTCGAGATGCACCAAAAACTATTAGAACACCTTTATCTTTCCTGTCACTGTCAGTTTAGTCTGTAGTCGGCTTATTTACGGCGTTGTATATACAAATATGACGCAAAGATCGCGATGTATGTGAAATGAACGCCTATATCCGTCATATACTGGCATTTCAAATTGCATTCGTCTTGCTGCGCTATTACAACGCTGGCCGGCTAGCGCGGTCATGCAGCTCTAATAGTAGTGCCCTTTGGCATCTATTTGGTAATCTTGTACACTGTTGTCCACGATGCGATCTTCGGCATAAAAAACCCTGGGGTGTGCGTGATGGCTTCGCTGCAGAAGTCTCCGAAATGCTGCGGCCGCCGACAATCCCTTGTATACCAAAGGCCAGTGCGAAGTGTCTGGAAGAAAACGTTGCGAGAAAGTGGCGCGCACAGTTTTCATTCGTGGTTTTCGAAGAAAACCATGGAAAGAAAGCACAATCATAGGTGTGGAACGCTCACCTTTATGTAAAAGAACTCGGTATCCTATTGCTTATGCGAAATTAGTATCCCGCATGTATCAAGCTTAGAGGCACCTAGCCATTCTACGGTCATTGTTTACTTCAATAACTTTTATTTTCCTCCGCCACGGGACGCCTGTGAAGGCTACGGTATACAATAAAAAAAAAAGGGGAGTAAAAGGCGACTACACACGTTTTTCTTACTGTTATTTACAGTTCTTGTCAAAAATGAACAAACCATGTTTGAGACTGTCGGCCGATGTTCTTTATTTGCGTCTATCACCCTTCGTGGATGCGTTGAAGTTTTACGCAGCTTCTCTTTGGTAGTTCACGCGGACGGTCAAATTTAAACCGTTAAGGGCATTTTATAAGCGGTAGGCTTCGTTTTATCACGGCCGCTGAATTTATCTGTCTCCAACCAAGCCCTCTTTCAATTAACGCTTTACCGTAATGTTACCCTCTACCCTTGTGCGCTTCCGCCTCGCGTCATGGAGAAGTGTGGTCGTCGCACCATTCATTCATTCATTCATTCATTCATTCATTCATTCATTCATTCATTCATTCGTTCATTCATTCATCTTCAGAAAAACGCGATGGCTTTAATGATTGAGTAGTTTAATGAACAATAGTTTGCCCATGTTCTTGTACTGCTACGTTTGTGTTGACCGTATCACTGTGATCGCAACCGGAGGAGACCAATCCATGCCGAGCAGATCCAGCAAGAGAGAAAGGAAGACTCCTTAGAAAATGCCACGAAAACTGTAAATCCTAAATAATAGTGTCGACATCGATGTTAGCGGCATGCTTAATGCATTTTTGAAACGTCATGTCTGCTCTATGTAGTCAACGGGCGAGTGCAGTAGAACTGGAACGGTAGCGAGGACGGTGTGTCGGTTACACTGAATGTACAGTTTTCAAAGGCTCAGCCGCGGCAGCGATTTCACAATGCAAAGCGATTCAATATGGACAAAAGCGTTGAAGGCACCGTACACCTGTCACACAGATGCAAGGGACAGTGCGCGAGGGCATTCGATATTTGAGAGGGTGATGTTCTTGGTGCTGCTCAAAACCCGAAACATTGCTTGTTCGCAACTAAACAGGTATACAGTGAACGATGAGCCGTTTGGTAGTCGATTTAACTACTGCATCGTTTTTTTTTTCTTTCTCTCTCTCTCTCTCTCTCTCTTTCTACCCGTGATATCCGTTGGCTTTGCAGACATTCAGGGCTCGTGCTGGATTTTAAAACGGATGTGGTTCAAGCTCACCAACCTTTTCTATTCTCTGATGCTCTGCGCCTAACAAATGGTCGCGGGATCGAATCTCGGCCGCGGCGGCCGCATTTTCAATGGAGACGAAAATGTTTGAGGCCCGTGTACTTAGATTTAGGTGCACGTTAAAAAACCTCAAATGGTCGAAATTTCCGGAGCTTTCCACTACGCTGTCTCTCATAATCATATGGTGGTTTTGGGACGTTAAACCCCAACAATTATTATTATCTGAGCCTAGCACATATCAAGAGTTGAGATTGGCACAGCAACTGCTGGCACTATTTGCAATGTGAAATGTCCGCCGCTGTTGGAACTTCAAGCGATACCTTTCGCTGTCGTCGTGCATACATTTTTTTTTTTTTTTGCGTTCTTCCAGTATAGACGAGCCACGCTACACACCTTTACTATTGCTGCGAACGTTGCGGTGCAATGACAACGCGAGACATGGGGGGTGATTTGGCAGCCGTGTCGTATAGCTGATACTACAACTAACTTCTGCCACGTTTGCACCTGCCGCAGTGGCCTGCCGAGATTGTTTTTCTCGACTACGGGGTAGTTCGTTTTTTTAGTCTTCTGGGGCGTTATGTCAAAAGCAAGTATCGAGCCTTTTGTTTGCATTTCCGCTTGACTCACTCAGTGTTATTGCGACACTTGGGGACGCGACACTACACTGCCCAAAGAAGCACTCATGTGTGACAGTTGCTGGCACAGAGCAGGAACCCCCCGCTGGCAAACACATTTTCGTCTTCTCCTGCTCTTCTTCGCCTGTCTGCTAGCTGCTCTTGTTATTATTATTATTATTATTATTATTATTATTATTATTATTATTATTATTATTATTATTATTATTATTATTATTATTATTATTAGCTGGCACTATTTGCAAGACAGGGCTAGAAGTGACTGAAAGTTGCATATGGTGGTTACCTCCTTCCTTTCTTGTTTCTGCCATCACGAATGCCGAAGGTTACTGCGTATCTATCAACCCGCAGGTCGCGGGATCGAATCCCGGCCACGGCGGCCGCATTTTCGATGGAGGTGAACATGCTTGAGGCCCGTGTACTTAGATTTAGGTGCACGTTAAAGAACTCCAGGTGGTAGAAATTTTCGGAGCCCTCCACTGCGGTGTCTCTCATAATCATATCGTGGTTTTGGGGCGTTAAACCCCATAAGTTATTATTACTGCGTACCTATCTTGAATATGTCGATCCGCTTGAAAGGAACAACGCACCCAGTTCGCCACCTTTGACAAGCACGCCCCATAGAAGTGTCTAATTGTAAGAGCGTGAAAAACTAAAGACATTCATTTAGTCTTGGCACGGCATTGAAGCTCGTTCGTAAACTCGTTTCACAAGCCGCACGTCGTCAGGTACTACAGGCACTTCATAATCGGTAACTTCATAAGCCAAGCTTGCAGCACATACCGTACGCGCGGCGTCTCGCAAAAGGCTCATTTACATCAGACCGATCGCCTCGTCGTTCGGTCTTTTAAAGCAACGGTACTTCTGATCAACGGTACGGCGGTTGTATATAGATACGAATGTATTTCCGATAGGCATGCTACGTGTGCTTACCTCTCGGTTGTTGTTTTTTTTTACAATTGTGGCCTATGGGGACGTCGTCGCCGTTTGGTTTCATATTTTGGCATTTCTTATTACGCTGCAAGCTAACCAATTTTCCATCCATTGTACCAGGAAAGACTTGGGGCATCGCGTAACGATAACTACACCACAGTGAGTTTCTCGATTCTACTTTGTGGGACCACCATGTATCCTGATTTAATAATTCCGGGACAAGGAAGGTGGGTGGCTGAAAGACCCATACGTAACTGCTTGCATCTGTATTTAGTGCTCCGTATGTATGTAGTTCGAATAAATATAGATTAACGTTCCAGTCCACGGCGGTAATCCTGTCCTCACGTCCTCACGAGCAACTAGTATATCCTAAATGAGAGAATGTAAACTGACGGAACAGTTGACCGAGAATCTCACCCTATTCCATGTTGAAAGAGAAGTAAGAGATAACATAAAAGAAGAAAGGATAACAGCACAGTGTGGACGGACTCACACAAGAGTGTTCCTGAATTAAAGGTGATTGTACATTGAAATGTTTCTCTCTCTCTCTCTCTTTTTTTTTTTAAGTAAATCACAGTAGTGGTCCTCTAGCTGCTAAATGGCTTGCATAGATGACGCTAGAGGTTAGATCGGGTCTCGCAACTTTCACTCCGCGAACGGAACGGTTTCACGGCGTGAAATCGATTCACGGAGTTTCACGGAGTGAAACGGTTTCACTCTGTAAATTTTCACTCCGTAAATTTTCACTCCGTAGCTGGCTTGGCTAGTGCGGAAAAGGAGCTATAGCCTTTAGGCACAAAAGTTGACGCATTTAAAGAAAACCAGCTCTGTGGTTTCGTCGCAGGGCAAGCGTTGCACATGGCACTGTCAATCTGTCTGACATAAAATGAATAAGCATTTGAGAAGGCAGCGCCTTGATCGGCACAAGCGAAACCGTCACGTGGCTTCGGAGCGCAACAGCAGCCTGAACGCGTATCCTTTCATGTTTCCGCTTAGATATATGCCCGAGCTTCACATTCCGCTCGTATATTGAGTTATTTAGACTGTAACGACAATACTGTGTAAGGCAACGTAGGGCGAAACGTGTATTCGGTCTTGCCGCACTGTCGCACGGATCGCTCGGCGCGTGTTATGGCATCGAGGGCGGTTACATGCGGTCGCTGGGTGCCGTGTGGCGGGGGAGGACGCGGCCTGCAGAGTACAGGACAGCATTCGCACTGTGCGGCAAAAGAAGACGCGCATAAAATATTGCCGCCTATGTCCGCGAAGGAGCGGCCCCATTCTTCCCGGGCCCCGAGTGCGCGGGGGCGGGAGGCGAAAAGCGCGGCCGCCGCCCGGTTCCCCTGCGCACACAGTGAGGGAAGGAAGCAACAAACAAGGCGGCCAAAGAACACCTGGCGCTTTAGCTACCGCGGAGGTCGCCCTCTTGCGAGATAACAACGGCCAAGATTGTGACATTCCTTGCCCCCCCAAGAAACGCTGGACGTAAAGAGAGGAGGGCAGGATGCGGCGCTCGACGAGGCTGAGCAGAGGGGTCGGCCGACATGGCCGCGCTGTGCTTTCCGTGAAATCGGCCTGTTCGCGGCCGTCGACGCAGCTCCTATCACTTTATCTCGGTAGCATGTCGAATGAGGTGCTGCCGTTCCCCGATACGTGGGCGCTTGCGTGCGCCGGTGCTGTTGGCGCTACACGGGGGCCAAACACTGATCCCGTGTTGCTCCGCGCTCTCTCGCCGCCAGCAGTGCGCGCCGCGCGTGTACTACGTCTATCCCCGTTCCTCCAGTGAGTTGGATTGCACCTGAAGCGCGGGCTCGTTTTGTATGACGGATGCCTAGCGGTGATGTGCTCCCAAGGATAAGACCCGATGTGCACCGCCAGGGAGGCGCTTTGTTAACACTCGAGCTACTTGGTGCGCGGATTCCGCATACGTCTTAAGAACAGCGCGAAAGGCAAAAGGGGCGAGGAAGAAAATTCGCGCGTCTGGTCTTGCTTTTTCGCACTTTACAGCCTCACCGTCTGGCAGCGTGTTTCTTAATTTCATTTTAAATATCGTCATACTATGGCTGATTTCGGGTGATCTAACTGTGCACTCATTTTTCAAGCCTAAGTTATCTCTGATACTGAAGACGGTGTAAATCTGACAAAGCTGACACTGTCATGTTTGCATTACTGGTTTCTTCTGAGCGAATGCAGCCGGTTAGTATGGTAAACAGAAAGAAGCGCATAGAATGCCTTGTTTGACTGAGATACAAAATTTAAAAGCATCGCAAGAATCCGGAAGTAAAAATAGGCATGGAAAGACCCGAAGCCGCGAAGATTGCGCATAGTAATATCGCGCATAGGGCGCTAATATACAAGGCTCGGCATTGTTAAGCTGCACTCTGCTTCGCCTTGCTTTGAAGGCGTGTGGAAATACCGTGCAGATGTGCTAAAGGCCCTGCCCTGCTCCGATTCACTTTACTCCTACAGCATGCATCATTGTTTCCTACTATGGTGTTTCGTCATCTGTGCTGGAACACTGCTCATTGTGTTTTCATGAAGCTCCGTTTGCTTTGATAGTATAGAAAATAACGACGCCACCGGTCTCTTGTCACGCATTTCTATGACCACGTAAAAAGAAATGGTCTTTCGAAACATACGCACCTCAAGCAATTTCACTACAATCCGACGCGAAGGAATCTCACTGCTTTCACACACACACACACACACACACACACACACACACACACACACACACACACACACACACACACACACACACACACACACACACGCACACACACACACACACACACACACACACACACACACACACACACACACACACACACACACACACACACACACACACACACACACACACACACACACACACACACACACACACACACACACACACACACACACACACACACACACACACACACACACACACACACACACACACACACACACACACACACACACACACACACACACACACACACACACACACACACACACACACACACACACACACACACACACACACACACACACACACACACACACACACACACACACACACACACACACACACACACACACACACACACACACACACACACACACACACACACACACACACACACACACACACACACACACACACACACACACACACACACACACACACACACACACACACACACACACACACACACACACACACACACACACACACACACACACACATATATATATATATATATATATATAGAGAGAGAGAGAGAGAGAGAGAGAGGAGTTAGCTACACACTATTCGTTAATCACTGCAGGCACACGTTTCTCTCGTTACTTCTACTCGCTCAGAAAGACGCGCACGGTTTTCTAGATCTGTTATGCTTCTTGATACCGGATAGGGGCTGGTGATACACGCACCGTTTTTCGTTTTATTGTTATTATTATTTTTTTTTGTGTGTGTGTGTCACGGTTCTTCTTTAACCCTTAACCTGTTTTCGCTGCTCGCTCTACCAAAACTTGCGTTAAAAGGGGTTGTGACTGATATATTTAATATCACAAGCTACGTCGTTGTTCTTGAGTTACTAATTTGCTCTCGAGGAACGAATGTTTTTTTTTTTTTTTTTTGCATGGAAATCGGTTTTTAATGTCACGGAAAGTAAAAATGGCGACTTATATTAAGCGCTGTGTATATGGAATGACGAAGATTGTTTCGCCTCGGCATGTTAGCATCAAACCCCTTATAGCGCTTAATAAAAAAAAAAGCGCAAACTCGCAATTAAACAAAAATCAGCATATGGTGGGCAAAAGACGTCAACACCGAATGAACTGTTTACATTCTCGTTAGTAATGAGTGCGCTCACGCCGAAAAGTGCGGTGCGCGGCATATGGAAGGAAACCTCCCGCTGGGCATTTTAGTCATATAGAATCCAGCCTGCAGAGGTCGACTAATAGACGAGCAATTAGCTCGTGGCACGCCTTTTAGTTCGTTAATTCGCATCGGCCAATCGAATAAAAGCAAAACGCGTATAGATAATTAGCCGAGCATAAAAAGCCCTGATGCATTTTTGGGGCTTGCCTCAATTTTGCGCGCAGATTATTGCAGCCCTTCTCTCTTCTCAAAGTCTCATCATTGGTCCTATTGACCACGTTCTTTGTCGCTGCCCTCGCTACAGCACGCACAGACTGCTGCTAGCTGCTCTGTTGGCCCGCCTTGTTGACAGACCCTTGTCAGAACAGTCAGTGCTCGAAAGCCGACGCGAACTGTCTTCGCACAGAAAATCATTCAAGGCCTTATTGCACTCTTTGCGTGGCAGTGGCCTATTGAATAGGCTATAGCACCCCCCGCTCCTTTTTTTTGTTTTTGTTTTTTTTTCCCGCGCGTCTACTCTTGTCTCCGCTTTCTTTCCCATCTTTCCCTTTCCCCCCTCCCTCTAGTGCAGGGTAGCAAACCGGATGCTACAATTCTGGTTGACCTCCCTGCCTTCCTCTCATTTTATTTTGTCTCTCTCTCTTCATGATTGATCATTAGAAAATGAGTCATGCTGAAGTGTGAAGCATCGGGGCTGATCGCACATACGCTGACGACCACCTGGCTCCTTCCTCTGCGTAGAAAACTCACTCTGCTGTTTGTACTTAGTGACAAGCCTGATAGATCAGCAGCCATGCCACTCCACTCCATGAATCCAAGCTTCCCTTTCTTTTAACTTTACGGGTCCTTGTCGCTGGCAGCTGCTGGCGCTAAAAACCATGCATATATTTAGTCTTCCGTGCTTTCCTCTAATGGCGCATTCGTAAGCAGTGACGAGAATAACATCGCATGGACTGGAGTGAAACCACTTTCAAGTGCCTCATCACTGGATAACTTTAATCCGTTTGCATCATGTAACGCACTCAGTTAAGGTGATGAAAACATGGCATGCGATATGCTCTGCAACAGACTGGCCGCGGCAGAAGCGAAGAGCCGTGGTTCCGCTCGAACTCTTGCTCTGAGGGCAGGCTGACTGAACGCCTTCGAATTCCTCGCCGTGCTCGGCCGACTGGCTTCACTTGGCACCGTCCAGAGCCCCTCGCCCTTTTCTTTAATCGCGAAGAAAACGAGGCAAACCGAGGCGGCCGAATTTTCAAAGGGCCGAGCGTCTTTTGGCGTCTCGCATTCCTCGGGGGGAAAGCCGACAACACACTTGCTCCCGAGGAGGCCGCTCCTCGGGCCGCTCTCCCCTGTAACTCCTTTGCGAAGCGGGACTTTTGTTTGTCCAACTCTCGGATAGACCAGGGCTACAAAAGGCCGACCGAGCAGGGAAGAAAACAGGGGCAGAAATCACCTGGTCGACGGCCAGCCCGACTCGGCAAGCAACCGCTCCCATCGACAGATGTGGGGCCTTGTCTCGCTTTTTTGCGCTGGCCTGGGAATCGTACTCTTCGCGCTGACCCCAATACGCCCCCCCCCCCCCCCTCCTTCTTCCTTCGGCACTGCGGTGCGAAGAAGGCAGCCCTGCGCGCTCCCAACCGAGGAAGAAGAAAAGAGCCCGAAGGTGTGGTTTCCGTACACCGACCTCTGGTTCGTCGCCCCCCCCCCCCCCCTTTCCTTCTTGACCCTGCGATCCCCTCCTGATGAGGGGACGCGACCTGACCTGCCACTGAGTGAGTGTACTGCCGTCATAAGTCTCTTAGGAAATTTGCTTCATTCTTCGATCCTTGGACAGGTGACGCTCGCGGTGCAGGCCCGACAATGGGGCTTCCCCCGCGGCTCTTTCCGCGCGGGATATGATCTGCTGGGCTCTTGTGCCGGGCTCGCTGTTTTGTGTGCCGCCGAAAGCCCCGCGAGGAGGGCAAGGAGGCGAGAACCCTACCGAGAGCTCGCCGCCAGTGGACGCGAGCGGCGGAAAGAAGGCGGCAAGAACAACCGCTCACGCTCAATATCGCCCTTCCCTCGACTTTAGACGCGCCTCGTTTTCAGGACACGATAGCACGCCTCCCAGGGATGGCTCCAAAGACGCTGCCGCTTTCATCTTACCCCGTGCTACCTCGTTCTCGCTTTACTTATTCTCGTTTCGCGCGCCGCGAGTAAGCGCTGGGAAACTTTTCGAATTTCGCGACTTCGCAGCCCTTGTGGCGGAGTCTCGGAATTGTATAGCCTTCTGTATTCACCCGGCACACACGTTAATCGGAGTCTGTTTAGTTCCGTGGCTTCATTTGTGCTACCAACGCCCGGTATTCTTTCCTTCTTTCTTTTCTTCTTTTCTAACGTGCTTGGTTTGAGGCAGTCTGGGACACCCCCTCCGTTCGCAACAATCTCAAGCCTGTAATGAATGACCGTGTTGCGCTGTTTTCTTTCGTGTAAACTTATCAGTAAGTCATAGTTCACTGAAAATGGTGCTTTTTATTATTAATATATCTGCTCATATGTCGTGATACCGTATAATTTGGCTGTGTTAAATTAATTTATGTGGGGCTGGGCGAAGTGACAATGGAAACGAGACTGACGCTCACCCTCCGGCGCGGGAAGAGACAGGCTGATGCCCTCTCTGAAATTCATACCATTATTACGAGGCACAGATACTTCTTCTCACCGGCGCCAATGCTTAAAAACAAAGTGAGCTTAAAGGAATGTATTGTGTCATTGACTCTTGAAGTTGGCAGTATTTCAAACGGGGTGGCGCGCCCAATTGAGCTGTAAGTTATCATTCAAGTGCTTTTGCATGTAGAGAACGTAACCGTATCAAATCACCTTATCTGTAACGCTTGAATCATCGTGTGGGCCATTTTAAGCTGTTAGGAATGCGCTTAGCGTACCGTCGTGGTATTCTCATCATTGTTCACGCCTCAAGCATCCGTTTGATTCTGTTTCGCATTTCAAGTGCCAACTTAAGATGTCGTACATGGGTTACTACAGCTAAAAAGAACATTGAGTGGGGCAGCTATAAAGAAATGAGGGATTGGAAGTTTAAAAGCGTGTTATAATGGCGGCAGTGGAACATTAATTAACGACGAGCTAGGAAATTCATGACCAGACCGAAACGAGAAGGGCATAATCAGGATGCTCTGTGTTGAGTACAAGGTATTTCAGTGTTTGTCGCTCTTCGGTGACTCGTCGTCCGCTGACCAAGCGAGGTCGAAGAGGGTGATTCGGGTAACGGCCTCATTGGCGACGCATATGCCGTGCGCTCGCGCTCACGGCCGCGCGAACCGTCCTGGCGCGGTGCGTTGATGCCTTTCCGGCCTGGCGGCAAGCCGGAGCTCGCGCCGAGTTCCCGTCTGGCTGGTTCTCGAGATCAGTTAGCGGCGAGACGAGTGCGTTGCAACGACGTGCAACCTTTCACGCCCAAGCACGCAGCGGCTGCCAGTACAAATGAACACCGGCCCAAAATAACCGCTGTCGCCAACGCTGGCGAGAATTCCCTCGCGTTATAGCGGCGCCGTCTGTTTTGAGCGAGAGCGAGGCAAGAAAAACGCCGCCGAAAACGAGATGGCGTTGCGGCGGGGGCGGCTGCTGCAAAGCAGCGGAAGCCACCGGACGAAGGCGAAAAGAAAATAGAAGGTCCCCGAAATAGAGCGACTTCTTCATTAGGGAATCAAAACAAATCGTACTTAACCCCGCGGTTCCTGTCGCCAGATGTCGAAATAACAAGAGCAGCTCTATTTTCCTCCCTCGCCGCTCGGACGCGGCTCCGTTTGTTTTTGGTATTGAACGACTTGCTTGCCTTTTTTGTTTTTGCTTTATTACTGGCTCACCTTTGTGTTCTTTCCGGCTGAAAGCTGTGCCGAGGCGCTGGATAGATGCGTTTGAGCGCGCGCGGTCGGTAAACACGGAACGTCTAATCTACGATATGTTTTAGGCGCCGTTGAGGGCTTAAAAGCAATGACGAAATCGATCAGTGTATCTATTGTTCATTAAGTGGCGTCTGCAAATGTGAAAAGAAATAGCAGGTAATGGTCGCATCAATAGGTCGAATACCTCAGGTGCCCTTTATTGTATGCGTCAGCGCCAGTTGCGTGGTCGTTTTGTCATTGTGCAATTAATAGAACGTGTTCCTGGACTAGCTGGTTCATAATGCATTCATTTGTACTCTTACGGAACTCTCGTGCGACTTAAAACACGAGGCGCGTCTATTGACCGAGGTGTAAAAGAACTCGGGCATAGCCGCAGATTACTAAGCAAAATAATGAGCCTCTCCCGCATTGCGTTCAGGACATTCGAATAGCAGTCAAAGTTGCACCAAACAAGGTTCTTGAATCGCCTTGCACACCTTGCCCTCACAACAGCAGAATCGCCCGCTGTCGCCTCGCTTTTTTCCATCAGCCTGGCAGCAGGGCGAACTGCGTCCCTTCTGGCCTATTTTATTGTGTTAGCTTCGGAGTAGAGACTTCTCCTCCTCGTTTCTCTTCCCTCTCTTCTCCCCTGCCTTATCGAGCGGCTATATCCGAGCTTGTCATTTTCTGTGGTGTTTGTTCTGCCGAGTCATTTTCTCTTTTTCTACTTGTTAAACGGCGTGCGCTTATTGGAGTTTCCTGTCATCTTCCTTTCCATGTCGCTAGCGTTCCCCGGAATAATTTAAAATCCCCGGCAGCTCCTGATTGGATTAATTCCGCGCGACGCCTGTTTCCGCGTAACGCGGCCGACGGACGCTCTTCCTCTTGCCGGCGTCGTCCCTCTGGTCGACGGCGCTGCAGATTTAGTTTTGACTTTTAAGGCCGGCTCCTTGGGCGTTGATACTGTCACAAACAGGCCGCAGATAGAAAGGAAGAGCGGCAGCCGAGAAAAGGGGCAAGCCGGAGCAAAAGCGCCGTGTGCGCGGTTCCTCAAAGGAAAAAAGAAAGGGCCTCCGCCGGCCGTGTGCACCTCCTCCCGAAATTTCTCGCGAGGATCGTTTTCAAAGAAAACATGCTCTGAGGCAAAGAGATAAAGCGGCCTCGAATTGGGACGAAGGCAGATTTTTCCCGATTTCGATTACTACCAAAGCCCTCCCGTCGAACGACGCTGTATTTTTCTTTCCCTCTCCCGAAGACGATGTCCGTGTGGACCCACGTGGCCGCTCGGTGGCTGCCTTGGCCTTGTGGCGCGCGGCCCCAGCAGCTTGGGCACCGCGTCGACTGCTGCCAGCGGCGAGCTATGACGTGCCCTCGGTGCGTTCACCTATACAGCGCACGCTTGCTCCACTGATGCGGCCATGTAATTACGACTTGGCGCTTTTCTTTGCGGCCACAACGTGAAAGGACCGGTGCTGTTAGCGTTCTCGGAACGCGGTGAAAGGCCCCTGCGTAGCAGGTATTTCATCGATAAACCTTCGAAGGGCGTGAAGTGCGCTAGGCGGCCGGAGAGCTGGCTGCAGCGCGCCGATGGCGAGGGAGAAAAGGTGGGGGGAGCATTCGGGATTGCTCAGGCGGCGCTGCAAGGAAACGACAGCAGCGGCGGCCAATTTGATTAACGCTGGCCGGCTGCCAGACACGGCCTCTTTGTGTGTGGCGATTACTCTGGATACAATAAACAATTCCTCCTCGCGGAACTCGAATGGCGGGAGACATGCCGGAGTACTTGATTGCGATAGCAGCGCGCATGCGGTAGGGGGGGGATCCGAGCGACTGCAATTTTGAATTAGTCAGGGAAATGTGGAGACCAGGGCGCCCTTCGGCGCTTTGTTTTCCTCTCGCCGGCGCCTCCTCCGGGGACGTCAGCGGACGCGATTGACTTGACATTCGCGTAATTACCGTCAGCGGCGCCTTGTTCCGCTGGACAAGGTGCCGAAGGTCTCAGCTGGAATTATGCTTTTGAGTGGCTGCTTCTGACCATCCCTGTGTCGCGCGGCTTCCCTCCACGCACGCACTCTTCGTCAAGTTTAGCGGCTGCAAGGAGACAGAGCCGCATCGACTGCCCAGCCACGTCCGCCTGCCGGGTTCACTCGTAAAGGTTTCGTTGCTGTACCTTCTCCAGCATTCTTTCCAGGGAGTTCAGAGAGCGCACGTCTACCACCTCCTGCCTACAGACAGGCTGCATACTCGATGATAGACTGCAGCAGCATGCTTTGGTTATATTGCAGCTATACCTGTAGTTCCTCTAGTTTTTCAAACTTACTGCGGAAAGAAAGAGCTTTCTGCACTCTAGTAATCTTTTTCGTTTCCTGGTTCGAAGGAAAATGCACTGTCACTTGGTGATCTGCAGTCGGGGCAGAAGGCGTCCGAGAGCTTCTTGATATTGTCATGGGCATTGCATATGTACTCGAACGTGCATTCTGTGGCACGATGGATACGCCATAGCATGCGGCTGATCCGCAGTAACGAGACGCCTTTAGCTGAGCGTTTGTGATCCGCTCCCGTCAGTCATGCGTATGCTAGCGATTTACACACAAACGCTTAGAAGGAACTGTAGTGCGCGTGCGCAGAACGATCGTGCGAGCAGAGGAACGTTAGAACGCCCCTCTCGCTCCGCTTGTGAAGGCAATTGAGCGGAGCGTGAAGGTGCGTCCACTTGGTTTCGCCGCCGGTTTGCAGCCGAGCTGACCGCGTCTCCACAGGACGCGCTTGTCAAAAGCTCGAAATCTATGCAGTTCTCTGTACTTGTTCGGACCGTTATATCTGTGCGGAGCGGAGCGTAAGCGACGCTCAGCTAAAAGTGTCGTATATTGGAGCAGCCGATTATATTATATTGAACGCGGAATACTTTCACATGCATGCTACACTTCAGTATCTTCTGAGATTTTCCCGTTCGCTTATTGCCCTATCCGCCTAAATGAGATTTGGAAACCAGAAACACTGTCGCCGAGCTACATTGCAGTTGCGAAAAAATGGATGGGTGAATGTGTGGAAGCGGTTGCATGAAGTCATCAGTAATGGAGCTTCCTCTGCCAGTTTAGTTTTCTTCTGTTACTCTGCTGCACGTGCCCTCTTGCAGTCTTCGTTGTCATCGTCGCTGTTATCCTGTGGTCGGTGTCATTGTCTTGTCGTCATGTGAGTTGGGGGGAATCAGCACATTAGATTGCAGGCTCTCTGTGCGGTGCGGAGGAAAGATTCCATTGAGTAATCGCTGTCGCAGTACATAAACGAGTTCAGAGCGGCAAGAATCCCTGAAGTCTGCTCATTTCTTGCGTTGTTGTCGCGTTGACATATTCCTTGAAGCAGGTGGTCATTACCTACTTAAAAAACACGGAGAACTCATTTGTATACAAAGGAGCTTTCCGTGTACTGTTGTGTAAGGCTGAAGAAAACCTTTGAGGCTGTGACAATAACGTTGTGTTGAAGTTATGTGCATCTTCTTCACCATTGATTCGGGCTTGCCCAAGCGCCGCGCAATGACGTGCTAGACCATGATGCTGTGCGTTTAGGTTTGCGCGGTTTGCGCATGAGATACATCGCTAAGTGTGAAGGATAGATGGGGCCGCGGCGCTGGGGCAGGCGTCGGGGCACGGCGTCCCACTGACCTGCGGCTGTGGCATACAAGTTCAGGGCCGCGAAGAGGCGCGCCGGGGCACTCTCGCTGAGCAGCGCGTAGGGATGAGTCGCAGCTGCCGAAGCCGCCGCCGGGGGGAACAATGCTGGCGTTGGCCGGCTCTGGCCATCCATCAATAGCGAGTGAGGCATCCGCTGGAGAAAGGGCCCTCGGAGCGCGGCCGCACGAAGAGGCCAGTCAACGGCGCGCAGGAACAGCGCCCTTGTCCGGTTGACACACACACACACACACACACACACACACACACACACACACACACACACACACACACACACACACACACACACACACATATATATATATATATATATATATATATATATATATATATATATATATATATATATATATCATAACGAATATACGAATATTTCTGTGCGCAGCGCCGGTGGCACAGCGGCAAAAGAGAGAGGAGCTTCCCACCAAGAGGGAAATTCATTTGGCCTGCTGTGAGGCCGATCGATGCGAAGCCCCGCGGTTTCCTCAGCCGCCATAATTTCCACGCACGCCAGATAATTATGTAACCTTTTGGAGGGCGGCGGCCACGGTACAGCTTCTGTCAGCCTCGACCGACGTGCTCCAGTCTTATCGTCATCGACACGTCCGGAGCGCGCATGCTCCCCGGAGCGTTCGAACTGTCCAACAGATCGTCTGCATTGGGCGTCCGCGCGAGCATGCGCTTCTGTAGATACTGCTATCAGATCACAGCGAGCGTTTTGAAACATGCCACTCCGCAGATCACGTCGCGGTTCAGGCAAGGCTACAACGTGAATGCGAAAATTGGTATACACTTAGGATACTTTTGTTGCAATCTCTCTCTATCTCTCTTTCTCCCTAAAGCATGTCACTGTCCGAACTTGCATGCGTCGCGTTACTGCCCTCACCAACGGTGAAACTATTTCTATTGTTCGCTTCGCGATATTCTTAGAAAATATACTCCTCTTTTTTTTTTTTTTTCGTTCTCGAACGAAAACAATGAGCAGAAATCAATCACGTCGGCGTTGAAGGTCAGTTCAGGTGTTGCACGCAAAGATCGATATGGTGCATCGTTGATATGCTTATAGGAAGTTGTCTTTCTGTTTCTTACCTTATGCTTTTACTGAAGTACTGCGTATCGATTCTGCCTTTTTTTTTTTTCTCTCGCTTTGTTGACTTTCCCGCTTCGGACAGCACGTACACTAAGCTCAATATAATCGCTTGACTGTTTACCTGTCTCATTCGCCCGTGGGGTCAGTTCAAAAGCTATGTCACAAAAAAAAAAAATAGAAAAAAAAAGACAAATTCGCTCGTCAGTAGGCTCAATTCTGTCAAACACGTGGCATGAGGTTGCGTAATTAATGTCGCACGTGCTTCATCTTTAAGTGTTGCAGCACTTGCGGACGGTGGGCCCACTTCGTACTGAACGCACGAAAGGCACGTATCTCGAAGACTCGCATAATTTCGTAAGACAACCAGCTAGTACGATCAAGTCACCATTGTCGTTAATCTCTAGATCCGTTTGTTGGATGAGAAAAGAGCAATTGCATCGACGTCGGTGTCTGCGCTACACACTCACACGCTTTTCCCACACCATATCTTACGATCCTGCACCTCATTCTTTACGAAAAGGAGGATGTTCTTGATGGCATGGAGGTCAAGTGGTCGCTGAGCCTGCTGACATTATCGCAATAACTTACGCGTTGGAACCATGGAGTGAACCATTATTTCATACGATCAATCGAGGGACATTCAAGCATTAGTTGCCAAGTTACAATATGATATCATGAGGGTTATGCCCACATATGACTTCAAATCACCGAGATGTAGCAATGGATCTTTGAATTTGATTGCACACACATAATGACAGTTTAGGTAGCGCAGCACTTTCGTTCACGACGGGAAAAAACAGCGCTAGATTCGGGACGGTGCAAGAACGACATACTGGGTGCTGATGTCTGTCGTTCTTTTCTCCGCCCCGTGTCTAGCGCTGTTTGCTCCTGACTTAATCATATACCACCCAGCCAAGTTAGGTGCACTCCTGCAGCATTTTCGTGTGAACATGATTTGACAATGCCGCGCGTGTGCCCTGCACCGCGTTCTTCGACTTCACTTCCATGCAGGAATCGGTTCTGCGTAGCTTGCTGGTTCTCCTGCACTCTATATACACTTTAAATGAATGGGCAGATTTCGTTGAAGCTGCGTGTTGCATGGATTCATGGCGCAGCACAAGTGTGTGTGTGTGTGTGTGTGTGTGTGTGTGTGTGTGTGTGTGTGTGTGTGTGTGTGTGTGTGTGTGTGTGTGTGTGTGTGTGTGTGTGTGTGTGTGTGTGTGTGTGTGTGTGTGTGTGTGTGTGTGTGTGTGTGTGTGCGTGTGTGTGTGTGTACTTTTAAGATAGCAATTACTTTGGCAAAAAGGAAATGGCCTCTCCGTAATTACACATGCACAGTGTAATAGATGTTAAAAAATAGATGTTCTTGATAAGAAATCCGAAGAAATCTAGCGCAGCCGTCTTTGCATAACGTCCTTGATCACGCGACGACCGCGACGCTTTGGAAATATCGGATGCACTGGACTGGGATTTGCGTCACATATGCTGTAACCACCAGGTGATATTCAAAGATCGTCAATAAGAGCTTAAGGCTATCAAAAGCATGCAGCTCTGCTAAGCCTGAGTGCTTCAGTAATACTTATACCACTAATTTATAATCAGTTTAGCCAAAACATTGTATTTTGCTTTTTTACTACATGCAGGAAACGACATAGCTTGTCTGCTGATGCACCTTTCCCCTTGGTTCTGTAAATTCCACGACGCGCGCAGGTGTCTTGCGGTAGTCGTCACAGCGCATGACGTATCGGCGTCAACTCGTTTTGAAAGTGCAGCTAAATTGAAGAGTACTGGGTCCGCAGTCAAAGCTTTTCGTTCGGAAGTCGTCTCTCTCGGCCGCATTCATGATTGCGTCCAGCATCAAAATGAACCTCGGAATTTCATGTTGTGTGACGCGCGAGCTTTCTGTAAACACGGGCCCTGCGTGTTGCCTTCGCTTCTGCAGCAAGCGAAAGGGATTATCGTTTCCGCTGCGTTATGTGTGCGAGAGTTGAGTGTATGATCGTTGATACCGCAATAAAGAACCCCACTGGCATCAGTTTCGTCGAAGCCCCCAGCGTTTACACTTTGGAAAAAAAGTTTTTATAGTGTTGCCTACCGCTGAATAGCGTTCAGAGCGTTCAGCAGCGTATTCAATTTGGTGCATGCAAGCATGCATGCATGAATGCGTATGTATGTATGTATGTATGTATGTATGTATGTATGTATGTATGTATGTATGTATGTATGTATGTATGTATGTATGTATGTATGTATGTATGTATGTATGTATGTATGTGTGTATGTATGTATGTATGTATGTATGTATGTATGTATGTATGTATGTATGTATGTGTGTGTGTGTGTGTGTGTGTGTGTGTGTGTGCATGCATGCATGCATGCATGCATGTATGTATGTATGTATGTATGTATGTATGTATGTATGTATGTATGTATGTATGTATGCATGCATGCGGTTTACTTCGCTTCCTATACATGATTGACAACAATAGGCGAAATGGAAATGGCGTGTTCTACCGGCTATGTTATCAGTAACCTCCAGGCTGCAGCAAATACAGGGAGAAAATACGCGACTCGATAGCGACAGCTTGCGGTAATTCGACACTCGCAAACCAATTCGATTTTCTTTCGTAATGCGCACAGCTCGCGGCTTCCACTTTATGAAACTCGCAATAAGTACAGTGCTAAAAGCTAGTGATTGTTGATCTGAATGTATGTTTGTGGTGGTTAAGACGTATAGATAGCTCAGTTTTTCAGGCTTGGTACGGACCGACCATTATATCTCTCACTGCCATATAGATCGCCAACATGAGCAGCGTACGCACGCATAATGCGTGTTCATCTGCGTTCTGCGCAACGGAAAGTAATTGTTAGAGCATCTCTCGTGATGAAAACCAATGTATCTAATGAAAAAAAGTAAAGTTAACGTAAATAGTCTGAGCTTCTCATAACCAATATTGACATATTTCTTAATTCATTTCAGTGGCGCGGCAAGAACATTACCACTTTCAAAGACCTTAATAAATTCTTCAAAGGGACGAAGAAGCCAATATTACAGTTAGTAAAGCTCGCCAGGCTTGATTGAAGCGACTTCCTATTATGACACTGTATACTTCTGATACAGCAACAAGTGAGTGTAATGTTACTGAGCCCAACTGAATATAGCTGTAGTAAAAAAGTCCCGAGTAGAAGAAAATGGAAGACAGAGTTATTAAAACCTCTTTGTAGCATTACACCAGGTCGTACACACTCATTAATTAGAAAGTAGTACAAAAAGTCTAAAGCTTACTCTTCAGTCGACGAATTGTCACCCCTGTCTTGTCGACGATTACGCAAACCGCGATTACCCTTCTTGTAATGTTAAACAAGTTTCACTTGTTGCTCTTCGGATGGAAAGCACCAGCAGAAATGTAGACTCTGCAAACCAAAGTCGCTGGTGTCAAGGCGTCGTGATGCGCGTTCAATGCAGCAGAAACGTCTACAAGCGTGCGGTGTTAAACACTTCGTCGAAGCCGAAAGCAGCGCTGTCCAGCAACGCACATTCCGGCCAAGCGGCCATTGATATTCCGCTTGAGTGAGGGGCCTTCGCGAATCGCGTGAATCAACGTATAGCTCGTGCCTTTGATACCGCGATCGTCAGCTAAGAGCCGCGGCGCAGAAATCAGGATTCAAAAGACATGCCGCGTGCAGAATAGAAAACAAATCGGCCCAAAATGCTCTCTCTCCTTCGAGAGTCCGCTTTGTGCGCGCGTGTTTCTCTGGCGAGCCGAGGCTTTATTTCTCAAACTGTCCTCCATCTTTCTGGCTATTTGCATACGGAAAGTGGAGCGTTATATATGCGCCTCCATTGCCGCGCGCTCTCTCAAGTTTCACCCCCTTCCAGCGCCGTCCTTATAGTGCCCGTTTTCTTCTGCGGTTTCTTTCAGCCCGTTAAATATCTATTCACAGTAGCGGCTCTTTATTTGCTGCTCTCGGCGCACGAGCTCCTTTCGGCCTTCGAGTCCCGGCGCTTGCACCTCGCGCCGCCGACGATGCCGACGAATCCAAGATCCTTGTTATAAGATTTGAAAATGCTGTCCTTTATGGTTTTTGCGTCTCCTTTCGGCCCGCGCGCTCCTTGGGTTTCCCCGTCGCTCGCTCGCTGCTGGCCGCGCTTTGCGTGTCTTTTGCTTCGCTCGCAGCGGCTTATTTTGCCACGATTCCCCGAGTGGCGTCGGGTCCTCCGGTTCTCGCCTTCCTTTTTTCTTCCCTCATCCCGTTTTTCCTCTCCTCGCTCGTCTCGGGAGCCGTTTTGTGTGTGCTGTTTGAGTGTCTGGCGAGCGTCTTTCGTGTAAATGGAGCAGAATGGGTTATGAAAGCGAACTGTCGCTCTGGGGGAGGCAGCGGGGAGTTTATTCCCACTGACGTCTTCCCGCTTCCTTTGTGCGTCCCCTCTTGTACGCGCCTGATATTATTTCTCTTTTTGGGGCAGCCGCGATTTCTGATGCTTGCACGCTTCTTTAACTCTTCATGCTTTCTTTATCTTCTTTATTCCACTCATTGAGGTTGCGTAAAAAAGAGGCGCCGGAGTCGCGTGGACCTCCTTCTAGTCAGCGAGTGTCGCCCGACGCGACGAATGTTTACCCTTCTGGGCTTTCCTTTCTTGCTGCTGCTTGCCTTTGTTTCGTTCCTCTCGGCTTTCGTGCTTTCTATAGACGCTCGCATATTTAGGCCTATTTCGCGATACTCCTTGTACTCTTAGAGTATTGCCGAGCGTCATCGGATTAACCGTGTGCGACTCCCGTACTACGACACCGTATATGCGTAGCGCAGTGCACATTTCGTTTTCTTTGTTCTTTTTTTTTTTTAAACCTTGCGCGTTGGTTTCGCAAGTTGTCATTCGTTGCAACGGCCGTAGGGTTTTCTCTTCGAGCTGTCCAAAGTAGCAACACTCACGTATGCTCGATGCGCGTCATCAATCTGGCTTGACCTTTTAGGATTGAGGTTGTCGTAGTGCATCTTGCGCGCTCTGCAAAATGCGAGCGCGCGAGCAGCTGAAGCCGTCATCAGTTATATTTGCTCTGCTGCTCACGTGCATACTCTCTCTCAATATGTGTATATAGATATTTTTTTTATATCTTATCACGCCTGACGGTCTCTTTTTCTTTTCTTTTTTGCTCTTCCCTCGCCATTCACCTGTGTTAGAAGGTGCCCTTTGCGTAAGCATGATTTCCCTCGGACCATTCCTCGCGGCATCTTGCGTAATGACCGTCTTCGTGTATCTCTCACGTGGTCATTGGCTTTGATAAGTGCCTATAGTCAAATAATCAAACTAAAAGGAATCGTGTAGATTGCGTGACGTCAATAAAAGACGTTAAAGAAGTCTAACGCCGTAAATGTTGCCGCTTCGGGAGAGCGGTGAAATTAAACAAATAAAACAGAGCTTAATTGCCATTAGACGGCTCTTGTTGGAAGGATAGCTTTTAAAAAAAATCGAAATGGCATGAACTGAGAACGTTAATTCTACGCTCGTTTAAAGCGAGAACTGCGGTTTTTCGCTACTGAAGAAAAAGAAAATGAGTCGTTCTGCGTAGGATTTGACTCGCCGCGGAACTGTATATGCCGAGGGTTCCCCACCAAGCCATAAATACGAAATTGATTGATGAGGTCAATCGCGCATTGCCTGTGCTGTCTTCTCGATTCCTTCAGCTGAGCGTACCCAGTTCCGGCGGAGCCATCCTTTGACCCATCGAAAGGGCAAGGTCGGCCTGTCGGAGCAAGCTATATACGAATCCTCAAATCGTAAACTCGAGGATCCGATCTTGGAGTGTTTTTGCGCTCTCCGCAAACCTTCTGTTTAGGAATCAGCTTCTTGCATATTTCACGCTGTGACGTTAATAGCGGCACTGCACACTTTATCTTGCCATTTCCGACATAAAACAAGCGAAAAAATCGATTGGTATCTCATACCTACCTGCTTCGCTTGTCGGTTTTGTTCAAATAAGCCCGCACAGTCCTCGCACCTTTCGTAGATGGCTGAATGCGGTGTTTCTTATTAAATTTATTACTTCCGTGACCCCCCCCCCCCCCCAAAAAAAAAAAAAAACGAAGAAAAAGTAAACGAAAGCATAAATGTACAGGCTAGGAAACTTGCTTCTACCACTTTAAAACAGCAACTGTGAATCGCGTTTTTTTTTTTTTTCTCTCGACTGTCTTTTTACGGGCCCTCCTTGCGCTTCGGCATCTTTGCGTAGGGAAAAACTGGGGTACTCGGGCGCACAATAATCATTTCAGATGCAATATCTGCAATATCCCGGGCATCATGCCTATGATCCCCTTCCCTGAACCGTATCCTCTTTCCAAGCTTGGGCATAAGTCATTGTCAGGCGAATGGAAGCATTCATTCATTCATTCATTCATTCATTCATTCATTCATTCATTCATTCATTCATTCATTCATTTGGGCAACACACAATGAACGTGCAATAGCACTTGAATGTATACTATAAATAAATATTGAAGCTAATGCTAAGGGTATTGATAAAACAGTATCTCCGCTGCAGTTCCCTATATCGCAGACTATGCATTGTCTTCACCCCGTGGTATGTTGTGTGACAGCGTGTCATTGCAGATAATGTATAATAAACTTCTCACCTGCTAGTGTCGACAACCAGGTTCCGTGTCATCGCAGCATAGCATAACGGTTCACTTTTTGTCGTTTGCCTGTTCAGTCCACATTGCGTCCAAAGTTGATGAGAATATGTGGCCGAGAAGCTTGTTCGAACATTTCAAATCACTTGATCATAGCCATGTTCCCTAGGTGGGATAATGTGCGTGCGTTTCAGAACAGCTTGTTCATATAGATCGACGTCACAGTCTTGCATTGTGAACACACGTGAACTGTGGGAAGGGGGGGGGGGGGGGAACAAGAGCCATTTAACCAACGTATAAGTGACTAGATTGAATAGCGCGACTGATCACGGGACACAAGAAAAGGACACACACCACAAAGCGCTAACTGACAACAATGAATTTTATTCCCTTTTCTGGCGGAATAAATACAGAACCATGAGCGAGGAAAGATGCATGGAAAGAAGATAACGAAAAAAAGAAAAAAAAAAAACCTTAGCAACGTATAAGGTTCAGACAACTATTTTTTCTTTGCCCGTAAATGTGAAAGATTAACGAGGTCTTTTTCCTTGCTAACCTATGCTTGATATACACTGCCCTGGTTGAAAAATCTTGATTCCATTTTAGATATTTAGATCTTTAAGAGGTGCTCGAGGTGACTTTTTGTAATGTTTCGTGTCATTAGCCTTTTGTTTTAACTGCTCAGCTCTGATGCTGGCTAAAGCTTGCTAGGTGTTACAAACAGGAACATATATCAATGGAAATAGCGAACAAATAGTGATATGTAATATATAGCGGCAAAAAGAGACAAACATGGCATTTCTTTCTATGCCAATACTTCTCTACAATATGACGGGCCTCCAGGAGGCATTCAGATCATAGTGGGTTGTCTGCGGATGAAAGCACAGCAGCAATTTCCATTGTCTTTCATCCACGTACAAACAATATTGTTACCCTGCCTAATTAGTGTACAGAAGAGCGAAGAAAATACGCCAATAATAAGGTTAGTTAACGGACTCCCTGAACATGTTAACGCAAATTCACTGGCTGATAAACTAATACCGAGACAATTAGTGTAGACTCGGATATGCTTGCTTATAAACAGAAGTGATGTGAAATCGTTGAACAGGGAATGTCACTGGAGGCAAACGTTTCGGCAAGACGACTTGTCTTCGTCAACGCAGCCACGAAGACAAGCCAAGCCCTCTCATCGAAACGTTAGTTGAATTTAGCGACGTTCCCTGTTTAACAGTTTCTCATCTCGCTTGAGGTTCCCATATTGCCTTAACTTGTCTCTCTCTTATATATATACTCAGCCATCCGCCCTTTTCCAATAAAAGCACGCCTCTAGCTTTAACCAAAAATGCTGCTTTTAGAGCAGAAAGTACAGGAAGCATTTGGAATATGCAGTGCTTAGAACATTGCTCACTTATTCTAAAACAAAACTAAAATAATTTAGTAGTAATTAAAAAAAAAAGAAACTTGGAGTATGCTTGCGCTTGGCTTTCAAGAGCAGAACGCGATAGCGTAATCGGGCCCCCCTTCGCATCACATTCCCAATCGCAGTAGGCTGGATTCGATTCTGGGTGGACACCTCAACCGTGCCGCAAGGAAAGGAACGTCTCTGTGCGTAACGTTAGCCGATTCAAACGATCCTAGAGGGCCTACTGCCGGTACAGTTGCGAAGTGCCCACTACGCGTTTAGAACACAACAGACCGATTTTGTTGGCAGTCTACACTCACCCCTTGCTTCTGTTTTTCTATTTCGATGCCTTTCAGCGCTGTGTTTTCGCCGGTGTATTCATTCCACTAGCTCGCGTTTGGACCCTTTTAAGTAACTAGAAGAAAGTTCATGCCATTTGCGAAATTTTTTTTCCCCTTGAGTACTTCGGAATGCAGCTCAAAAAAAGCACAATCGTTCGATCGCTTTGTTCGAGGAGAATGTGTATAAAGTTAACTCGTGCGCTCTCTCTTGAGATATTATTTGGAGTCTGTCCAATGAAGAATCGTGACTGTTACGTCGACAGTGTCGAAGAAAAAAAATCATTGGAGTAAGCATAATGGCAAGCACATTTTCTTAAGAATATATGCCACTTCTTGGTTGTCAGCGGTGTGACAATAAACGCAATTCATGCGAATTAGCTTGCGTTGCTCTTCTGCTACGGACATATATAGAGCAGGCGATTAAGACTCTAGAGGCAAGCACTGCGACCAATAACACCGCTAATTGCCGCCCGGCAGGGATCACTTCTAAAGTCGACGGGATATCGCGAAATGATTTAGCTCGCACTCAGATGCGACACTTGTGGGAGCACTTCGTGTTTCTCCGACTCATAGCAACAGCGAACGAGGCACCTCCGCTGCGGCCGGCCATTGTTGCGTGTTTCGCAAACCGCAATGCGAAGCAGTGATCGGGTACACGCCGTAATCCGCCGAGCGTGACGTGTATTCATTTTCATAAACAGGCTTTCCTGTGAAGCATTGGAGCGCTTTTTTTGTTTCGCCGTTCGCAGGAAGGGGGGGCACGGGGGGGTTGCACCCCCCTTCGCTCGCGTTCTCTTCCCCCCCTTCTCGCGAGCAGCAGCGGCCCTCGACCACCCCTTCTCCTCGCCACCTGGCCGCCCCATTGTCCGCGAAAGCGTGACGAGTCACACCTCAGGCCCCGCCTCCTTCTCGGTCCGCGCTGAGCCAATCGCGAGCCTTGATGAGGAAACGCAATCAAGGCAAAAAGGTGATCAAGCCACTGCAGGAAGAGGCTGAGGGGCGCCAGTGGCGAGGAGGCGTCGCCTTCTTTAAATTAAGAGCGCCCGAGAGAGCGGCGCCCTCGGCTCGGCCGCGCACCCCCCCCCACCCGCCACTCTCTGGCGCCGCCGTCGCTGCCGCCGCCGGCGCGCTATCCTCGCGCTCCTGCGCCGACGCGGACCCCTCCTCGCCCACTGCCCTCTCGCGCTCTTAATTTTCCCTCTCGCTTTCCTCCACATATGGTAATCGATGCTCGGGGCACGTTTTGCACATCCCGGTGCTTTTGATTTTGTCCGGCTGTGAGGAGGACGAAGAGGATAAGAGCTCTCCCGACGGTAAGAGAAAAAGAGAACCCGGAGGAGAAAAGACGCCGCCGGAGAGACAGACAGACGCCGCTGGTTCGAGCAACCTTAGCGCTTTGGATGCCGACTGAGTCGAGGGCCACTGGACTGCGGCTAGATAACGCCGAGGGACAAGAAACAAAAATATACCGCTGAGCGCGCGTCTAGCGGGGCACTGAAAAATGCCGCATCTGTATAACTTGGACCGCAGTTATGAGCGCAGGATTTGTTTCGCTCGGCCGCCCGGTGCCGCGCTTGTTGGATTCGGGTTACCGTGCCATACGCAAAGCCAGGCTATAGTGGCTCTGCAAAACACTGCCTCCAGTAAGTTCGGCACGCCATTGGAGTTACACGTGGTCATTGATCGGGACGTTGGTCGCGCAGCCTTATTCATAAGCGCCGCCACGATCAACGAGAGAGAGAGAGAGACGGAGAAAAGACAAAGCCGATGAAAACGGACAGGAGTATGAATGCAAGTGTTTGCGCTCTCGCTGCACTTGTAGCAGGATGTTGCTGTCGGCAAGAAGGTGCT
Organism: Rhipicephalus appendiculatus; assembly: GCA_030522465.1. Taxonomy (NCBI): domain Eukaryota; kingdom Metazoa; phylum Arthropoda; class Arachnida; order Ixodida; family Ixodidae; genus Rhipicephalus; species Rhipicephalus appendiculatus. The sequence continues at coordinate 12,758,536 of JALIZH010032945.1, read as the reverse complement.
TCGAATTTAAGCTCTGCATGTGATGAGAAAAGAAAAAAAAATACATTTTACTGTAAGTATGTTCCTCTGCATGGTGCATATGACGAAAGGAAAGATAAGCATTTGTGAACATTTGGAGTATTAGTTTTGCGACAGGAAAGTATTACTGTGCCACCACAAGGAATGTTAGCGACTTTTAGGTTGTCCGTTGACTCCCCACTGTTTGTTGATCAAGATAGAGAAGAGAGAAGAAAGGGTAGAGAAGGGAAGGCAGGGAGGTTAACCAGTCCAGGATAACCGGTTTGCTACCCTACACGTGGGAACGGGATAGGGGAGATTGAAAGAGGGAGAGGAAAGAGAGGAAGATAGCACATAACACAGCACACACACAAACACGCAGTCGGTCACAGTCAATCACTCTGGCGTGGTACGCGACATCACTGTCACAGCCTCTTGTCCAAGTCCGTTTTTCTCAGAAAGAGTTACCGAAAATGTATACGGGATCAACGACGCTGGAAGCGACACCTGATGCCTGACCGTTCGGAGGCAGACCAAAGAAATGTTGTAGTGATTTACATGTTTTGCTTAACTGCTGGAGTGAAGTATTGGCAGTAAGAGGTAATTATAGTTAACTCGCAGTAGTTTCTTCATTTACTTTCGACGAGAGCACTGACGCGACTGAACAAAATTATCACGTGTTTTGTAGTGGGATAAACCTAACCATGGTTTCGCTACCAGCTTTGCAGCTGTCGTCGACGGGTCCGGTAGGCTGGTATCGGCAAACAGTATAGAATTTTAGTTTGCCCGTACATCTTTTTACGGTGGTGGCAGAGCTGGTAGCGACATGTTGTGGTGTTTTGTCCTGTTACAACACATTTGCAAAAATTTTCGTTCAGGTACGAGAAATATACCGACCACGTACATATTTACACCAACGGCTCAACGACCATCCGAAGTTCGTCCGGAGCAGTGGTTGTCCCAGCGAGAGGTGTAACTGTTAGCTTTGAGACCGACCACCCAACAACATCGACGGCTGTGGAACCCGCAGCTGTTCGCGCTGCACTTTGTGTTGTCAATCGCGAACAACCGCAGCGATGGTCAATTTTTAGTGATTCCAAAGCAGCCCTACAATCTCTATTGTCAGCCCTGTGGCTTGGACCATACGAACAACAGGTATTCCACCTCATTGATACGTCATTTGAGAAGGGACACCAAGGAACATTTCAATGGTTGCATAGTCACTGCGGCGTGATTGGCAACGAACATGCCTATAATGCTGCCCGGTCACCTTTTAAAGGCAACAAGGAAGAGGCTATACCCCTTTCAAGGTCTCATGCTGCTGCCGTGCTTCGAATAATCGCAAAGGATATTTCGCACTCAACACTGAATACATCAAGAAGCCAAAACAATCGGCAACACCACCTAAACGCGTTGCGGCGATTTGAAATAGCAACTGGACTCCGCCGACTAGAGGCCACTCTGCTATGCCGCTTATGGCTAAAAGTGGCTTTCACAAAGTCATATTCGTTTCGGATAGGGATGGCCGACAACGCTCTTTGCGACGCCTGCGGTACCGAGGAGACTTCGCAGCATATCTGCGACTGTCATCGCTACGCTGTGCAGAGACGATCGCTCTCGCGCGTGTCGACAACTGGACGATGACACTAGAAACTATTCTCCAATGTCATCATGAAAAGTTATGGAGAATTCAAGCAACCAAGGCATTGCAAAAATTCCTAAGGACAACAGACTTGCACGAGCGGCTGTAGACTCTTAATGATGCGCACGGGACTGCCGCTCTGCGCTGTGATGTTATGTGTGCGTGTGTGCTCCCCCCCCCCCCTTTCTCTTTTTACTCTTCTTTCAATCTCCCTCATCCCTTCCCCCCTGTGCAGGGTAGCATACCGGTTATGCCAAACTGGTTAACATCTCTGCCTTTCTTCTCTCTCGTTTTTCTTCCTTCCTTCCTTCGGTCGGGTCACTTCTCCAATAAAACCGCCGGTTGTATCGCGGAAGTACCAGTATTAATCGTGAACATCAGAAGAGCAGCGCTGCGCTGCTAGACTATAAACACAGCGGCCTGAAGAAGCGCGTAGTTTACGTAATAGAGTGTGATGTCAACTTCAGATGGTTTGGAAAATTTTGCATTGATTTTCGTCCATCTTGTTTGTAGTTTATTGAATACGTTTACCCGTGCGGTTACAGTGGTTCGTTTTCAATGTATTTTCGCTCTCTCCGTCGACAAAGCAGGTAATATTCCCGCAGTCAACCAGTCACCCTTCTCACTGAGCGCAGCTTCCAGTATGCCCATATGAGAAAGCGAAAGTTCAACCTTTTCATGGCATGATCGATGTATATACTGCGCCGTAGAGAACACGGACGACTAGCAGAAGGGGACAAGCGCTCACTATCAACTCAAGGTTTTCTTTTTTTTCTCTCATTTTTTTTTACATACCACATATACAGGGTGTCCCACTTATCACGCAGCATGATTTAAAAAAAGCGGGACGGCGTTACGCGAAGCAGGCCTTGTGCATATTATTCCCTGTATACTGTAGTAGCCACTACTATTTTTTTCGCTAATGTGAATTAATTAATTAGCCTAATTAAATTCGTAACTCCGAAAATACTCACCTAATTATCAAAGTGTCAATGAGGCAAATGTGGGCATGTTGAAATGACATCTATCTGTGCTACTTTCAACAACGTGCTAATTGCGTGCTAATGTTTTTTCCTTTGGGATTCGATTGTTGCTTCATGCATGGCCTCCGGGATTGTGCGCCGGCGCGCGACCTCGGAGGCCATGCATGAAGCAACAATCCAATCCCAAAGGAAAAAATTAGCACGCAATTAGTACGTTGTTGAAAGGAGCACAGATAGATGTCATTTCAACATGCCCACATTTGCCTCATTGACACTTTGATAATTAGGTGAGTATTTTCGGAGTTACGAACTTAATTAGGACTAATTAATTAATTCACATTAGCGAAAAAAATAGTAGCGGCTAGTACAGTATACTGGGAATAATATGCACAAGGCCTGCTTCGCGTAACGCCGTCCCGCTTTTTTTAAATCATGCTGCGTGATAAGTGGGACACCCTGTATATGGCTGAAACAGGAACAAGAAGAGTTAGCTGGTAACAGACATTAAAAACAAAATTAGTACACCCGATGCACGAGGCAGAAGAGTAGACCCATTGGCCATGCGCGCCATTTGCCAGGGACTGTAGCTCTTTATCTAAAAGAGCAACGGGCAGTTGGCTGACGCAGTTGTTAGGTTCCCTCGCCATTTTCTCGGCTTGGATGATTATACGGGTACGATCGTCTTTGTGCTTATGCATCACAACTGTGCTTTCAAACTGCGCATGGCAACCACACCTTCTTGGCGTAGCATGTCAGCAGGTGTGGCTGCCGTGCACAGTTTAAAAGCACAGTTGTGATGCATAGGCACAATGACGATCGTACCCGTATAATCATTCAAGCCGATAAAATGCCGAGGGAACCTGACAACTGCGTCAGCCAACTGCCCGTTGCTCTCATAGATGAAGAGCAACAGTTCCTGGCAAATGGCGCGCATGGCCAATGAGTCTACTCTTCTGCCTCTTGCATCGGGTGTACAAATTTTGTTTTAATGTCTGTTACCAGCTAACTTTTCTTTTTCCTGTTTCAGCCATATATATGTGGTATGTGAAAAAAAGAAATAAACCTTCAGTTGATAGATAGTCTGCGCTTGTCCCCTTTCTGCTAGTCGTCCGTGTTCTCTACCGCGCTGTATATACATCGATCATGAATCAGCAACTGGCCCAATCGTCCACTTTTCATGGCATGTGTGCTTCGAGAATTCACTGGTCGGCTGCAGTGTGTCAGTATTTGAAAGCTTCAAGCTGTTTCCCGTGTTCGGTTGGTCTCCATCGTGGCGTCACCATTGCGCTGTTGTCCTAGGGCAGCGCCTTCTCCTCACCCTATACATACGGCGAAGAGAAAGGAAACTTCCCTCTTCCACCACTGGACGCGCTGGTGGTATAGCCAACGCGTAACATTAGAGCTTAAGGCTTTTGTAGGATACGCAATCTCTAAAAGTGGTGCAGTTTCTGAATGTATCTTGGAGGCCTCAGAAGGTATACTACCGTAGCCGAGCACGATGACATTACGCGCATCCCAAAGAAAAAAGTCGCAGTATGGCCACAAATAGTAATTATAATTGCTGGAGTTTTACGTGCTAAAGCCGCGATATCATTAGAGGCACGCCGTGGTAGGGGTCTCCGGATTAATTTCGGCCACATGGAGTTCCTTAAGGTGCACCTCAATCTAAGTAGGTACACGGGTGTTTTTGCATTTCGGCCCCATATAAATGCAGCCGCCTTTGCCAGGAATCGAGCCCGCGTCCTTGAGCAGAATCTTCTGAAAGGAGGAGCATTGATAACGTTTCGTATTTTTGTCGGCCGTACGATCTGCAGTAAGCATACGTTTACTAATTAAATCAACGCGCACGGTGTCGTATGTACACAGGAAAACATGAGCTGATCTCACTCCATGATCGCAAACACTTGCTATCCCTTTCGCAGCGAGGAGCGAAAGCTTCGTACTTCCTGGCGCTCCGGAACTTGAAATCGCGCGGCACTAGGCGCGCGGGAATACAGCGTGTACGAAGTCGCCCGCTATATCTCCTCGCCGTTATCATTTATATCTACTGGAGATTACTCCCAAGATGCGGCTTGCGGGCCATGTATGCGCCCATGCCATGTGACGCCACGGCCAGGCCAGAGGGTGAAGCACGCGCAACACTGACCTGCAACATCGGACGTTTGACGCGCAAGAGGACGGCGCCCGCCGAACCATCATCTTCTCGGCTCACCCTCGGACGCTCTCCCTTGCACCCTTCGCATACGGCAGACAGAAAACGTTATGATCGCACTCGAACTTTATACTGAACATCACGGTGGCCACAGCGGGCGAAAATTCGTCTTTCGTGTCACTGTTGTTCATATTTCAGTATTAGAGTAGTTTGTTAGGAGAATGTCAGTGTGCTCTAAGAAAGCCGGCTGAAGTCGCTGTGAGCGACTCTGAGCCGGAGAAGTCGTTTAGCGCTGCCGTCTGTATAAACTGTGTTTTTTTACTGGCCTTAAATGGCTAATTTTCAGCAGTATGACGCAAACTGCTGGCAAAATGACCCGTCAGGTATGTCAACCTAAGTCATATCATTAGTACCTTCAAATGTCTTTCAGCCACGCAAATGTTGTTTAACAAGTGTATTTCTGACTGTTTTATCTGCTCACCAAACGAAACTATCAGTTGGATAAGCAATAAGAACATGCGATCAAATGAACGGACGTCTCTCTGATAATGAACGCTTGTGGTAACTTCGCCGTGCTACCTGCATATCTGTTGTCGGTGAAGGCCCATCGTTGTGGTCCGTCACCACAAAGCCACAGCAACTGTGATTGAATCCAAAACAAGGGCATTATACCTTGTACCGATCTACTGCATTTCTTCTTTTTCTTTTTTCTTCTTTTGTCATTAACATTGACTCCGCAGCGCCGCCGTTATCGACGGCATCAGCCGCTTGGCGCGACGGATAAGGATAATGGAAACAGGAAGGAATCGTTACGAAAAACGGTGCGTGTGTGTGAGAAAGAAAGATGGGGGGGGGGGGGGGGGGCAACAGAGGTAGCGAGGGATGAAAGTGGCATAATTAATGTCGCTTTTCAAGTGTGACGTTATTTCGGTGTGTTTTGTCAATGTCCGAGAAGTGGAAATATGCGCATAGATGTTCCTATTTTTCTTCCTATTTCACGCTCACTCTCTTTTTCTCGAGCAGACGTAACTTCTTGAAACATGTTTCTCCGGGCCACTCGGATTGCGTTCGACGGCGTATCGCTTTCAAACGCTCGTGGCCCCGCGTGGTCGCATACATGAACCCATTGCGCACCTTCATCGGTATTCGGTCGCGTCTTTCTTCCCAGTCAAACTCTGCTTCCCGTTGTTCTTTACCACACATTGCTGAGAAAACAAGGAAATCGGGCGGGAGAGACAGAACACAAGAGAGAGACAACAACAAAAGCATACGAAAAGAAAACAAACCGGGAAGAAAGCTAGCCAGCTTGGCTGAGAAGCGTGGTCGGCTCCTGTGCCAGTCGATCGTTCCAAGCTCGGGGTGGAAGGGAGGCTGCCGCGATCTTTGGCCCGCAGCTCGGTCGGATGCACTTGCAAGAGACCGCGGCGCAGGCGGCGAGCTGCGGTCGCGGGAACAGAAGCCGATCACTCAAGCGGCGTCGTTCGCCGCTGAGCAGCCGCGACAGCGCGGCCGTGCCTGCGCATAAATTGACGCTCCGAACGCTAGCGCCCGCCGAGGCCGCGCCCCGTGCAGGAGGCCGTCTCGGCTTGCGTGAAACGGCAATCTTGTTGCCGCTTTACGGCAGCCACGCGTGGCCCGCAGTCGCGTGACCACCGCTCTTGTACGGCGCCCAACTTGACGCCCACGCGGCCCTGCTGCTATATAGTCGCACCATCTTGCCCGCTGTTGGTGTTTCTTTTTGGCGGTCCTCATCAAAAGGAATATGCGGCGCGGCAGCTCTTAACTGCGGTGTGCAGATCCAGGGAACACTAGTTATCACGCTCAGATAGGGGAAACACTGCTGCAATTCCGCTCGAGAACACTCAGAGTGTTAAATTCAAGGCGCTTCGTTATACAGGTGCATTAACGAACTAGTAATGCTAATAACTATTTACTAATTAACTAATAACCCTTTAAACCTTGTTTCTTGCTATCACTGTGACTCTCGGATGACGCGATAACATGGGACTTCTTTCTTCATTTTGTTAATGTTGGTAGACATTTGAAGATACTCTTGTGGTAGATGGCATAGGCGTGCGCACGGGGAAGGGGGGGGGGGGGGGGGTGCGAGGGGGGGGGGCAGAGTCTTCCCCATGCATTGACTAAATAGGGAATGGGGGGTGCTGTGACGAACCTCCCCCCCCCCCCCCCGCCCCCGCTCTCCTGAAGGGGAACCCTGCGCACGCTTACGGTAGATGGCACAATTCTATTACGTGAGCCTCTTTGCAAGATAAGGTTGACATTATACGTGTACGAAAACTGTGGATATATAGGCGTATTTCACTTTGTAACTAATAATATTAGGGCACATGCAGCAATTGGCGCCGGTTTCAACAATTAAGTCTTTCCAATATCACTACTAGTGTTTAAATGAATATTGTTTCGTTCGTGAAATGCTCGGCAATGTGTGTTGTTCAAAGAAGGTGATTGAGAAAAAAAAAGCTACAGTAAATGTTGCCGCATGTTTGAAGACGCGAATCTCAAACTACTTTACACTACTTAAAAAAGTTCATGGAAGTAGACGTACCTTGAAGCTTCAATTCGTAAATTAGAATGTGTGACATTAAGTGGACAACTAAAATGTAAACGTAACTAAATTTACATTTAGGTGAGTACGCATTTCTACTGCTCTTTCAAGCAGTAGCCATCTGTCCCGAGTAATACAGTGAGAGTAGTAGGCTTGTGATATATGCCACTGCCAGTGATGAGCATTTTTACTACATTTATGAAAAAAAAAAAAGTTCGTGTGTCTTTCGTAAAGCTATGGCTGACAGCACAGGACGCATTAGGCTCCATATAGCCAGCGATGAGAATTTTGACTACATTTATGAAGAAAGGTATTTGTGTGTCTTTCCTAAGGCTATGGGTGACAGCGCAGGCCGCAGTAGGCTCCAGATAGCCACAGTAACACGGTTAAACAATGTTAACGTTTGTCCTGTCTATAGTTCTTTACTTCGTATTGTCGCCGGTTTTCTTTCATCCACTATTATGAACCAACTCGTGCAGCTAGCAACGTTGCGAAACAAAACCCACGAAAGAAACTTAACTGCTTTAGCAACTGTCAAATTGAGTGCTAGCGCAATGGATGTCACAGGAACAATAAGGGTCAGGACGACGCGCAAGTACAGAATGCGAATTCGTTAGCTTTTCTGTCTTTTTGTGTAGCGTAATTCGGGTCATTGGAACGCTTTATTCTGTTTTTTCATAATCCTCAAATAGCCCATAATGTACGGCATCGCACAATAATTACTTAACCGTGACGTACATGAAGGCCAGCTACAGAAAAGCAAGCTTACAATTCGCCCGTTACTCAACGCACCAACTCTGCGTCCGTAACGGCTTTTCGTACGTAAGGCTCCTAGTTTCGAACAGTGCGCAGTAAGTTCGTAACTCGTACAGGACGGAGAATTGCGAAGGCTGAGTCGCTATAATATCGACGAGATATGATTTCCTTTCACACAGGAATGAGCTATATGTGCGCGAGTTGCATGCGAGCGTCGAGAAAAAGGACGCTTGGCGGCGAGACAGCGTGCTTCCGTGGTCTGCGAAATCCGCCACCCGAGTTTTGTAAAAGCGTGGTCACAAAAAGATGTCCATGGGGTGGCCCGCTGTTCACCTGTTTCACTTCCCCTACGGTACTTAATTCACGATACCAGATCGAAATTGTAAACTGACGTCTTCGCTGGTGGCGTGCGTATACAGTGTTCGCAAACCAGACGCATTACCAAACGTATCGATATCGCTGCGTCACGAGCGATCTTGGAGATAGATAGATAGATAGATAGATAGATAGATAGATAGATAGATAGATAGATAGATAGATAGATAGATAGATAGATAGATAGATAGATAGATAGATAGATAGATAGATAGATAGATAGATAGATAGATAGATAGATAGATAGATAGATAGATTTGCTTCCTTACTATTGAGGAAGGAAAATCTATTTTCAGCAATGTTTTGAGAGCATTGTTTTCACAGCGTTGCCAAATTAGGCAGCATTCAGGTTATTCCTTCTTTTCCTGGTTCACCACTGATCTGTGAGCCGTCAGAATTGTTTTCCCCCTTTTCTTTCTTTTCTGCCGCATGAAGACAGCTCCTCAAGGTTCGCAGTCATTGCGACGCCCACGCTCGCAGCGCCCGTCACAGAGCCTTCGGTTTGTTGCAGTGCAGCTCCTCGGCAGCGTGCTGCGAGCAAGGCGGCCATCGCCGGTCGAAGGTTACACGCGGCAGGGGAAAATGACGGAGTGAGCCCAGCGAAACGGACGAGGCTCCTAATGAGCGCACAGGGCCCACGGGCCGTGGCGGGATGAGTTCGACACTTTCATTATCCCCACGATCAACACTGGCGCCTCCGGCTCTTCACAGGGAGAACAAATTGCGAGCTCGGAAGTGGCGCCGCCATAATGGCACGTGCCGAGGAGGAAGAAAAAAGAAGCGAAACCGGCGCTCCGGGCTCGTAGTCGAGTTCGGCGCTGCAGGAGAAATTAGTCGAGAACGTGGCGATTAATGGTACGGAACGGCTGGGCGAAAGCTGTGTGTAGCGCACGCGAGAACGAGACATAAAATTGGACGCCGTGAGGGCGCTGCGCGGTGTCGCTCTCGGCAGTATCCCCCCTCCCATCTGCGCACGCCCTGTTTCCACCAGTCGTCTCGCGCTTATGAAAATCTTTTCTTGCTCCTTCCCGTTTGGTTATTAGTACAGCGGAGAGAATGCAGAGGAGAATTCTCTTTTCGAGAGCGAAGTGTTTGCAGGGTTTTCTCGGCGTCCCTAATGAGATGTGCAGCTCCGAAGGCATGAGAAGGAACGGGCGGCGCGCATACACGCCGGCCCGAGCGGCGCCAGCAAGAAAACGGCTTGAGACAATGAGCGCGGTACTTCGCTTGGCTTTGCCGTTTCCCGCAGGGCGCCATCGCTGCCTTGCTCTGTCTTTGTGTGTGCGAGTCGGCGCTCAGCGAGTGTTTCTCTAAAGGAAGTAAAAAAGAAGAGGTGGGAGGGTGCGCGGGGGGATGGAGTTATTTCGTTCGCTTCTTTTTGCGACGACCATCCCAATGCTTTGGTTTTTGTGCGCCGCTATGCGCTCGCTCGGCGCTCGCGCAAATTTTCGTCCGTGGAGGAGCTCTGCCCACTGCTGCGTCGCCTAATGTCTCCAGCTATTATCGCCTCATTAATTCGACAAAGCCGTCTCTTTCCTGTGGAGATTTTCCGTTGTCCCCGGCAGCGGACGCGCGCAGCGGCCCTAACTATGCCGCTGAAGATGGTTGTCGGGCGCGACGTTGGGGATTACGCCAGTAGCGGGATTAGTGCTACGAACACGGTCTGAGGGAGGTAGGGAACAGGAAGATGGCGTCTCCCTTCGAAACCCCCGGAGCTTCTCCGTACCAACGCTGATCTAGCTGAGTATGCACGCACGGCTGAGCCGGTCAGCGCGGTGCTGCTTGCACGCCTGGTTCGGTTGACGCGGGAGGGACAAAAAAACCTGTCCGATGGCTTTGAGGTTAACCGCACGGGCCGGGAGGGGCCTCGTGTCAGAGGTTTAAGATCTAGTTCAAGGATTGGTTGAATAGATGTATAACTTATCGCCACCATACTGACACCACTACTGTCGTAAGAGGTGTCGGAAATGATGTCTGGTTTGAAAGACAAAGAAAGCTGCCTGCTTTGTTCAACTCAAAACGACACGCTATTTTACAGAGCAGTCCTAAAAACTAAAAGAGTATCAAGCAAGAACACGTAAGCAGTCTCCTTGGTTACTTAGGAGTGCATATGCCCAACGATGTATGCCTTTGTTTTCTTTCGCTGGAAAAAAAAAAGGGAAAAAAAAACCGGCAAGGGCTATTGAGTGCGAAAGCCTGATGTGACTTCTTGAACTTTCACTTGCCACAGCAGTCACCATTTCGTGATCTATTAAAAAGCTGCTACGGAGTGGCGCCTCTGAATAAAGAAAGCGTTTACGCGGACGTCTTATACTGATATATATCGGTGGAAAGCTTAAGAATTACCGTCTCGTGAACAGGTCATAGATGACGTGAATTTCGTGATTTTAACGATTTCCTTCAGTCAGATTCTCGTACTAGTCTTCAAATGATAAGAATAGAAAATTATGAAGTACGCGGAAAGCACGGCCTTCTCAAAATTCCGCATGTTTACTTGGGCAAACCTTGACCACGTCCCCAGTGACTTCCATATGCGTTCCCCAAGCTGACTGGCGAATCCCGGAGTAAACAGCGCAATGAGACTGGCGAGGAGCTGCCATCACTGTCTCGGCTGTGCTTGAAGACGCGTCCTCGACGGCTCGTCTCCACCCTACCGCGGCGTCTCCGAGAGGCTCCCGAGCGAACTGGCGCTCTGCCATATCGGCGCTCTTCGAATAGAAATGTTCAGTCAATGCACCTGTTCCCTCCGAGAACCGTCTCGACAGATATTTATACACGTGGGGTCAAAGCGAGCACGCGCTTTCAGGAAATAGGAATATGCATCGCACTCTTTGCGAATGCTCTGCATCCCCCCCAGCTTTGCCCGCTGACCGGCAGACTCTCCCTCCTTGCGGGATGCCACCAGGACGCAGTTCCGCCCAAGATGACGTGGTCCAGGTGCTGTGGAACCTCCCAAGCGCTCGCGGCCTCTCTTTAGTCGGCATACTCGCAATGGCCATGGCGACTGTGACGTCACTTGCCTACTATGGCCGTCATTAACGGCATGTGTTCGTATCCGAAGCATGGCTGCAAGACGCGCCGGAGGAGAATGTGCGGGACACGTGCCCTCGCCGCAGGAGCGGGGGTGCGAAAAGAGTGACGCGGTCTGGTGGGCGCGCCGACCCTCGTGCAGCTGGCTGTTTGTGCACCCCCCGGCTGCTGTGGGTGCGCGCGAGACTTCCCCGGAGTCGCGGGAGGCGCTGCGAGCGGTTCCCCAAAGCGTTCCTCCAGCCGGGCCGGCTTCATAATGCCGCTGCTCTGCTCTTAATTATAGCTTCGATCGGGCGCCTTGTTTTGCGAGGGCCGCCCGATTCCCTGGCGCTGAGCGGGGAGGAAGACGACGTCATGGCCGCCGCCAGCTTCCTCGCCTTCCTCCTCGCCTTTCGCCCCGCGCTCTCCAAATGCGTGTGTATTTATCTGCGCCCGGGCGTCGGCTCCCCATTTTCATCCACATAAATTAATGCCGCTCAGAGGCGCGTGGCGATTCGCCCGTGGACCTGGTCGCTCTCGCCACCGATTTAAGCCGAGCGAGGAGGAACGTGCGCGCCCGTTTAATTAATTTTAATTTCGATTCTCGCCGTTCTGAGGCGCTCGCCGCGCCACCGAGGGTGGCTAGGCGGGTGCACGAAACGGCCGCGGTCCGAGTACCATGTGACCAACGACCGTCCAATGGCGCCGTGGCGGCCCACTTTGCAGTCCTGATTTAGGGGCGGCTCCGAATATTAGCAGGGGCCCGTGCCCTGACAGGTGCTTTAATTAACGCGGCGAACAAGTTATTGGACCTGGGCGCTGGCCCGGCCAGCCCGCACCCGCCGTGTGTCGCCCCTGCTGCCGCGATACGCCGCCCTCTTATAGCGCCTTCTCTTGATATTTATATTTCTTTCTTCTTTGTTTTAGTCCATGTTCTTGTCTCCCCACTCGCACCTTCTCTGGTCATGTCGTTCCACTGCTGAGGGGCGCCAAGCCAAATCACAAAGTCAGCGAAAGCTCGGCTCGCTAAATAACGGATCACCGATGCTTCGCCTTTATAGCAACCTCACGTTGTTAGTATTATTTTTGAAGCCGCGCACTTCTTGTCAGACTTCTATATTTCTAAGATAATTGACGTCAGTATCTGCGGTGGAGTTTCCGGCAGGCCACAAGGCAGTACGAAGCAAGGTAGACGCTAAAGTTGGCGCTCTTGAATGGCTTTGAAGCTCTGGGGACACAGTAGGAGGTCAACTGCACAGCAGCCAGTTCCGGTTTCCACGGCACAGCGCTGTGCCGTCCCATTACGCCTGTTATATGCAGTTTTCAGTTTGGAAATCAGTGATGGCCCACGACCACACCATCGCTAAGATTGCGTAGTCTTGCGCAGTGATATGAGGCATGCGCCATGTTCTTTTGATGCGTATATGGAATTTAAAGAATACGCAGTGGTATCAGTTGGGAAAACCCAAAGCACATGGTCAGCTCTCATTTTGACAATGTTCAGGAACCAAGCTATGTTATCGAGGTAGCATTTGTTTTGCATTCGTTTTTGTGTCAATTTATTCATGCGTGTAGGGAATTAAGTACGCCAAGTTAGACGCGTGGTTTAATCATTCACATATACCGTGGTTCATTCGAGGGGTACATGTGTATGTCACTATACCGCAGTGTGCAGTTGTCCCATCGCGTGAACACAGAGCGTACGGCGTTGTCTGAAGTAGTCTAGAAACCTTTAGAGATAACTTAATATCACATGCATTACCTCAAATCGCTTGTTTTTAATCGGAAGTCTATTGAATTGGTGTGTGCATGTAACTCTCGCTATTGGTCTGAAGATTGTTTATCAGTCCGCGGACAACACAGCTTATTATACATAAAGATTACAGGGGCGCCAATATGACATTTTTTCTATCGCATACTTCTTTTGACGCAACTCGTACCAGAGCCATCTGTACCCTAGATAAAATAACTGCACTCATCAGCTTGACCTCAACAATTTACTATGGTATCTAGTACCCACTCGCCAGATTTGGTGTAAGCCGTCATGGCCGTCACGATGTATTGGCTCGTTCCTTTCGTATGGTCGCTGCATGCGGACGCAGCACACGAGCACGTCTAGGAGACACGTATACTATCGGAATGGTACACGTTTCAGAAAAACAAATTACCGATTACAATTGCAATCACTTCAGTCAAAAATGGAATTGATCAAATTTACTAATTAGTGTCTCACGAAAGTAAATGATGAATTACTAAAAAGTAACCAGTTGATTTTGCATTACTTTTCTTCCAGTTCTGTGCGCCAAACATTTATTTGTCTGCTCACGCCAGAAAAGTCGTTTTTGACATAGTCTTAGGTTGAAGTTTGCCTCAAATTGATAAAATCGCACTTAGAGAAAAGTCCAGCAGTTCAGCGTTGCAGCGAATCATACCAGAGATCTCGTGCCGAAGAGAGGAGCACGCTACGTGCGCAGTTCTTTGAAGGGGCACTGCAACACGTTTTAAACACGGTCAGAAAACGCTGCCGATTGGTAGTCGAGGCTCCTGAGAACACGCAAGCCAAACATTAGAGCGCCGCACGCGGCATGGAATTTACAGTTAATTCTCAGTCACCTAGAAACCGTTCCCTCTTCATTTGACAAACGATGCCATAAACCCAAATGACCGCGCTATATACCCAAAGTTTACGACCATCGGCTGATTTTTGCATCGTGAGCTGCATAGTTACCGAAGGCCGCCGCGGGATGCCGCCACGTGACCGCGCTGGCGCTCACCTTGAAAGTAAGCGGCGCGTTCGAAGAGAACATAAAGTGCTTAAGCTCATGACGCACGCTGACGAACGCACGCATCTTCATGTAACCTTGTCACCCCTCCCCCCCTCGGCGTAGTTTTCGGTGCGCTCGCTGATACGAAACGAGAGAGAAAGCGCTTTAAGCGTGCGACAAATCCTTGTAACTCCGCTCGTACTGACGGATTCTAAAAATTTTTTGTGGCAGTCGATTCGTGAAGCAATAAGTTCTTTTAATCAAGCCATTCCATGATTACTTGGAAAAGTGTTGCAGGGCCCCTTTACGGTACGAATATAACCTCAACCGTATGCATGAGGCGTTAGTAAAAAAAAAGTGGCAAAAATGCAGTTACCGTTACGTACGTTTGTCTCGTAGCAGCTCCTCGTAAAACGTACGTACGTGCTTACGTAACGGCAGTGGTTGCATGTGCATAGTCTACGCGACATTTCTTCCCATGAAGCAACTAGCGTAGCAAACACCCGTGCATTGACGGCGGCATTGTAGAGGGAAGGTCGGGAGCTATCGAACGAAAACTGAAAAGCGACATCGTAGGTAGAAGCTGAATCCAGTGCTGCCATTGCAGGCCGCTCGGCCTGCCGTTAAGATGAGGCAACAAATACTGGGTGCTTAGTTCTCCCGCCGAGTCTGCCGGGTTCTACGACTGCATGGCATGCAGTCGTAAAACGCGGCAAGTTGTATTGGCCGCGTTCTATTGGCCGTAGTTCGCGGCCAATACAATGCTAAAAGCTCCATCTCTTGTTACAGCTTGCCTTGAGAATAAAGTAACTCATTACACGGAATTTATTAGGGAAAAATTGGGTAGTAGAATTACAGCCACCGTTACCGAGTAAAAAAAGTAATAGGTCGCTTATGAAATGTAAAAATCTTTAATTGATTACAAGTAATCAATTAGAATGGGTTCACTTACAAGTCAGCATACATTGTCGTTATTTTGAACAACGTCGCTATGTACCAGGCGTTATTGCAACACGATGTCAGGAAATATTGCGCTGCGTCACGGCCTCACTGTAACGGCTATGAAGCCAGGTGCCGCCATTTTTACCTGAGCATTTTTAACAACTTCAAGTGTTTCGTCTATCACATCCTTCTTACCTGCCAAGCATTGTTTATTCTTCGTTTAGGAAGCGTGTGGTTGAGTTGTCACAATTTGGAAAGTGTGCGCCGGTACTCATTTCTCTGTAGGAGTACTACGCCCTGGTGTGATCCATCTCACTGTGACGCGATGGCTTTTTGCAGTGTCTACAATCTGGTCTAGTTCAGTGTTTATCGATAATGACAGGTCACATTCATTCTATAGAAAACAATTACTCGACCTAGCAAGTTTCGGTAAGTTTTTTTTTTTTTTTTTTTTTTGCAGCTATTATTTCATAGTTCGGACTCGTTTAGACCGCACTGGCGGAGCAGCGCTGATTAAATATATATTGACGCTCAATGCAGATTTAAGTTCGAGTTATACTTTATCCACTGGTAATCAACCACTTTCAGTTAGATCAATTATAAGGGTGATTTCAATGAACAAACCTACTGGATGTTGCTCTTAAGTACCCCTTAAATGTATGTATCGATACAGGAAAAGCAATGTTGCAAAGAAAATGTAATGCTTTTGCGCTCTTAAAGCGAGTCGATTATAATATATATATATATATATATATATATATATATATATATATATATATATATATATATATATATATATATATATATATATATATATATATATATATATATAGCTCGCGCAGTGCTGGTAGGCTTGGACAGCACGTACTTGTCTGTTATTTATTGTCAGCCGCTTATGGTGGTTTGGGAAGTGAGCCCACAACTCCGAAGAAGAGCTTGTGGTTATTCACTTCTTAACGTTAAGTGCAATGTTCTACCAACGCTTGCCACATTTACTTCCTTCCGAAACGCACACGGCTTCTGGCTCCGACACGATGCCGCCGTGTAGTCAGGTGAAGCCGACAACTTCTTTCGTATACCGAGTCGAAGGGAGTAGCGCAGCCTCTGTACTAGTCCTTCGTGAACTGCCAGACTTGGAAATAGAGTTGCGGCGTGAGTGGCGGCTGCTTCCAACAAATGCCGGCTCACCCTGGCGGATTAAATAAGGTGGGGCGCGGGCCGGAGTCGGTGAAAGGGGACATGCGAGAGCACGGCTCATACGGGACGCAGACACGCAAAAAGTTTGTCGTCGTTGTTCGCGTTCCTTTGTGGGCGCCGCTCGTTTTTTCGGGAAGCCCCTCCCCCCCTCTCTCTCCCCGCAGCCCTGTAGACGCGCACGAGGGTGCGCGTGCTGCGCGCAGGGGGGGAATACTCGTGACCCAATTTTTTCGAGGGGTGCGTAGAGAGGGCCTTCGGCCTCCACGGGGGGTACAGCGTGCATCGAGGGCGTCGCGGTGGGGGTCCGAACCCCTTGAGGCACAACTCCACCCCTTGCTTTCCGGCCCGCGTGCCGAATCCCGGACTTTTGGCTCCACGCTCTTCTTTTTTTTTCCTTCTTTTTTTGTCCCGCCTAGAAGGGGAACACGCGGGACTCGGCCAAGGCCGCGCGTGCGCGGCGCGCGTGCTGCGCGCGTTCCCTGCACGAGTTTGCCGGCGGCGGCAAGGTTATCCGCGGCATCCCCCCCACCCCCCGTTCCATTTTGGCCCCGAGAGATGCGGTCTGCCTGGAAATGCGGAAGCAGATGAAACCTCGTGCTTCCTGCCTTATCCACCGCGTGCGTTGCGTCGCCGCCGTGCGACGGAGTGAGGCGGGTGCACCGGCACAATGGCCGCCACAATTCGGTTCTCCCATCCCGATTGGTATCCCTTCGTGCCCCGCGAGCACACTCCCTCGTCACCGAAGGTTGGCACTGCCTCTCTGTGAGGCCTTTTCTTTTCTTTCTTTCTTTACTTTTCATGCACACATGCATTCGTTCAGTTTTCTTTTTCTTTCTCGTTCTCCCTCAGTACATCATGGCGTATTCTTATCAAAGTGATTCTCCATGCTTTGCCCAACTCTTCATTTCTTTTTCTTCTTTCTTTCTGGTATCTTTTTGTTACCCTTCTGACATGAGCAGTTAGTCTTCTTTTCATTCGCGCCTTTTTTTTTTTTTCTTCTCCCGGACTGTGTCGAATGTAACGTTTCGCGAATCGCCAGAGAATCAAGCTGTGATCGCTCTCTGCACTGCACTGTATTGACGTTTCGTTTATATCCGGCGCTCATTGTGCAAGTCGGAAGGCGGGCGCTGGGCGAGTGTCGGGAGGAAGGTTGTCGCGAGAAGTGTGTCACTTCACTCGGCGAAAAATTGAGCGTGGAGGGAAAACGGCGCCGCGGGCGCGCCCCTTCGACTCGCCGCGCTCGGCTGGCGCTCACTGCTGCCCGGCCGTGTATGCGGCGTGCTTTGTGCGCTGCACGCTCATCGTCGGCCCATTCCAAAGTAATGAGCGCGCGCTGAGGAATGGGGAGGAAAATAAGAACGTGCCCGGCCAGGGGACACTTTTATGAGTTCTGGCTACGCAGTTTTCGTCAAAGTTTTCTTTGTCCGTCGGAGGGTGCTTGGTGTTCTCCAACTGTACGGACCGTGTCGCTCGAGGAGAGTCATTTTGTTCTTGCAGTCTGTCTTTGACGGCGCGGCCTGTCAGCTTGAATGACAGGCTCGAATGAAGGCGGGCTCCCGACGCTGAAACCGAACCGCCATGAGGAGAACAACGGGCAAGGGTTTCCAGTGCGCCCTGCACCGTATAGTTTCGCTGACGCTTTTAAACTGTACTCGACACCGTATTTTACGTGCGAGCACTTGTCGGCCTCGTCGGTCCTCCAAGTTTAAGCCTGTGGCGACGCCTGTGAAGCGGCTTGAGCAGCGAGGTCTCCCCTTCGACGAACTGGCGAGTAGCGCGCGTGTCGGCTCGTTAGCTGCCGTGACGGAGTCTTGACAGCGCCGCGGAGTCCTTCGGCAGCGCAGACGTGACCTCAGCGGCCGTCGACGGGTCTGGACCGCGGTGCAACTGTGGGCGCCATTTGCGCAAAGGCCAGCATTAAGCGACGCAGACACAAATGCGTGCCGGCCGCGGAAAAGAAGCGTGAGGAAGGAAGGAAGGGGGGCATTGGAAGGAGCCGGCAATGAGGCGCGCACAAACATGAGCCGCGTCCAGTCGCACCCCTGGGAGCCCGGGTACAAATCCAGCGCTGGAAGAAGTAAGTCCATAATCTGAGGGTTTCGGCGAGCGGTCACAGGGGGCCAATATGGAGCCCCGCACGCTCGCACTCAGCGGGGAAAGAGGCTGGCCGCGGCAGGGAAAGCGGCGCCGTTAATTCCGGGAGGCCGCTTAATTGGCGGCCTGGTGCGCGCGGTGGTCTTAGGCTGTCGCTCTTCGCGCCGATGACATAATTAAACACGCCAGCCGGCACTTCGCCCGGTCGCCATTGCCGACCTTTCTTTCATTTTGCTTGTGTCTGGGAAAGAGAGTGGCCGCGACGCTCGGACCGCCTCAGGCAGAGCATTCTCCGGATTCTCCGGCCACCCTTTGCTGCCCTCAGAGTAGATTGAGGTCGCCTCCAGTCTTGCTCTAAAGAACTAGCCTGCGAGGAAGACTTGGCGCCGACAGCGGGTAAATTGACTCACCTTTGTCAAAAGAATTTCCATCCGTTTGAACCAGACATTATACGGTGTAGGCTAAGTGAGACTGCCTTACGTCAGCGTCGACGCGATACGAACGTCGCTGTTTCTGCGAAAGCAACGATACCAATTCATAAGTAGACGGTATGCTAAGTTGCTATAACTTGTGAATGTCAATGTGATGCCGTATAAGGCATAGTCCTCTGACTTATGCTTCGCTGCCAAATTAAGTTATATTATGCAATCTGGGGTCTTACGCATCCAGAACCACAGTCCGATGATAAGGCATGCCTTATATCGTGGGCGAATTCGTTTTTTTTTTAATCACCTATGCTTTCTTTCACATGCAGCTATGACTAATTAGCGACTGTGGGAACGTTTATCTCTATCTTTTTTTTTGCATTTCATTATCATCAACATTTCGGCGTTTTCGGAATCCAACTCGCATGGCTTCGATGCAGCACCAATGCAGCACTATAACGCTACCGCAGAGATTTGCTTCATTGACATACACAAGACTCATGCAATTACGTAAGGTTAGGAATGGAGAGCAGCTACGAGATACGTGGCACGAATGTGAACGTTTGTGCCACGTGGATATAATCTGACGTTCTTCTAGCTTTCCCCGGGGCTCTAAGGAATTTTCATTTTTCCTTCACCGCCTCCGTATTATCTTCGTGGTGTTGATAATACCAAAAGTATGCCTCTTGGATAAATTTTGCTCGATAGTTTGTCTTTTTACTTGTTTATCAACGTGGTGTAATTTTTTTTTCTTTTATTCTTATACGTTCCACCAGCGGCATTCGGAGCCGACTCGCTAAACGACGGGTAATAACGGCTCCCTGGCTTGACAGGCTGCGTTTTTCGAGGGCGTTCACAAGTAGCGTAAAAGTGACGAGTACCCTCCGGGAGCCCAGAGGCAGTCGGCCCTCTCGCATGCACCTCGACCGCTCAAGCGAAGCGCCGACGACATGGGCGCCAGGCGCCTAGGTGGTCTGCCCGGAGAGGTACGCCCTTGGGTGGGCGATCTGCCTGCTCTCCTGCACTGTTTGTCCATTCCTGGTTCGGTGTATGACCCCGTCTGGAAAAGGATGCCCTGCCTCTGAACCTGACGCGACGTTTCTCTTTTCTCGCCTTCGTGTAGTGATTGGCGATGCGCCCGTTCACTTCTGGACGCAGCAAGCCTGCCTCACTTCGACGTTACGCGAGATGAGAGGCGAGAAAAGAATAGTAATATATAATAGAAGACGGATGCGATAGACCAGTGCAATTTGAACAAAAGGCTGGCTCTGCGTCTCGCGTTCCTTACCAGTTTGCATACACGAGCGCCGTTTTTTTCGCAGCGGTCGCGTTCCTGCAATCGCGGTCGCGCTTTGTTGTTTTCCAGCGTCGGGGGCGAGACTCGTTGGCCCGAGCGCCTTGGGGTGGCGGTCGTTCACGCGGGCGTAAGGCGGAAGTCGGCCGGCAGAGGGCGAGTCCTCGAAGGCGCCGGCCGGCGAGGCGAGCACCCCCGCCAAACAAGGCTCGACGATTGATAAAATAGAAGCGTGCGCTGAGCAGCAGCCGCATGAGCTCGGACAAGGCGCTTCCAGCAGCAGCGGCACTGCCGTCTCTCACGGAGTGGAATCATGGCGGGGGCCTGCGTGATTAGGGAGGCATATTGCACTTAGCGCAGAAGAGGAAGTTGAAGATGGCGGAGACTGCACTCGTCTCCGGGCCCAGCAGGCGAGGAGGGTGATCCCTCCCGTTTTGAAGTTGTAATGAACTTTTGGGGAAGGCGGGAAAGGGATTCGCGCAGGCGCTGTTGCGCGCCGAGCGTACTCGCCCGCCGTTCGTTCTTTCCTCGCGCGTCTGAAATCGTTTCCCAGTTCTGCGACGAGAAAAAAAAAAACAGAAAATATTAAAAATATTGCGTCGTGCAAGAAGTGTATAGGGACCGCCGGAGAAGGTGAGCAGTTAATTCGGGGTGAAAAATATGCATCCGCGGTGGCCGCCAGGCCGCTTGTACAAAAACAGAAACAAAAAGAGAGAAAGAGAGAAAGAAAAGAAAAAAAAACTCCCGTCTACGCGTGGCGTCGAAGGCCAGCCGATCAGCAGCTATGGCATCGAGATATGCGTGATCTATCGTGTTTACACTTGTGTGCGCGATGAGATGAGCGAAAAAAAGTTGAGAAATATTGGCTCTAGAGTAGACAAACGAGACAGGCGAGATGATGTTGCGAAGCCGGGCCTTCTACGACAATGACCGAATAGGGACTTGATCATATGCGTAACACTTCGAACTGCGCCAATTTGGAGGGTGCGTTAACTCGTGACTAACATATTGCTCAAGACACCAAGTAGCTGTCATTATCAAGGCACGCACAGGTAATGAAGGGAAAGCGAGAGAAAGAGCTTGTGTTCATGGGTAGCAGCTCGAAAGAAAAGGCGCTTGCCGATAATGAATTCGTCCATCGATGCTGTGCTGCACATTTGATGGCCACCTTGCTCTTGGTTTCTCTCCTGACTTGCCGTCATCAGCACACATGATTAATTAATATACGTACATATGTGATGACATAACAAACGGAGTGGCATTCTTGTCATTGCAGAAAGAGTCGGGCCTATGCCAACTCGAGAGAATATGCTTGAATTTCATTGGATGCAAGGGATAGCTGTAAGCCACGAGTACCGACTTTGTAACAGATGCTTGGTCCTCTCGCTTGTAAAGGTGGATTTGTATGTAACAGCCCGGCGGAACCAAACGAATTATTCTGACACGTATCCTCGAGTACACGGCAGAGGACATCTAGTGCGACCTTTCGCGGCACGCGTCCCAACGCCGGAGGTTGGTCCGCGTTGTGATTTCCATGCTCTCTGCGCCATTGGGCGCGCTATGTGCGGATATAAGGCTATTATTTGTATTTTGTCTGAGACGTTTCCTTCGTCGGCACTGCCCTAATGTGCGCTTCTCCAGAAGACCTTTAATGCCGCATGCCACTCGTGCGGTGGTTTGAGGGGCCGGCGAGGGGGGAGGCTTCGTGCGACTCAGGGAGCCGAAATAATGTGGACAATCGCGGAGCCATAATGCGCCGACTGCGCATCCTGTGCGCGCGGGCAGCGGCGTGTGTAGCCTAATGGGGGGCACACTCGGCGCGAGGGCGTTTCAGAGAGGACCAGCTGCGCGAGATGTGACAAGCCTCCATGAGGCAACGCGCACACCTCTAGGTCCATTAGCTGCTCTTTTGTGACAAGGAGGGAAACTCGTTTCGGCCAGAGTGTACCTTCGCGGCGCCCAATTGTAGCCGAAACGGAACCGTGAGTCCGCTCTCACCGCGCGCCGCTTGTTCGACTCATCTACCGAGCCCCATCATCGAAGAAAGAATGAATAAAAGACCGGAGGGAAGCCATGCTTGGGGGAGGGGGTCTCACTCCAGTAAGGGTTCAAAGAACAGCAGTGCCCGCCAGTTAACGGGGAGGTTGAGGGGGAACCAGGCAAAATGGTACCTACCTGGCGCTCGATCATGACAGGTCGCTGCTGCTGCTGCAAGATCAAAAACGAGAATGACTGAACAAGATGAAGCCGAAACAATGACTTCGCTGTCACTGGCCAGCGCTCAGCTTTGGTCCCTCTCTCTCTCTCGCCTATCGCTTTTCTCACGGATCTGGGCGGCCATTTGTGTGCTCTGCCCGCGTCCCCGGCGGCACGAATCGCGCATTTTCCTTTTCTGCGTTATGCTGGAACTGCAGTAATTCCTGGCTTTGCTCTTTGTCCTTGCTTTGCCTCTCGGCGCTCTTCTTGTTCTTCGACCCTCATCGTCTCTTCGTGGCTTTTTTCTTGCTTCTCCCCGCGCCGCTGTGGCGTCGTGTGCTGGCCGTACAGCCGCGCGCTCTGGCGTTTTACCGTGCTCGCCGCGATGTGTAGCTGAGTTGCGGCGTCTTCGTTTTCTCCCCCCTTGCCGGCGGTGGTATTAGAGAGCTGCCCTATCATATACTTCCTTTCCCTCCCAGTTTCAAACAATGCCCGCGCCGAAAGAAGAGCATCATTCCACGCTGGCCCCCATGCAACCTCTGCCGTGTTGCGTTTGGGTGTATTTTTCGCTCGCTTACGGATGTTGTGTGCAGCCGCTTTTTGTAGCCTTGGCGTGTGTCACATATCGCCGGCTTTCTTCGTTGATTCACGCGCTCATGCAAGCACACACGTTTGCAAATAGATGAATAAATAAATACAGAGAAAGGCTTTTGCTGAAGCAAGAAATTTGATGAATTTCTAATGCAATCTGCAATGTCTGGTTGAAATTTTACCTTATCAGTGTTTTAAGCAAGCCTTGAGTTGTTACTGTGAACCAAGACGTGGAATCTGCATCGCATCTGCAAAAAAAAAAAAAAAAAAAAAAACTTGTTTAACTAATTGCAGTTAGTTAAACAAGTTAGTTTAACAAGTTCAACAAGTGAAGAAAATTTGTACGACCTGATGAGGCTGTCGAAATTTTCCTTCCTTTTCTTTATTTTTTCTTACTCAGACACATAACTATTAAAGTACGAAAATAATTTCAAAGGATTATTTCTTAGACATATTCATTCATCTTCATGGCGTCTCTTTCTTTTGCTTTTTTTTTTTCCTGGTGTGTGTGCTCGTGCACTGGTTACATCTCCGGATCCGAACAGAACAAATACCTTTGTATTTTTTTTTCTTTTTAAACAAAGGTAAGTCTGTAGTAAGACTGATAACTGGGCAAGTTGGTATGTATCCATATTTAAACTTTTTTAGCGCGCACAAAAGACGAGGACAAGAAAGATAGAGACACACGAGCTCTCGTGGGTCTCTATCTTTCTTGTCCTTGTCTTTTGTGCGCGTTAAAAAAGTTTAAATATGGAAGTCTGTACTTGCTGCGTACTCTCACATAAGGCATGGGATACCTCGATGCTTGCGTATTTCCATTTATTTTGCGTTCCGCCTGAGTGCCAGGCGCCATGGTAAAAACTTCCATCGCAAATTAGGATTGCCTCTATCTCAGGCTTCGAATAATCCCACCTAAATATCCTCTCTCAATAACTTGCTCTCGTACTAGAGTATTGATACACTAAGTGATGTCGTTGTAGTTCGATTAAAACAATCACAGGACCGGACAACGCGGACGCTACGCTCGTTGTCTGGTCTTAACGTTCTTTGCGCGTATTTTATATGTGCCTAGACGCCTTCGCCAAGCGTTTTCTCTTTCTTTGGTCTGTTTCATTGTATTGGTGACTTAATAGGGGATTCTGTTGAGTACTCTTTGGCATCGCTGCGTAAAATGCAAAGAATACATTCATATTCAAGAATAGATTATTGAAATAAATTTAATGCTGAAATTCGGTGCAGAAATATAGACAAGTAGAACAAATTTGTGTCCCTCAAGTCTCATAGTATGCACAGTGGCCTAAATTTCGAATGTGAGAAACTGTGTGTGAACATTTCGTTGGTCACAGAGAGTACGGATGAAAAAAGAAAAAAAGAAACGACTAAAGGAAGCGCGTAACGAGAACCGTAAGTTTGCTTAGGCCGAGTAGCCGCCACTGTCGCCGGCTACTTGATTCAACGGGAAGCCCGTTTCGATAAACTTGGAAGCGGCACCTCGACCATGAGAAGCAAATTGCATTTCTGAGGACATAAACAACCACGCAAGCGTCGACAACGACGCGGAAAGCTGCGGTGCTGACACCGTAGTAACAATAATTGAGGAAGCCTTCGAGGCATCTCTGCATGCTGATAATGATGGCGAAGAAACCTCCCAGGATCCGCGGCAGCCAGCGGTGTTCACAAGTGATGTTCCTGATAATCCCGTGAATACTTCGGCGCAGCTTTCGAAATTTTTCCGGGAAAGCTATGCGAAATGTCATGATTAGTGACGGCGCATAAGTGGGCAGAGCACAGTCGAGAAATAATCATTTAGCAGTTTCGATAAGAGTGCATACTTTGCGTCATTCACATGGGGCAGATATCGATTCTTACATCTACCTTTTGTTTTTAGGGCTGTTTCATTTATTGTCTTCTTTCGTGAATGTCTAAGTAGGGTACTTGTTAGGGCGGGTTAGTAGCATGCCTTGACTGCGGGCACTTGCACGCAAACCAAAGGTGACAGTGAGAAGTGACACGACAGTGCCAGTTGCGTCGTTTGGCGCTGTCCACTAGCTTGTGCGCAAAAGTCAAAAGTAATAATAATATCTGGGGTTTAACGTCCCAAAACCACGATATGATTATGAGAGACGCCGTAGTGGAGGACTCCGGAAATTTCGACCATCTGGTGTTCTTTAACGTGCACTGACATCGCACAGTACACGGGCCTCTACCATTTCGCCTCCATCGAAATGTGACCGCCACGGCCGGGATCGAACCCGCGACCAAAAAAGTCAAAAGTCAGAGGTCACTTAGGTTCACAAGAAGTATTAAGTATTTCATATTGTGCCTCAGTCCTGTTAAGACGAGCCTTTAGTAACACAAAAACATTTTTAGGGTCTCTTCAGGTTCCTGCTAATGGGTGTCTACTGTATCGTGTAACGTGTCATGCACACGGGCTAACATCTCCAATTCTAGCCCAGCTGTCATTGATGAGTCACTATTGTCAGGTTTCGTTCTATAGAATTTGACCGCGTAACTGATGCCACCGCGAACTTGTCCATTGAACTGATGGTACTTCACTCGCTTTCTTCTATTCTTACTTCTTTTCTCGTATTTCGTTCGTGTTCGCAGGAAACTCATAGATGCACGTCAAGCATACAGCTACTCCAGAGGTGCCCTTACCAGATATTCTGATATGTAGTTTCTACCCACGCTACCATTTCTCGTGCAAACTTAAGTACTTTTTGTTTTCTCCAAACACCTTCATCCGAGACAGCATAAATTTTATCTTTTTGTTTAAGGCGTAATCCGCTGCCTTCTCAGCTGTACTCATCGTAACCTTTGTACACGAGTCCAGCGATGCCGCTGACGAGCTGAAGTTACAAGAGGCAGCCGACAGGGCAGCCGCTGTCTGAGTGTGCAGCATTGAGATTGGCTGCCCAACCAGCCCTTTGTGCCACTTGACTCAAGTCCACCTTACTGGTTATCTTACAAGACGACCTTTGTTTATTCAGCGAATGGTATCTCGGCTGCTTTCCTCACAGATTTCAACAACGGCGCTCCTTACAGAGTACGTCTCAAGCGCTAGCTCTGCGACTGTCGTGCCCTCTTAAAAACAGCTACGTGCGTCTTTTTTTTTCTTTTTTATTTTCTCTTCTGCGTCTCGCAGTGCTTCTTTCCGTTATCGTAAGCTTATAGATAACACTGTCGAGCTAATCACTCTAATTAAATACGCCTCGGCCTGTGGCGTGGGGGGTCATGACCCCGAGACTTGGAACATTTCTCTTTGGCTGCGTACCATCTGTCACTTTTTATTGTTGTGCTTCTGTCTTCTGTATTTGCTTCTTTTCCTGAGTGCCTCTTAGGTATCGCCATTTCCTTTGTGATAATGAGCCCGATAAATTGACGGGCAGACGAAAGCACCTCTAAATCCCTTATCGATCTTTTCGTTGCCTTTCTTTCGTTCGCTCTATTTTTTCTCGTCCTAATGCGAGGCTTTGCCACTCGGACGCTTATCGCGCTCTGCCGCTCTTGTTGCCTTGTTTCAGACTTAAGCCGGTCTGCATGTTCTCGGATGCCTGGGATGCGCAGTTGCCGCTCGCCTAATTAAGGCAGCACCGCGATCCAGTTCTCTTGCCTGCTTCTTCGGACGACCGAGGCGTCAAGTTTTCCGGAACGGCTACTCTGCCGTCTTCAGCCGGCTGCCTCTCTGCGCACACGGTGAGCCCAGTTACGAATACGTTCGGTGTCGTATTTAAGCGCCGCGAGTGGGAGTTGCACGAGCGCGTTGACTTAGGTCACTCGGTGTTATGCCAATAGCGGCGCACACGCGTGCATTTCTCTGCATTTCGCAGTAATGTCATAGGCGATACGAAAATCAATAGTGACTGCTGAATCGCTGCAGTGTCTTGCGGTGTACGCTTACGGCTCCTCACTGGTGTTCGAACACTCACGACAGAGCATTCAGTGAGACACGCTAAGGAGTGAACCGCTTTGATGTTCTCGAAAAACAAGTGCTACGTTTTAACCACATGACCCGGCTTCTTTCGAGTCACCTGATCATTCCTTTTGTAAACTGCTGGTATGCTACGCCGTTGTTTGCTTAGTTTTTTTTTTTTCTTTGTCGCAGTCGCTTCTATCGCAGTGTTACCGCATGGGCTAGTTTTAATGGTAACATTTTCTCCTTGCCAAGGCACCTGTTACTGCCAGGGAGACCTTTGTGCCCTTTGTAATTTTCCGCCTTTGCAAAGCATTCGAAAGTCGGCGAGCAGTGGGTGGCATCAATAAGGAAACTATAGCTTTTCTGATTGCGCGACGTAATTATGAGATATATCTCCTCAGATTAACGCCGATTCCGGCGGCTTCTGTTCCTTTCAAAATGGTTCCTCGTGCGAATCTTGTTTCATATTTCCCTCGGCGTCTTCTAGCTATATAGTACTTGTCTTCTTTTTCGCAGCTGTTTTAGGTTTAAACCTCTGGGCTTGGGAACGCAAAAATTATCAGCTAAACGGCTGATGTAGCGGGCGACAGTTAAATTCGCGCGTAATTTACCGTATTCGATCGCACTGCTTGCTCTACAAGGATCGCGTATACTTGTCCCGCCTGGGCCCGATCAGATTACGAATATACTCCTTATCCGTGCGGTGTTGATTCTGTCGATTTATAAAAATTAAAGTGACGCGATTATTCTTCTACGCGGCGTTCGGGAGCCTACCAAAATGGATTTGCGTGGGCAGCGCATTACGCAGCGCAACGGTCACTGACGGTGTAGAAAAGAGGGCGGTTTTTTCCTTCGCGTCCTCCTGTTGCGTAAGCTTACAACCGCTCATATATTTTTTTTCTTCTGTCTCGTACTGTCCGCTGCCGAACGCGAAATTTCTGAACCGTAATGAACACAGCGGTTGTGATGAATATAGAACGGTGGAACGATGTCTCAAAAGGGAAGAACGAGTTGGCGTAATAACTTAAATTCTGCGGTCTTACGTGCCGAAAACGAGTCACGATTATGAATTCTGGGTTTTCACATGCGAGAACCATGATACGATTACATGAAGCACGCCGTAGAAGGGGGGCGCTGGATTAATTTTTGGACCGCCTGCGGTATTTTAACGTGCACCTAAATCTAAATACGCGACCGTTTTTCTTTCATTTCGAGTTACGTACGGTTTCAGCGCCAAGCGCGGCCGCTTGGTAGGTGTTAACGAGAAAGGAGAGAGAAATAGCAAACGCGCATTGCGTTCCTTGAGCGAAAGGGAACGACTTTTCGGCTTCTTTAGGCTGCTGAAAACACCCAGGAAACCTGTTTTGCGCGCACCTGCTGCTGGTTTGATATAATTTACAAAGTAAGCGCGAGTAAAACTTCGTAACTGTGTTGTTGTGTAATCTGGGATAACTAGTTGGCGTGCGCTCTTCATTCACTCATTGCGCGTCCTCCCCGAAAGCGGCAACCTGTCGCATCTTTCTCACCGATGTGGCCAACAAAGAGGCGCGTACAGGCGGCGCGTGGTGGCGTCTAGCGCTGAGGGCGTCGAGTGATACATACCAATGGGGCCCCTTCACGATTTTGCGCAATCGTTTCAAAGAACAAGAGCTCTTTTTTTTTTTTTTTTTGCATTTTCTATGTTCGACCTACTCTTTCTTTCTGCCTTAGTGTCAACCGCTTAAAGCGTGTGCAAATTTTCGCTCTCTGCCTGTTTTCCAATTGTGAGAAACAGCCATTGTATATGTTAACCGGCCCACGCTTGTACATGCATATATACATTTCTACGTTCTTTTTTACGTTCTTTCTGCTTCTTTTGCGCGAAGTCAATTTATGCGTTCCCCTGTAGCTCAGACCTACTTCCTATAAGGCACAATTGCTACATCCGATTTTCGCAGTTACTGTTGCTCGTTATCTGCTCTGAGAAAAAAGAAAAAAAAGAGTTGCCAATGAATGTTCATAGACTGCGCGTACGCGGTTTACGATTTAATGTTAGCCAAGCTTAAATTAACGAGAGAAAAAAAAATCTTGTATGAAGTACGGTAATGAGCCGCGTATCTTGTTCGTTCATTTGTCCTCTTCTGGCACCGATACAGTCTTGATGCACTAATTACTTGGCCGTTTAAAAACGTAATAAATAATTAAAGAAATAATCTTGACCATCGTTAGCTGGCACAGCCTATCCAATGCCTACATTTATACACAATGTAGTGTACGAAAGTGCGTTGTTTTTTAATACTAAATCATTAGCTGCAAACATTTGACATCCGTCGCTGCCTAACGCACTTTTGCGATTTGAACGTATGAGTGTAACGCACAGCGCGACAGAAATAAACAGGTGCGAAACGGTTGTCGGAAACTGATCGAATGGATTACGTAATTGCTTCGTATTTTGTTTGTTTTTTTCCCGCACAACTATTTGCTTCAATCATCCGACCGCCACGAAGGGCAAGCACGCACTTCGATCGGGATGCATCCGCTAAAATGTGCACGCGAGCGTTCGCGCCTGGCGTCCCCTGAAGCGAGGAGAGAACGACGGTGTGGCGCCCACCATAGCTGGCGCGAAGTAACAACTTTATCAGGCACTGCCTGTTTTTTCCTTCTTCGCTTTCTTGTTTCTCTCGTCGACTTCCTCCGTCCGTTATGGCGTTGACTGCGCACGCTATCTGCGCTTTGCTGCCATTCTCTTTTATGCGCCTTTTATCTCCGCCTTGTCCTTATTATTTTCTCCGTTTGTCGCTGGAGGCTGCCTTCTTCTCTTTTGGCTTTTGATCTCCCGTCGCCCGGGTACGATGCGAGCTCAGGAGAGGCCATTAAGATCGCTACGAATCTGATTTCCAAATTATAGGTAGTCTGGCTGAGCGCCGCAGCGGCTAATGAAAGCGCCTGAAAACCTCGCGCACGGACAGAAAGGAAACGGCGGTGCCGCGCGTTGCAAGATGCGTCGCCAGATTGTATTCTTCCAGCGTTGCTTCGGATGCGTCGTCGTCTCGATTCTCGTTCTTTCGTCGCGGATCTCACGTGGGCACATGTTTAAACGACGCCGCGTTTCCAGGCTCCGATGCGGATCGCTCGGCCCTGCGTGAAAGACCGCTTTTGTTTAGCTACCTCGCTGGTCTGGGCACAAGCGGCGCCGTCATTGGATCTTGCTCCGTACTTTCATCATCAGCCTGCCCTAATGGTTTTGTCCGCTGCAGTGCTGGCCGTGGAGAATAAAAGGAGGGGTGAATTAGCAACTGAAGAAAGCCCCACGCGCGAGTGAGACGGCGACATGAACGCGTCTATCAACTGAGCAAGCGAAGCGCACGCTTCGCGGCCTTTTGTCGCTTGAGCGAAGAGGAGGCTAGCACTAGGCACGATGCGCTCCAGCGAAAGCAATGGTAATGTGAAGACGGATGCGCGTTCGCAGCAAAACGAAAGGGTTCACCAGTGGTGTATACCTTTACGCGCTCGATAGTGACTGGAAGTGGCTAAAGGCGTCAAGGAAGTGGCAGCTTTTTACGGGCGAAAATGTTGACTGCGACTACACGGCGTGCACACACATGCATGCACGCTGACGGCCGTCGCTTATCGACGACCACGCCTGGCTTTACGCGGACGCCGATAAGGGGTGGCTCTTGAGGCACACAAGCGTTATGCCGCCGGGAAGCCAGTGGCTGTCGCCTGCAGTGGCGTGCAAGATCCTCGAACGGCGCTTTGCCCGCGTGCCTTCGCGTGTACTTTTCCGACAATACAGCGATATCGCCCTTTCCTTCATCCGTTAAAGTGCATGTGGCTCGCTTTTCTACTGTTCGAATTAATTGCGCAGGTATTTCCATCATCAAAATTATCCGCGCTGATGGCTCGAATGCGCGGACTCAGCGGATTTGTTAGTAGAGCCTCTGTGGCTCTTTGGGGCAGAAAGGAAAGGAAACGTAAAGAGCTTGTCTCGCTCTTTTCATTCGAGGCTTTCCGCCTGCTGCACGTGCAGCCGTGGAGAACCCTGTCGCAAACGCTGGCATGAACCTCAGGGGCGGAGTCTTGGCCGAGCACGCCTGAGCTTCTGGCCACCCTGTTTTTGTTTCGGGTTGCGGCCGAACTGGTGCACCCTTTCTTTCCTTCTGCTCCCTACCACCGATTGCTGCCGAGCCGCGGGTGCTGCCATCGCCTGGTATTTGCGATGCGACAATCTGCGACGCTATGAGTTCGCCGACCGCGGCGGTTTGGTCTGGATCGTTTCCCCGCTTGGGGAATTTCTCCATCCCGGCTGCGCGGTCTCGGCGTGGCCGGCCGCGATGCCCGCTCCTGGAACTGTTATTGCCGCCCGGCCTGGTGCTCCTTTCCCCGGCCACGCTGGCAATGGGCGTAAACGCAGCTGTTTCGCGGCTCCAAATTGACTGTTTGACCGCGACATGTCGCCCAGGGGCCTTTCCGCCTCGGCGCCGCCTTTGCCCGCCCTTCGCTGAGCGTTGGTGCAGCACCGCGGCGGTTGTCTGCACTGCGACTTTCGCCCACCGTCAGATGTACGCACTTCTTTGCGACAGCCGGGGCCCCGTTTACATTCACAACCTTCTTCGTCGACTCTTTCGCCGCTGTGCTTTCCAATTACGTCCGTTCCAGCGCAACGAGGGACTCGTTTAGACGCCTTCGAGTAAAGTGAGCGTTATAATGCCTTCGCCGCTTCGACACGTTACGACAAAGGAAGGGAATACTGAGCAGGTAAAGCCTAACTAAGACCTCTGTAGGAGGTTGTGCTCTCGAGTTACATTGGCGTCACAACCGTTCCAACGTCCTGTATTCATGAAGTTGCAAGTATATTAGACAATGCACTAGTTTTCCGATGAAAAAAAAAAACGAAAAAAACTGGACCATTTTTCTAAATGCTGAAAAACTCTGCTCATTATTGCGACAAACGACTAGCCCGTGCTTATGAGTCAGGGATTAAGGAAACCGGACGCGTATTCACAACAGCTTCTTACGTTAGAGTGGTCCGTAAAAGAATATTTCAACTAGTTATGACGCTAGATATCATTAGCGAAGCTGGTTGGCCAACAGCAAGTGTTACTTTCGAAAGACAATGTTTGTTAATTTCGACATCCGATGTGTATCACCAGAAACAGAAATATACCTAGTCGGCTATTTCTAAGACCGTGACCAACATCGTGTGCGAAAGAAAACGAACAAAAAAGAAAGTACGATGGCGTTCCTTTTTTTTTTTTTCTTTCGGTTTCGCCACGTGTCCCTTTTTTTTTTTTCCCCGACTTTTCGTGATTTCTCTGTTTTTGTGCAGCCAGTTGCCGAACCCTAGTTAACGGAATTACGAGCTTCGCGACCTCTCGCTTCCACGTGACGGTCTGTGTTTACAAAAACACGTGGCGGCTTTTCCTCGATGTTCGAACCCGGCAGACGGGTCGGCGGAGCCCGTTTCCTCGACGGCTGCGAGGAGAGCCGCGTGTTCTCCCTTCTCTTCTTCCTCTTTTTTTATTCTTTTTCCTGGCTCGGGCAGGAAGACAACATTTATGCTTCTTTTGCTCTTTTTGTCTGTCGGGAGGAGACGCCGGAGGAGAAATATTGGGAAAGATGCGGCGGGGGCCGAATGACGTCACCGGTGGTGAAGAAAGAGGAAGGCGGATTGAGGGAGGAGAGAGCCGGCCTGTCTGCGTGCTAGCCGGAGGAGAGACGCCGGCGGGGGCTGGCGCGCGCGCGGTCCCCGGCCATCGACAAATGCGCGAGAAAAAGGAAAAAAGAAAGAAAGAGAGGAAGGAGAAGAGAGAGAAAAAAAGAGCGTAATAAAGATGAGCAGAAATGCGGCTCTCCATTTTCCACATTTTTCGCCCCAAAAAGAAGAAAACACGGACAGGGGGTGGAGACGAAATAAACATACGAAGAATAAGCTAGCGCTAGAACGACAAGCGGAGCTACGCGACTTAGTCGAGGGAAAGAAAGAGAAGTAATAAAGAAAAAAGAAGCTCGTATATAGAGATGCGAGTGGAAGAAGAGGTGGGGGGAGGATTGGGGGGGGGGGGGGGGGGGGGTCTATAGGGACCGTATATTAGAAGGGGAGACGCTGCGGGCGCTGGTTTTATGCGTGCGCCCTCGGTTTTTTTTCTGTCTCTGCGCATTCGTCTTTTGTGTGTGTGCGTGGGCTGCCGGGCTTTTTCGGCATTGGGCACATATATGTGTAGGCCCGTGCGTGCGTCGCATATGTACGCTTATGTGGGTGATGGCTGTATGGTTTTCGCGAAGGGAGACGGGTCTGTATTGCCGGCTGCCGCGTTTCGACGTCGAGAAGAGAAGGGGCAGCGGGCGGTGGGCGCAGAAAATCAAGCGGAGCAACGAGAGTAGACGGCGAGGGGGGCAAAAAGGAGCGTCCTTAAAGCACCCAGAGGCGAACGAGAGTGGAATGCGAAGAATAGGGGAAATAAAGTAAAGCCGGGAAGAAAAAAGATATATATAAAAGAGAGGCGCGGTGGCACGAGAAAAATTAAAAGATCGATGACTAATTTTTTTCCCGCTAGCCAGCAGCTCTAAGCGGTATCCCAAAGAGGATCGGAGAAACGGGGGAAGCGCGGAGCATGAGAGCTGAAAGGAACCAAAGATGTACGCCATTGGCACTCTAGAATGCAGGATTGGTCGGACTCTCTCAAGTGAACAGGGGAGAACCGGCGACGGCACTCGCCGCGCTCTGCTCCGCCTACCGTCAAAATTTGAGCGCTTCCTTCCCCGTCGCTTTAGGCCTGTGCTGCGTGTCTGCCTTGCCCGTTCTCTTTTGCTTTCTTCTATATCGTCCTGGCCGTATTCCGCCGTTCCTTTTGTTTTAAAAGAAAAGTGGGAACGATGGAAAGAGGCTACACTTCTTGAATTTTTTTTCTTTCTCCCGTTCACTGGCGGGGACGAGGAAACGGAAGGGTCCAGTGGTTCAAACATCGGAGCAGGGAAAAGAACGAAAGCGTACTATTTGTGTGAACAGGGAGAGGGATCGAGTAGGTGACGTCTATAGCGAAGAACGAAAAGGAAAGGCGGACGGAATGAGCGAAATCAATATATCCAGCTGCTGAGGCGGCTTTTCAACGTTTTGGCCCTGTTGAGTTGTCAACGCGGGCTATTTTTTTTTTTTTTGCTTCTTCTTTCGGCCACCGTTTATATTCCTGTTTTTCGCGCGGAACTTGAAGATCGCGATTCCGCGCCGGAAGAGAAAGTGCAAATAGCTTAACCTCTCCGACGACAACTACACGCGCTGAAGGCGCGAGGATATTTCATCCTTGGCGAGCATTCGCAGGCCCTCCCTTTGGTGTCGCCACATTTCCGATCCGTCTCTCTCGCTATCTGTCACGGAGGAGGAAAAATGATTAATTCGTGCGTCTCTGATTGGGTCCAGCGCGTCATCCCCGAGAGCGAAAGATAAATATTCGGCTTCTGTGCGCTCTTGTAGACGGCCCCCCAGATTTTGTCTCCTGGCTTTCATCCCCTCTGCGACGCACATGCGGCGGCTCCTTCCGTCCGGCATCATTCGCCTTCTGTGGGCGCGTAATGTGTCGCCACTTGAGAAGCCGGACGACGAGGCGGCGCTCTGAGGAAGCGCGTCATAAAGGAGCGCTCGGGTGGCGGCGGCTGCGAGGGATTTCGCGACGGCACACACAGGCACCGCCGCCGCCGGCGGCAGCACGGGAGCAGCGACGGGCAGAAATGAAAGCCAAGCTTGCTTTTGCGCCCCTAATTGGCCCCAAGGCCAGAGGCGCACGATATCGCTAAGGAAATCGTCTCTCTCGAGCTGCTCATTGCCAGCAATCAGAGCAATTCGCAATTTCTTGGCGTCTTCCAGCCCGGGCGCTTTCATTTCCTCTCGCTTCCGTTGTCTGCTTCGTGGCAGCTGCTGCTGCTCTGCGTCACTCTCAATCGCCGATGCCCGGAGACGAACGATGGCGCGCCTCCTTTTCGCGCGCGCTCGTTTGGAGCGCCCACGTGCCTGGCGCGCGCGCGCGCGTGGCCCTTGCAACGGCGTTGCGGAGAGGCCCTGATGCTAGCGCTGGCATTCCTGCAGAGCACAGGTGCTCTGCTGCTTGTCGTCCGAAGAGCGAGGCGATAAGCGCTCCCCTGCGCCAATACCCGCGGCAACGGCTGCTGGTTTAGCACTGCGTGGAGAACGCTGCTCCTCGTTCATTTCTATAGGCAACCTCGCTTTCTACACACCGCCCCACACTCGCGCACTAAAGCGCGTCAGCGTTCGTGGACTAGAAACGGAGAGGCATTACAAGGATGCTGGAGAAGATCTATGTGTTCTTAACGATAATGTACATTTTCTTATAGACACAGGCGTCACGATAAATTGCCGCGCGCTATTGCCACATCTTTGACATACACACGTGCTCAGATTCGCACATTTATCATTTCATGTCGCCGCTCGAGTTTACATTCCTGCAATTGTCACTGTGCAGTAATGAAATGTTTGTAACAAATTATTCACCTAACATACCCCACCGCACGCGATGAGACGAACAGGATGCATACGTCTCCAAGTTTTTGAAAATTATTTAAACTTAAGCTATAGCTTAAACATAAAATTATACTTAATCCGTAAATTAATTTACTTAATTTCTGATGAACTGGAGAGGATATACCAGAAGTGACCTCAGGAACCCCCAACTTCGTCCATTTTCTGCTGCCTTGCAACGCCACGAATAACCGTGAACGTGGACGACACTATACGCTTCTGTGCCACCTTTTGCTTTCCCATCAATATCGGAGACTGCAGGTCCCGCGTTCCATCGTTTACTACCGTTTCAACATGAAGCTGTATAAAGCGTGATTACTCAGATCTACGACGGCCAGTTGTGTGACTTGAATCCGGCGCCGACATGCTGTGCAAGGAAGGCGATAATCCAACAGAAGCTTCGCGTGACCTTGTGGTTGTTCAATTTTTTTTTTCTAGCTTAACCCTTTCGCGACCGTGGGCGAGTATCGTTGTCATGAGATTGTCTAACAAAATGACCGATGACGACTATACACGTCATCAACGAAAATTGGTCCCGCGCGAAACCAGTGACGACTGTATATCTGTCATACTTGTGTTTTTTGACGCTATAGATAGCCACACTTGTCCATGTTGGCAAAATTGGGCCTCGGCTTTCATTTTATTGCCATTTCTTACTGTATTGCCATGCGGCGTAGCCACCTTCGAGTTATATTTTTCTACGCGATTAGCGATACAAAGAAACGCTATCGAATTGAAAGAATGGTGCCGTTTTATTTAAAAAAAAAAAAGAAAAGCTCTACAAATTGACCGAAAAAAATTTTCGGTGGTTCTGGCGCGTTTTTGTTCGTTTCTTTGGGTCGCGAAAGGGTCAAAACAAAAATTGCTCTTTCAAAACTTTCTGTACAAACTGTCGATAAGGCTTAATACATAAGCTATAGTTTCACCTGGACCGCTACATTGCGAAGATGAAGCCTTAATATAGGTCAAAATTATACTCTTCCCAAGCGCAGGCGCAGGGAATGCTGGAGCAGCAAAGAAGCGCTGCTGTCACGAAGCAAGCGCAGCTTCTTTCTCTTTTCTTGCATATATATATATATATATATATATATATATATATATATATATATATATATATATATATATATATCGTGTACTGTGCGATGTCAGTGCACGTTACAGAACACCAGATGGTCGAAATTTTCGGAGCCCTCCACTACGGCGCCTCTCATAATCCATATCGTGGTTTTGGGACGTTAAACTGCAGATATTATTATTATTATTATTATTATTATTATTATTATTATTATTATTATTATTATTATTATTATTATTATGTCAGTGCACGTTAAAGAACACCAGATGGTCGAAATTTCCGGTGCCCTCCACTACGGCGTCTCTCATAACCATATCGTGGTTTTGGGACGTAAAATCCGAGATACTATTATTATACTGCTTGCGCCTGGGGTTCACGCTTGCTTTATACTTATCAAACGGACCCAATTTAGCGCTACCTATACCTACCTAGTGCGCTCAATATCCGCACGTGGCTCGTGCACTACGTGTGATGATAGCTGCGTTTGCTTCGTGACAGCAGCGCTTCTTTGCTGTTCCAGCATTCCTTGCGCCTGCTTTGATTACCCCCCAATGCAAGAAGCAAATATGAGTACGTAACTTAGTTGATAATTTAGAACATTTTGTCGCTCTCGTACAAAGAAAACAGGGAAACCTACGTGCCGGTTATGTGAAATACAAGGGTTACTGATCACCTGCTAAGTCGCTAACTCAAGTACGTGTCGTGTTATTTAGATCCCGACATTGCGTTCCATTTCGTTTTTATTATATTTTTATGATTATTTTAGGGATTTTTTATGATAGGCAAATTGTCGAGTGGCGAAACTAGTGAATACCAAAGTGCAATGTAAACTAATCACTGCAGACACTATTCGTCATCCCCTGCAGGTGGAAGCTCCACGTGCTCAACTACGCTAATGCTAATTAATGTTACTAACGAGCTGCTCAGCTAGAGCCATAGGTCGGCAAAACTTGTGGAGCTCACTCAGACTCACTCATGAAATATGTTTTGCGCTTAGGGCTCACTCGGACTCAGACTCACCAATATTTTTCTCAGCCGGACTCACTCGGACTCACACTCACCAAAAATTTTCTTCCACCGGACTCACTCGGACTCAAACTCACCAAGACATTACTCACCCGGACTCACTCGGACTCAGACTGACGGCTCGATCTGAGTCTGAGTGAGTCCGAGTGAGTCGACTCATGAGTCCGTTAGCCTAGAATTATCTTTTTCGACCATGGTGTCAATGCTCCATAACACCAATACCTCATGTAATCAGTGCTCTTCTTGGCGCCTTTTGATATAGTACCTTCGAATACAAGTTATGAGTGCTCGTAAAATAGTAAGGTCAGTTTTCTTGAAAGAGATGACCACATTAGATATATTTATCAAGCACTTCCTTTGGAAGTGTTGGCAAGGAGGGGCGGGGGAGGTCAAGGCACTCCCCTACGTAATTCGCGCCTCTGATCAATAAATATTCAAATGGTGTATGAAAGACACTGCTTTGGAATACGTGCGAGTAGGCGTGAGTATAAGCATGAATCCAGGCAAGGCTGATAGTAATGTTGAAGATCAGCAGTTCCATAGGTCGGCAAAAAAAATGTGGAACTCACTCAGACTCACTCAAAAAAATATATATTGCGCTTAGGGCTCACTCGGACTCAGACTCACCAAAATTTTTCTGAGCCGGACTCACTCGGACTCACACTCACGAAAACTTTCTTCAACCGGACTCACTCGGACTCAAACTCACCAAAATATTACTCACCCGGACTCACTCAGACTCAGACTCACGGCTCAATCTGAGTCTGAGTGAGTCCGAGTGAGTCGACTCATGAGTGAGTTCGCCGACCTATGGCTAGAGCATTAACAACTGCAAAAATATTTTGACACAGTTTGTGCGGTTATGTGACGATATCGCGGTCATTTCTTTTCGTATCGGACTTTATCGCCCCACTGGCTCCATTTATCCACAATAATTAACAACCGTGACAACGCTTTAGCTGGTCTTTTTTCTACTCAGCCTACAGCGTTCCTGACTGTTCTCTCTGCAAAGAAGTTTCAACATTTAAATTCGCCCTTAATGTTGCGGCAAGGCGAATTTCCGCGTTGTGTTCCGGATTTTACATACTACTGACTAGCGAAACTTTCACCCACGAAATCAGCGCATAAGAAGTTTGAGAGGCGAGGTACCGGATCAGTTTATAGTAAAGAAGAAAAACGAAGGCGCAGTTCGCTATCAGTTAAGGCTTCGTTTCGGGAAGGTATGGAAACCTCTTAAGCATGGGTTTGGCCACGCC
Organism: Rhipicephalus appendiculatus; assembly: GCA_030522465.1. Lineage (NCBI taxonomy): Eukaryota > Metazoa > Arthropoda > Arachnida > Ixodida > Ixodidae > Rhipicephalus > Rhipicephalus appendiculatus. The sequence continues at coordinate 12,719,770 of JALIZH010032945.1, read as the reverse complement.
GACGTCACAGTTGATGAAGTAGACTAAGGGCACTAGCCGTTGTTAAAGCGCAGTACAGACGTGAGAACAAGATGGACAGCCGACTCGTTGACCAGTAGTATGTATACGCAAAGCGGACGTGCCATAGGATGCGTGTATGTATAAGTTAATCACCACTTTGCAAGCCATTGAGGAGTCGCTCATTCCTACAGAACTTCGACCAACTGCTTTGTCACGCGCCTGCATGCAGTCGCCGTTCGGCTTTCCTGCTCCGTTAAAGCACGTCGAAGTTCGGAATGTAAAAGAAAAACACAACGCCTGCAGCCTATTGCGTCCTTGTTACCGGATAGCACCTTTCCGGCTACAGCGGGTTTAGTTCACCGAAGAATTGACAGCAAAGTCGCAAAAAGAAGGAGCTAATAAAATGACTCGGGGCAAAAAGGTCGACTTAAGGAATAATAAAAACTACAAATCATGCTCCTGGGCATACGTTACATTCTAGACTGCAGGCTGTTTCTTGTAGACGTTGGTACGACCAGTTCGATTAAACTACGGGTTAATTTTCTTCTTTTATTCTCGACGTGCACGTTTAGATGCGACCGATAAGGCGTTCCCGTTTCTCAAGAACACGTGCCCTGAATCTGCAGCAGCATCGACTGCCCGTGTTCACGTTTTCCTGTTTCACCCCGCGCTCCTGTTCCGCTCTGACGTGCGACGCGCAGTTTGTAATGTATTGATTTGTCAAACTGAGGCGCTGAACTGTTTGTCTTAAAAGTTGCACTCAGTAGTTATTGCTGAGGCTGCGGCTACCTCTTAATATTACGGGCTGGACTTACAAGTCTCCTTTGCGTACGCACGTTTAAGAGATTGCTCTCACGTAGCGCAGCTGGTGAGGGGGTACACCGGGTTTCGTGTTTCCTGTTGTATTGCTATTATTTTTTTCAATCGGTAAATGAAGTTTTTTGGTCCTCTCGCGACGTGCGGGATACTTGTTTTTTCGTTTGTTTTATATCAATTTTTTTCCCGAAGCCATTGGTGACGCATGGAAGCCAGATCGCAACGTTTAATAGTGATCTCATCATTGCTGTAACTTAATAACGTAAAAAGAGAAAAAAAAATGTTTCGTCACTCACAAACGTCAGTGAAACCAGGAGCCAGCTTCTTCGGACGAAATATACAATGGTATGCTTGGATAGAGCTAAGAATGGAACTGCAGTTTAATTTGCGGGTATTTTTTTTCCTGCACAGACTCTATTTTTAAGTTCACCTTCGCAACAAAAGTAATTACATCGCAAAATGAGTTATTTAATTCAGCGCGAACATATCTATGAACATATGTAAGCCTGTGACTGGTGGAGCATGCGCAGTCGCAGTATGGACAAAGTCGACATTCAGCGCTCTTGCGTGTTCGGTTATATGTGCAAAAAGCTCCATCGTATGTCAATATTCGCCTTCGCTGACGGCGGTGACAAGCTCGTGAACTAAGCCAACTCAGTGCCGTAGTTTAAAACAAGTGGCGCACATATTTCACGTTTAGCAATATCGTTCAACTGTGTGTGTTTAGGCTACCTCCTAATGTGTATTGAAACTGTGCGCATGTAAATATAATAATAATAATAATAATAATAATAATAATAATAATAATAATAATAATAATAATAATAATAATAATAATAACCATGATTATGAGGAATGCCGTACTGAGGGAGTCCAGATCAATTTTGACCACCTTTCATGACGAGAACGTAAATCCTGGGCACGCGGTTTGCTCTTACGCATTTCACCCCCATCTATTCGATTCCCACGGCACGGGAATTGAACCTGTGTCGTGGAGGAAAATGTGAGGTCCTTAGAGAAACCGTGGAAATTTTGCATTTTTAAACTAGCGTATTAGCGTGTGCTCATTCTTGGTTCGAACCACCCATACTGCCAAAGGTAATGTTTGTGGTGGTAGTGAGATTGCAAAACACGTTTTGTGCTACTGCGCGTATTTTAACACGGTGTGTTATGCTGGGGTCCACCAAGAAATCCCGTGCGTCGTTTCCGTCACGGAATGGACGTCAGTAAGAGGGGCACGTAGGTAGCACAGAGAGAAATTAAGAAAAACAACCCATCGAGTTTCTTTGGAGTCGCATGAATCGAACCTCCGACTCCACATAAGACGGGTGCACTGACCACTCCGCCAAAAACGCAAAAGAGGTCTTCTGGCGCGAACTCGTCATATATGCTTATCATTTCGGCATTGGTAGCGCCGCCATCTAGGAGCGGTGCAGCGAAGAATTACGCCGAAGCGCCGTGGGAGCGTCTCTGCACGGTGCAACGCAGTTATGACTGCGTTGGAATAACGGGACACGTACGAGCGTGAAGCAAAACGCTTTCACGCGTTCGAGGCGCACACAAGAAACTGTTCCTCTCGTATTCGTGAATCTGAGTGTGTCGGAACATACCGGACTGCCAAAAACACTACGCAGTAGGACAAAAATGCTCGGTGGAGTTGTGGCCATGGGTTTCAACAATGATTCTTCCACATCGAAGGCTGTCATGCCGGCCCAGTCGCAATACATACTCTGCGAATTTTATTAACGTCCTACACAGCTCGAACTAGTTCGCGTTTCACATTCGTATTATGAAGTATGAACTATTCCTATGAAAGGGGAAACACCCTTTATATATATATATATATATATATATATATATATATATATATATATATATACCGTGCACTCTGACCGAGTGCACGGTGGACGGCGTATCTTTCTGTTCCGTAAATTGGCTCCGGGCACGCACAAGGTAATTAATAATTTCTGAGGTTTTAAGTGCCAAAACCACGACATGATTATGAGGCACGCCGTAGTAAAGGGCTCCTGAAATTTCGACTACCTGGTGTTTTTTAACGTGCACTTACATCGCATGGTATACGGGCTTCTGCCATTTTGCCTCCATCGAAATGCGACCGCCACGCCTGGCATCCAACCCGCGTTTTTCGGGTCAGGTGTCGAGCACCGTAACCTCTGTACCACCGCGGCAGTTACGCACAAACTGGATCTAATATTCGTACCTCTCGGCACGCGCGGCCGCATGCTGAAATCTACCAACGATTTCGCCGATTACGGTATAGCTGCGCCACACGCAATATGTATACTTTCATCGTAAATTGGCACAGTAGTCACGATTTAGTTGAAACGACTAGTACAATGTGTTGTCCGATTGTTTGATTTATGTCGAATCCTGGTTGCAGGCTATGCGATGTATGCAGGGAATATTGGCTACGATGTGTCGCAGCGCCGTAACCAGTATTTTTTCATTTTTTTTTTTTCGGAGAGATGGGGTCCGGTCCTTCTACATGTAAGGCTTGCGTGTGTTATATGTATACATGTATTTATGCTATACCTGTATCTATCTATATGCCATCATCATCATCAACCTGACTACACCCACTGCAGACCAAATGCCCTTACCATTTTTCTGCAATTAACCGTGCTTGTTGCGGCCACGTTATCCCCGCCAACTTCTTAATACAATCTGTCCACCTAACTTCCTGCCTCCATGTGGCGCGCTTGGCTTCTGTTGGTATCCAGGCTGTTACTCTACAAGACTAGTGGTTATCTTGGCTTCTCGGTACATGCCCTGCAAATGCCCACGTGTTTGTATATACACAAATACAAACTAAAAATTTTCGGGGGTGCTCGGGCTACGCCTGTGTCGCGGCCCTCGCGCCAACCATGCTTGAACTGTGGTTTGTTTCAGGCCTTGTAGGTGGGGCTCCTTGTCGGGGTGAATATAGGAGCGTGGAACACCGCTCGCAAGCAGTGATGAGCGTGTTGACCAATGTAACTGTATGCCGTATACAGTTTGCAGTAACTCCAGTGCTGACATGCGGAGTGCGACTTCAAGAATTGTGGCGGGCCGGCGCATCGTGTGTAACGCGCTGACCGCTTGGCTGCACTTAGCTTCAGACATTGACTTCTTTGGGCTAACACGGCGCGGTGGTTTCACTCAGATTACTGGTTCGAAACAGCTGTTGCGACTTCTGTACCTGTACCTGTGTCTTTCAACGGAAAACTATAATACACTGGACCCTATACGTTAATCGTTCCCTGCTTTATTGCCATATTAAACATATTCTTCTTCTTTTACCCGCTGCTCCATTACTTTCCAGGCGAGACTTTTTACGCGAAGCTGTGGGCTCTGGAGACTGAAAAACGGCGCGTTTTCTTCTCGGAACTCGCACGCGGCAACTACCTGTACGAGGAAGAGCGTTATTTTTCTTACGCGGGCGACGGAGCCATTCTGAAAAGCCTTCATGTTGCTTTACGCTTTGTCTGGCGTGCTGGTTGGATCGCCCTCCTGCTTCGCGTGGGCTCGCCTTCAGGAAGGAGTGCGTGACTGTGCATGCTAATAGCCGATCGGCTATGTTTTAAATACCTTGTTGCAAATCGCGTGCTTCACAGGCGTTCGTTCCGACGATATACATCAAGTGAGCCGTGTCCTCGAACCATGTGTGACCTGTCGCTGTAGCTCTTCTTTCTTTTATCTGTTCGTATTTTTAACGAACGCTCTTCACCCGGTTTAATTTTAATTTGTTTCTTTCTGCTGGGCTCAAAATTAATTTTCCCTTCTCGCCCCGAGACTGAGGTGCCGCAACACTCGAGGGCGGATTCTAATGTGAAGGTCTTTTGGCAAAAGTCCGTATTGGCGTAGGCCGCAGCTTGGAAGTTGGGAGAAACCATCACCGGCAGCGAACAAAAACAAAAGAGATGGTTTCTTTTATCTGTCTTTTGATATACGCTTTCAAGGTACGGATGCACACTTTAACATCCTGTCTTTGTCTCTCTAACGTTCACTTTTCTTTTAGTCTATTCACGATCTCAGCACTTTCTTACCGGTCTAATTCTCCTGTCGTCTGTCAATACTCGGAAAACGATCATCAGAGGAGCATGACCAAGGTCATTTATTTCATAACTTTTTTTTTTAATGATAGCGGATAGAAGTTTCTTGCGTGTACTAAAGAGAAATTTGCATATAACATTCAACGACGTTGGTGATACCGCGCATGCGCAGAGCGCGAGCACATTTATCTTTTTTTTTTTTCTCCTAGACGCTGGGCCACCAATTCCAGGTCCACCATTTCTAAATCTGCGCAATGTTTGCGACACCGATATGGAACATAAACGACACAGTTGAATAAAGAACGTTAATATTCCCTCGTGAATACCTGTAGTCCACGGGGTGGACATGCTCCAAGCCCTTCGTGCTGCAGGCGAAGGGCTTCGGCACGTGAGTGACCAACTTTCAACGGCTATTGCTCTGCGATCCCGAGCAATTTGCAGCAACCTGATGTTTCTCAAAAAGCACTCAACGATTTATCATTTCTTAAAAAGTTGTACTCGATACGAAAGTCAAAAAGGAATTTTACACGAGAATACCAGTCAACTAAAAGTGTCGGCCCTCATATGATATAGTGTCACACTTTGCAATGAGATGTGATGTATTAATGTATTGAGGCTTTCCTTCATTTTCACTTTTCCTTTCTGTCTCTCCTTTTCAAGCGGACGGGTGGAGCGTCCGCTTCTGAACACAATAGTTCGCCCGCTTCTTTTTATCAGTGTGTTATGTTAATATATGTTTACAAGATTGATAGCAACACAGTAGCGGTATACGTGTTCAGTTCCCTGCTGAGACAGGTGTTGATTCCTGCGTATCCTTTCACATTCATGTCAGTGCTAAAAAAAAAAAGTGTCATGCTACCGCATTGCATTTCTAAATTGGCTTATCGCGGGAACAATAGCACTATCTGCCTCTGGCCTTTTCGCAATACTATACATAAGTCTGCCGCTTGCGTTTTTCATTTCTCACACTTGACGGTGATCGCGGCTTGTCTTTTCTTGCTACCTCTTGATGTTGTCGGAGAAGAATCATACGGCTGCACGTTCTTTGTGCGATGTTTTCAGTTACTTGATCTTCGTGTACACTCTAAGAAAGAAAAAAACAGAGACTTTTTTTTTTTTTTTTGGGGGGGGGGGGGGGGGGAGGTAGTCCTGGATTTCCACGTATATGACTGTCTTTTAAAAGACAAGCGACAGCGTGCTCCTGAAGAATAGTTGCAATAAGGGAAATTAAAAACGTGATGAAAGCTTAAGCTTAACCTTTTAGGGTGAAATGAGATTGCGTTACTGGACCCGTTCGCATCGCCTTGTCATTCGCTTTCCACGCTACGTTTCTCAGTAGACACCTCAACCGTGCCGTGAGGGAAGGAACTTCTGTGTGCATAACATCGGCCGTAGTAAACTCTCCTATAGAGCGCCTACTGCAAGTAGTTGCGAATCAATCAATCAATCAATCAATCAATCAATCAATCAATCAATCAATCAATCAATCAATCAATCAATCAATCAATCAATCAATCAATCAATCAATGAATGGAACTTAATTTTTATGAACAAAAAACTGAATATACAACGATTATTTGTACCGCTCGCCTAAGGTGGCTAGTGGCCGGTTCAATACGATATGCGAAAAAAAAAATGTAAAGGCCAGCTAAGAGGAAAGAAAACAAAAAACATCAAATAAATGCATACATATACATGTATACATTTGCTCTTGTAATACATACATACGTTTTAGCTTGTAAGTTATAGCTTGATATTCATGGGTACTTATTAAGAAAGAAGACCATCAAAATCAAATCAAACAATGTCTACCAACATACACAGAGATTTACATGTTTTGAATAGATAGGAAAAATACTTGCATGCTAGGCTTAAATTATGTGCGGTTTTAATCTCAAGCGGGATCGTCTTCCATATTTTAGTTCCATTATATTCTATTAGTCTTTCGCCATAAACTTATGACGAAGTGCCCACTTCTCCATAATTCATCATTTTGGAAAGTAGCGAAGTAACCACTACGCGTCTTAAAAGCAATACGCGCACCAACGTAGCTCCACACTTTTCTGAAGCTCTGGCTGGTGATGAATTATAACTGAGCCCTTTGGAATGGGTGGACAGCTTTAAAACACCCACGCGTTAAGCGATTCATGTGGTGTGACGCCCAGTCCAATTCCGCGCTTCTGCCACACAATAATACATCTACTAACATGACTTCTCGCCCGACGTGACGCCTGTGTAGGGTCTTACTCCGAAGCAATCACCTTCCAACGACATGGAAGCTTTTCACGTCTTGTTGGAAGGTGACGTGTATCAGTCAACCTTCGATAGCCTTGTCACAGGCAGAGGTGTCGTACTTGCGAGAGTGTCTGCGGATTCGTTCGAGATAAGTCAGCCACGTGGGTGATAGTTGTTGGCTACTTTTATGTTCTTTTACTCTGTACATGAGAGATGGATTTCGCGGGATCGTTTCTCTGTGGTTTCTACTTATTCTGTTTCGTTAGAAATAAACTGTTAGCGGCGAATAAGCGCCTGTGTTTCTTGTTTCCTTGCTCGTCTACGTCTTTTCACGCTGTTTTTTTCCGTTCAAATGTGTTGAATTGCGGCGTAAAGAAGGTTACTTGGAATGAAAGGCCAGCACAATATTTTACATAATGTGACATCACTAAATTAACTAACTGGTTGCAAATATTTTGCGAGCATGGCTGTTATCATGCAGGCATGCAAGTTTTGAATCGCAAAGCAGCGGCTGATCTTTAGCTTGAGCTTGAGAATGGCTTTCCCACGGTAACTGTCGTCTGGGGTTTCGTTCTAAAGTCAACTATTGTATTTCATGCGGACAGAGGAGGAGACGGATGACAAACCGTTCGCGGAATTCACGGCGCTCGACATTTTGGCTCCGACGGCCGCTGCACGAGTGATTTTTATGAATGACTCTCGCGTGCTGTATAAAGCGTATTGAAAGGAGAGCTATATAGTGTCAAGGAAGCAAAACACTGAAAGGAGAGGACAGAACGACGCTCCTTCCATGTTTCTTACTAGTCACGCTGGCTCCGATTTCAAGACGAAGGTATACATACTTGCCCAACTTACAGTTATTAAGCTTCACAGGGTATTCAGATGACTCCGCATTCGTGGAGTACATTTTTGGGTTTAACATTTACACTGTAAGTGCTAGCTGTCTAAGCATTTCGTTTACTAAATTTTTCGTGCTATTTTTACTTCTGTAGGCAAGACGCGAAGGGATTCTTAAATTGCGGGAAATAGAAAAAAGAGCGTAGAACGAAAGCGTTAGGGTAACTTATACGCGAAATAAACATTATGTACACGCACAAGCTAATAGTCATTTTTCCCTTATATGCTAGCGCTGTGAGGCTTCTCGTTGATAGCTTCTCGCTTATTCGCGTAAAGTCCTCATCACATTGAATGAAAGCGTTACACTCGAACCTTGTGCTTTATATATATATATATATATATATATATATATATATATATATATATATATATATATATATATATATATATATATATATATATATATGGAGTTTCAAATGTACACCTAGAAATATCTTGATTCTATCGTCTTTCATTGTAGTACTTGCACTTGCCGACAGGCGTAGCGCGATATAAGTGCTTCAGCGGAGCGTTATCCGTCTTACCCTTGTCGATAGTGACTCCCACGATTGCGAATTCGCGGAGTTTGCGGCACGCCGATAAGTTAATTCACTGCGAAACACCCTCCGTATGGTTGCGAACATGGCGGCACCCTGGCTTCTGGCCTCTATCCTGATTCGCTCGTGCTCTGCATCGCGACAGTAAGCAATAATGGTATTATCGGACATCGCTAATAAAATTCTTTGCTGGGCGTGTTGGTTCATGGTTTGGATAAGTTAGAGCGCGAAAAAAGACGACACACAAGAAGAGACGACGAGCGCACGTGCTGTCGTCGTCTCTTCTTGTGTGTCGTCTTTTTTCGCGCTCTAACTTATCCAAGACATCGCTAAGCGTCATCTCAAGCCACGGGTGCTATTGATCAGTTTTACCAACACGATCGCACGACAGATAGGCGACCAAGTTTGAGCCTCCAATACCTCTAAAAGTGTTGGAGCGGTACCGGCTTCATCTGTAGCAGTACCTTCAGGACTGGTGATTAGGGGGTGACCAGTCTTCTCCACCATGCCCCTGGATCCCAGAAGTGGATAAGGAGTACACCTTACCACCAGCGGGTGCAATTTCTGGTCATACAAAGCGCGACAGTTCATTTCTTGAACGTCACTTCAACCAGCAGTGAGATGCCTTCGAACTCCCACAACCACTCAGCCCCCCCCCCCCCCCTCCCCCCCAATGCAGTTTCGTCATTAGGGCAGATTTTTTTTTCTTTTTGAAGAGCGATGTCCCAAACAAATTTTGAAACAAGAAAACACACATAATCAGGCTCCCGTATCTCCACTTTATATTAAAAAAAAAAATGCATTTCAAATATTTCCTCTCGTTCCCTCACGCTCCGTAAAAGTAACAGTACCAATGATTGCTTGCACAGGGACGGTGCGAAGACTGGCTAGTACGAATTTTGGGCGCCACGATGACTAGCGTGTAAATTTACCGAAGTATCCTGATGCTACACATTGTTAGTGATATCATACAATACAAAGAGCATGTAAGAGACCCGTGATCGCCCATATAGCTCTTCTTGCGTAAGCGCTTCGTTCCCCCTGTAAGGCGAATGCGAGTGTGGCCGGTTGGTGAGGCGGCCTTCTTTGGGGTTCCAATTTGCAGCTGCGCTCCTGTGTGAAGCCAGGACGCGATCTTCGAGAATGGGCGGCGGCCGCGCGCGGATCTGCGCCGCGTGTCGGGCGGCTGCGGGGAGGCCGCGCGGTGCGAGTAAAGCACCTTTGAGTCGAGAGGCGCTGACGACAGCGCGGGCGCAGTCGTTACCTTTATGGTTCTTGCCCTGTGGGCCAGCTGCGGCGAGCGAAGGAAGGGAGGAGGTAGAGTGGAGCGCGCAAGACAAGAAAAGTCGGCCGTAATCTGGCGCGGCGCGACGCGGGGTTCCTTTGTGCGCGATAGAGTGAGCTTCTTATCGCGCCGAGACGTACGCCGTCGGCACGGGCAAACACGCCGCCGCCGCCGCCGCGGTGGCCTGCGCGACCTCCGTGTTCCGTTTATGAATGCCGTCTTTTGTTTCCCTGACTCGGGATGCGTCCGCCGGCGCCCCCTGCAGGGGTCACGCGCGTGCGCGGCCGTAGCGCGCCACCACAACGCCCGGCGCGGGCATCAGAGAGCAGCGGAGGAAACGTCAATTATGCCTTGCATCAATGAAGGCGACGACGCTGTGGTATGGACGGCACGTACTTTTATCCAACACCGATACGGACCCAGCCCGGCCGGTTGTCTTGCGGAGATTCGGTTTCGTGGTCGCCTGGCTGGATTTCCGATTCCTCGCTCTCCTCCTTTCTTTCCTTTTTCTTTCTGCTTTCCTCTCCAGGGATCCCTTTTTGCGGATTCTTGGGATCCACGCAGCGAAGACTGTCGCGATTATTTGCTTTTCCTCGTGCGATCTGTGCTTTCTTTCCACATCGCGCTAAGTAAGCCGAGTAGTGGGGGACACGTGGCGCAAACATTAGCGGCGTATATCTTCGCCCGAAATATGAACGACCGTGACTAGGTTGGATGCAGTAACACACTCGGATAAAGATGGAACACCGGTTAACGATTTCGGGCTAAGCTGCATTGACTTTAATACTTACCAGGGTGCATGAACTCTGTGTTCATTCAGCAACTTATCAACACGGCTTCGCAGATTATCTTTAAAACTTGCGTTTATTGTATCTGGTTGCGATTAAGAAGATACGTTTGAGAGATGTTCTTGCCCATTGAGATAAAGTGGAAATCGTCTTTTGAAGTTATTTCTCTACATCTTTTGTATGCAAAATACTTTTTTTTCTGTGGCGGGCCACTGTTTCAGTTGTAGCCAAATGCTTGTTTTCATGGAAACGAGGGACGTTAGCCTCCGGGGACCTGTCATTCTACTCCAGGACATGTACTTTGTTGGAGTTACCGAACATCGATGCAAGCGAAATGGCGGAGGCCCGTGTACTGTACGACGTCAGTGCAGGTTAAAAAACACCAGATTTTCAAAATTTCCAGAACTCTCCACTACGGCGTACCGTGGTTTTGGGACGTAAAACTCCAGATAATGTTATTACTTGCCGAACAAACCAGTATAATAATTGCTGAACTATGCCATGATTTCCCAATAAACCAGGCTCCTCTTGCTAGCATTCAATGGCCCTAGTTATAGGCTTCTTCGTCACTCATGGACAAAAATTTTCATCGCCTGTAGAGGGAAGCCATCTTTGGTTGTGAGGGGGGGTGGCCGGGTCCCGGCTGTTTTTTATGTATGCTTTCCGCCAGTGCTCGCTCACCGTCAGCTGTTACGTCACAAAACCTGCAACCCTTGCGCTTGCCGCGCCTCTTAGTGATAACCGGGGCCAACATTATCTACGCTCGCTCTGAAAGCGGGAGAGAAAGTAACGAATCTGGCGCATAAATCAAAGCTTTTCGTTCGTAAGTAATATTAGCTGTTTTACGGCTGTCTTGGCTAATGATGCGTGCAACATGAGTATTAGATGAAAATTTCTCTCAAGGAACAATTCTAGCGTGAGACGTGTTTGTGAATATGGTCCCTGGACTGTATCTCTGCAAAAGTCCGAGAAATGGTATAGAAAGAGTATAGAGCAGCCACTTGAAGATGCACCATATATGTTTAGATCACTGTTGCTTCGCAAAGTGCCGATACGAAACTAACTTATACAAAGGGGATGCTCTTTATTGGCAACAGGGCAGAATAAGCTGCTTTATGGATGGTTTCTTGATCATATACAGTATAACTTAGAGGGACGTCCTGTGCACAGCAAACAAACACCAAGTCTGCAGAAAAGGATGTTTTCGAGCACTCAAGTTATCAGGCTGCTGCTTGTTGGTTTTTTTTTTTGTAAAAGTTCGAGCTGCGCATTCCAATGATGAGTTGTTCGTGCTCTCACGTAGTCCTTACGAATTTAAATCTCAGTTGTTGTATCCCTGTCTAAATAAAGGAAAATAAGGGTTCTATAGTGCAGTGACAATATGTATACAGGTTTCAATCGACGATTACCTTTCCCATTATGACGGCCGATGTATGTCAGTGCAACGTTTTCGTGTGTATCGTGGCTAACCAAATTTCGCACGCTTCTTTAGCATTGTGCTGCCGTTTATCAAGCACAACCTAAGTGGTTATCACGCCAGCCATTCGGCATAACTCTATTTGGTAGACTCCTTTTGCTCCACTATTTAGCTAAGCATTCATTGCTTCATGACAGCATAGGGATCGTGTGAAAGATAGCTATGAATCAAGAGTGGCATTCAAGGAGGTATAAAACAGGTTTACGGGCCTTCATGGTAAGAGGAGGTGCGATCTAAAATGGTTTCCCGCCATCATATCTTGCCCTTGTCACAAAAATAAATCCATCCAAGGGCATTTAGAACGGGTGCCTATGAATCAGCGACTGAGTCGAGGGCAGTAATGCGTGGACGTCATTTCAGCATTTTTTTTTCCTACGGCCCTAGCGGGAATGAGGAATAGCAGGCAGGTCTTGTTCACTCGCAATGACTGGTCGGGGTTCTTGGCCGGCTCCGTGCAGTGCTTCGTCGCGCGGGCTTCAAGAAGCGAGACGCGCCCGTGTTGTCTGGCGCGGGCATCAAAACGTTTACAATGTTAACAGATAAGCAGTAAAGAATTCGCTCAAAGAGGTGAACGTCCTGAGGACACAATTCAGTCGCGCGAATGTAGCTCGCAGCGGGAACGGTCGTCGCGCCGTAAATCTCGCGTTAAAGGCAGCTGGAGGTTTGCTGCCGAACCTTTGAACCCTTCTTATTCTGTTCGCCCGGCTTCCTTTGCAATCTCGTTGCGCTGTCGGCGTGCAGCGAGTTATGCCATCTGTGGCCCCTTTTTTCGTGGCCCACACCCTCGGGCTGCTGTCCTGCACGTGTTCCCGCATTGATATACGCAGGATGCGGCCTCGCAGCGATTTCGCGCCCAGTCGTTCACCTCTTGCTCTCATCGGTTCCTTCCAACATTGCGCCGCCTTCACGGCCGCCTCAAACTTTCCCGCGTTCTATTCGTACTCACGGACCGATTGCGCGTGTTATTTGCCTTCCAGTCGGCAAGGCTTGTGCAGCGGGGCCAATTTGAAGCTCTTCCCTTTTGTTAGCTCTGTACGTCGGGAGCCTGTGAGCTTCTCTGATTTCCCGCTCACCGCAAGAGACAACCGCACAAATATATTTTATTGATGGCGAGTTCTTTATTTATTCGGAAGTTATCCGGGCATTTTGTATTTGCTGCAAAAAAAACTATAGACTGTTTTTTTCTTTCTTTCTTTCTTTTTAAAGGAACATGACATGCATAGTAACCACAACCGAGCCTGTTTGGTACTCATCTAAAGCACGTACTTGAGGAAACATTTCCATAACAAAGGTGTGAGTACTGCTTCGCGGCGTCGAACGGCTCTTATTAATACGAGGCGATGTTGCGTGCCCGCTCCAACAACCTCCCCACCTCTGCGACCCCCTTTCTTTCTTTCTTTTTTTAGTAACGCTTCATGAAACCCCTGTTAGGAGGAGTGATGAAAGCGGGTACTGAGGCACAAAATGAAAGGGGTTCTTCTGGTCTACTCTCTAGGCATGCTGCGCACGGTGATGCTCCGTGTGGGGACACACCTTTCTTGGATTGGGACGAGGCCACGCTGTAGAAGGGGAGCTGCCGTAGCCGTGAAAAAAAAAGAAAAAAAACGAGAATGAGGGAGAGATATAGTTAGGTGATGGAAAGGGCGGATGGGTGTGTGTCGGGGGGGGGGGGGGGGGGGGGCGTTGTAGGAAGGCAAGGGGCGGTCTAGAGAAAAAAACGCGTGTTCACAGAGCGAAAGGGGGGCTCCATGTATCGGCCCACATGGGAAGTAGGGTGAAGGGTGGAGGACTCCTCTCGCAGTTCTGTGGTTTCTGTGTTGGAGAGAGGCGAGCAGCACCACTTGATATGTCTGGCCGACCGAGCGAGGAGACGAGTGTGTTCTGCGCACCGCCCCGCGAATCCCTCACGCGCAAGAGCGGCGCGTGTGGGACAAGTGCATGCCAGGAAAAGGTCCCCGCGTGCAACAGAATAGCTAACAAAAAAATGGCGCTGCAACAAAGTTTCATCGCCTTCTTCAAACACCACTTCTGTTCGATGGTTAAACAAAAAAAAAAAGTAAATAAAAGAAAAGAAAAACGAATGAAGCTGGCTTTGAAACAACAACGACGGAGAAGAAAAACGGGCACCGCATGGGCCTGTGATATCCGCTCTAATATTTACCGTTCGTCTCACTATTCGCAATTTAATAATAAAGGAATATTAAGGGCAGAGCATCGGGGGCGTTATCCGAAGGTTGCAGGTTCGGTCTCTGCCGGCGGCAACTTGTCTTTTCGTGCACTTTAATTTCTTCACATTTATATCATAATTACTACAATACCATTATAACAGTATACAATTACCGTCCCCTTCCTTGGCCTTCATTAGGCTATCTATTCGCAATTTAGTTATTTTTATTTGAATAGTTTCCTACTCTTTATTTTTATAAACTATTGTACCAGCCGATCCATGGCCGGTCTCCCAGGATGCATTGCGTCAGATCGCTTAAGAACCAACGAACTAAGAAACTTTATCACGGAACCGTACTAACTTGCTCAAACACCAGCATCGCTTCATGTTCTCTGGGTTGGAAACATAACGAGAATGAACCGATGGAATGGACCAGACACCACCCTTACTTAGAGGTAACTGCAGCTGTAACGTGCAGTAGAAGACTGATTTAGTGTAGCGAGTGGCAGTGAGAAGGTTGGAGGGGCGTAATATTTTATTTACATTTTGATTGCAAAATTTGAAGGCTTGAATGGCCTGTTCAAGACAGCTGATTAATGTGGTGACTTCAGCATGAGTCGCGTGCGCAGAGAATTAGGCGACATGGCCCATAGGAACGTGTCTACTATACGTTTCGGCAATCGTAGACGTCATGTCGCAGTTTCACGACGGAACGCTCGTTTTTTGGTGGGATTACAAAGTTTGCGATGCAGACAACGACTTCACTGCGTGATGTTGCATTCCGAGCATCATACGAAGCGTTGCTTGTGCAAAGCAGCGCCCTTGGTCATGAAACGACGTTCGCACTGTATTCTTGCATTGCGCTTCTGCATGCGAAAAATGCGTACGAATTCGCCATATCGTCGGTACAGCGCAGGGAACTGCTGGCATCTCTCATGCTGCATGTCGAATGGTGAACTTTCGTTTAGGTAGGTTATAATGCACATATGTAGCGTCAGATTATGCTTGTTTACATGGAGATATCAATCTTCGCACAGTAAACTGGTGTGCGAGCCGACGTCTGCACATGCATATGCATTATTTTCTTTTTTTCTCATACAGATCCCATTATTGCTTCGATTCAATTTCAATTTGCGCATATATATATATATATATATATATATATATATATATATATATATATATATATATATATATATATATATATATATATATATATATAATAGTGATGTGATTACTGCGCCAAAAAGTGAAACCTGCTGCGTCCTGATACATTTTGGCAAAAATCGCATAATTTGCGCCGAGCGTGCGCCAAGATGTCACTTTTGCAGTCTTTCGGAGAAGAAAAAGATGGCAGGTGCTCGAATTACGTACATAAGTTACCATTGTAATTTTTAGTGGTCATTGGACCAAACAGGCGAGAGCTGTGTATTTTAGGAGAACTCTTTGCTGGGCAAGTTGGTGCCAATTGCAGTGCATGCATGGGATGCGATCCACTATTCAAAAAGGTAAAAATTCTTGGCAGGAGCAAGGACAGAATAGGACGTGAGGTGTTAGAAGCATTCTATCTTAAGGAAAATGGGCGATGACTGCGTAACTGACACTTCTGTTGCTTTGCATAGCGCGGAAAGCAATGTTCTGCGCAGCTTTTGTTGATGTAAGGTATCGCTTGACGTGTATATCCTCCTCATTTCCGCCCCTTTCTATTCCTTTGGTACGCGTGAAAAATGCATATATATGCAGCGACCAAATCAATAAAGCCAGTTGATAGTTCGTGCTCTTTCCGTCTACTTCGTCTTTTTCCTGTGTTCTTCCGACTGTATGCGCAACAATTCCTACCATAGAACTGTGTAGGCATAAAAAAATCTCTCAGGGCCAACAACTATGTACTCTAGGGAGAATATTATTCGATTGAGCTAATGGCGATGAGCGAGTAAATCGCAGTTGCCACCCAATTCTTGATTTAGCTTGCAATAATGTTTGTCCCGCACCACCACTCGTATACTATAACTTTGCCCGTAGCAACCATCTTGCTCAACTGCCAAGGCATGCACACAGTGTCTCGTAAATGGTGACTTCTGCACCGAAGCACGTGCCCTGCCCTAAACTTTTGCTTCGGTACACGAAATGATGTAAGCTTGTAGGTTGTGCGAGAGCTTGATGTACTGACCCAGACAGCGACGCCTGGGAGTGGGGAGGTGGAAGCTGAAGTTATCGTGTATTTTGGCAGGCACACAGTATAAATAATTGTCTTGATTGAAATGTTAAGTCTAAATACGCAAGGTTTAGTTCAGCACTCTAATACATGTCTAGACTCAATTCAGCCGTTAAACTTACATGTTGAGCTCGCCGGCCGGAAAACAAGGGGGGGGGGGGGGGAGCTTCTAACAGACAGTGCCAGCTATATATACTATGAAATTACACCATTAAGTCATTTAAAAATAGTGACTGAATACTGTGGAGTCAAAAAAAAACATATGATAATCTGTAAAATTGCTAGTTTTTGTGAAGGACCATTCTTTTATATCAGGATTGATTGCATTATTACATGTATGTAATTATACATTTTCGTTTTAGTTCCGTTATTTTACAAAAGAAACAAAAAATGCAATGCTATTCGTTCGTACTTCCAGAAGATTTCATATAGGGCCACTCAAGTTTTAATACAATACAACAGCCAGGATTTATCAATTCACGCCGCTGCCGTGGCCTGTTGGGAAAGCACGGTGACGCACCATCCCGGCGTATCGGTGCTGCTTCTCGACTTTGGCAAAAGTTCAAGTTAAAGAACCTGTCTATATAAAATGCGAAACCGTTCATTCTCACAAATTTCGTTAAGGGTAGCGCTGGAATTCATACTCAATATACTGATTATTTATTAAGTCCTCTATGTTATTAACCGCCAGTTAACCAAAAACCCTTAAGTCCTCTATGTTATTAACCGCCAGTTAACCAAAAGCCTAACGAGTCTGTCCATGAAGTGCGACAACATGTACTTCACCACACAACTCGAACGCCTACGTTGTACTGAAAGCACCGACGTTATCAATAATAACAACTGTATTCTTTTCAATAACAAAATGATAATGCGTGAAAAATTTGCGCTTCCTGGAGCTTCAGGGAAAGCCCCACTGAATAACAAATAAGAATTGTATCGGGAGGGGGGGGGAAATGTCGGGCGGCTTGATGTCACGGATATCTAGAACTTTAGGGCTGTCCGCAAGGAAAGCGGGTAGCACTGCGTTAATTTCACCTTTTGGGATCATTATATATATTTATGCATGTGTGTGTGCATCTATTTATTTTGTTAAACATGTTAAAAGTACTCCCGCTTAGCGACTTAAAAAGTTGTGCTAAAAATGTGTGACAGGCAACTGCTCCAAAAGGCTGATTTGCTGCTCCAGAAAGAGGTTTTGGCTGTGCCAGAAGCTGCGCCAAATTGTCTTCGGCCGATCACATCACTGATATAAAATATTCTGAAATTATTCGTGAAATCTGGCTTCTCCACAACAACAGTGTTTGCCGGGAGAAGCCCACCTTCCGTATCCATCGTTTTCAGGGGATAGCCCGCAGGTATAAAATAGTTGTGTCCGTTTAACGAAGACGAAAAGGCCGAATATAGGTGACAGTTGCGAGAACTGACTACATTAGTTCTAAGTTTCTTTACAACCTGGGTCGAAATATGTCATCTCGATCCTGATACCTCCTTATCTCCTCAGCCGATCGAAACCATCAAGAGGGCGAGTACCCTGATGCATTTTCCTCGCGACTTAGAGCTCACGGTACGCGTCGCGTGCGAAAGGATAACGATGATTGAAGTAGTCAGTAGAGGGGGGGGGGGGGGGTCATGTGACAAAGAATGGAGTGCAGGAGCATCAAGGGGAAAAAAAAAACAAGAAGCGCACGAACAAGAAAAAAAAAAAAGGCATGGCTAACACTTATGGACCACACAATAAACTATTGCACTTTTTTTTTTCTTTCACTGTTTTTGTGCTCGCCCATTGAAAACTATCATAGTCTATGTAACTAGTTTTATTGAAAAACTTAGTCTGCAAAGACGGGTCTCACACGAAGTGTTGATTGTAGATTACTTCAAGATCTTCTTATTCATGACGTTTATTGAATACGTGACCTAAGGGACGTTGAGATAGTTCGCTTACACGAACAACTGTAATAATAATAATAATAATAATAATAATAATAATAATAATAATAATAATAATAATAATAATAATAATGTGCCCTTCTACTACCCAATGGCAAACACAATATCATTAAAAAGCTTGCAGGAGGAATGTTGATATATAATCGCCCAAGTCAAGCGTCAGTCTTCGCGATGGTCGACTATTTTTTTAATAATGGCATAAAACAGGCGGCCTTGTAATTGTCCTCTGTATACTTTACAACTGGTACATTTGGGCCATCTCACGTGTAGTTGTAGTTCTGCGTGCATTTTGCAGCAGGATCATAGCGTTGAAGATGTTTTCAATTACGCGTCAAAATGACGCGCAAAAGCGCGTCAATATATTTATATCGATTATAAGTCGTAATTTCTGTTAAGCAAGAAACCTGACAAGCCGCTGAGCGATGACTTCACCATGCGTCGCCTAGCAACGCGTTGGAGGAAGGAAAGCACGAGGAGAGGACAACTTCTTGGCGAGGCGTGATTCGAACCCGGGTACCCACGGTCCGAAGGCGAGCGTCGTAACTACTCGGCTTCCCAGGCACGCCAGTAGAACAAGCATTTGTGGGAACTATATGATAGCTTTGCTATGGGCGAGATAAATAGAAAAAGATAGAGAGAAAGAGAAACAGAGAGAGAGAGTGAAAGAAAGAAAAAGAGACAGATAGAGACATGAAGAGGCAGAAAGAGAAAGAGAGAGAAATAAATTGAGAGAGGCAGAGCGTCAACTTGGCTTTCCCAGGCTTAAATGCCCTTGTCTGTGCTCATGTGGCTATACCTAGGCTTAACTGGCTATCTCGAGGCTAGGCTTGGCTGGCATGCTAAAGAAAGCCACCCAGCTCCGTGCACTCTTCCTCCAGGCTTGGCACCACCAGTGCGAAGCTGGCATAATTTTTCTTTTGTTTCAAAGTCGTGTGCTACCGTGATATATTTGTTTGCACCTGAGTTATGTTCCTCATTACTAGCCTGGCCGACATTGACTAAAAAGACAGTTAAGCTGTTCTGCTCGTAACAGTTGTGTGGAAAAAAGCGGCAAATTTTCGCAATTTCAGCAATCCATGGGCCTAGGCTACTACATATCAGCAATAGGTTATCGATCTAACTTATAGAATGTTATCGCATTTTAGCGGAGGCCTGAGACGTGAAAATGCCAACATCAAAGCTGCCTTCACGGGCATTTCCTAATGTTTACGAACAGCGAATTGTGGGTGGACGCAGAAAGGCGCTGAGAGCGCTTTTTCGTAGCCGTGGATGGATTTTTGTGTCTACCTAGTGGATCGTAAGACCGCTTGCCTTGAGTAATGCTTGCCCCTTTTCATAAGGCCGGTTGGTCTGTTCACCCCGACTATCTGTTCTCATCGGTGATTGCGCTGGGCATTGCTATGGGATCCGCCCCATGCAAACCCAAGACTTTCCCTGTTTGCGACGTAGCGTTTCTTGCGAATTGGAAGCTTTGTACGTCGCGTCCTGCACGATCCACCTAGTTTCCACGAATGACGATAATGCTTGTAAAACACACGCCGACCCAGTAAACAGCAAAGCTATTACGCTCAAGTTTCATTGGCTTCTTTCTTAGACTTGATATTCACGCGGGGGTATTCTGGATATCCATGGTTAGGGATTCAAGTCTGTTTGATGTTCAGGCACTCGCAACCTGGAAGAAGCACGCCGCGCTTGAAGCTTCTCTACATACAACACGACTAATTCATAAATCTCGTAATGTTGTTCGACTCTTTCTTTTCTATCTTAAATATACGTATAAGCTCATTCAATTACCGCGAAAAGCGCGGCTCAAATAATCTTGTTTTTTGCCTCCTAATACCGTGGAAAAGAGCACCGGGGCTTGTTCGCTAAAAGCGCGCAGGGAGACTCGCGGCTCGCGCTTCGCTAAGCACTTCTCGTGGCTTTCCCTTACTATTTTGTACGACAACGCGGCCCATTGCATTATGGTCTGCCTAAGTGGGGACGGGATAAAAATATAACACCGAAAACTTTTTACCGCGTCTGGAAGAGTGCTGTAAGGATGACTATGGATAAGACAAGAACTGAAATACTCGCTCTTGGCGTTATACGTGAAGACACGAAAGTTGCGCAAAACTTTTCTCCGCGATAATGGGTGCTCGGCTAGGGAAAGTGCTAGGAGGACAACGAAGTATTCGGAAAAATTAGGAAAGCAAACGAAATACAAACGCAGGTTTATTAAAAATAAAAGGAAAATGGGGGAGAGTGGCTGCCATTACCGTGCACGTGGGACGATGCATACATAATGCTAACCTATCCCGTGTTCTTCGTTCCTTCGTGGGCACTTGAGCGCCTATTATAATTAATGTTGAGTTTGGTCGCTCCAAGAAGGAACCGGAGTCTTTGCATTCTGAAATGGGAGATATGTGTCTCCTTCTTCTCTGCCAATCTATATCTGGCCTGCCCTTCCCATCAGAAACAGCAGTGGAAGCCTAGCGATTCTGGCGCCTTCATCTGGGGGGGGGTCCACTTGTTTTCTCTTTTCATCGACACCTCCGAGGCCCTTTTCGATCTGGCGCCATTAATATTATTATCATTACTGCGAAACAATAAAGCGCACAAGGGCACCAGAACAAAGGCAGCCGGGACAATAATGGCGCTCGCTGTCTACCCCCGAAGCGCCAGAACTGTTCCTTTCGGCCGCGGCGTCTTCGCTCGCGCGCCCCCGTTCGGCCACGGCGGAGAATGATGATCGTCACGGCTGCCGTTTTTATTTCCTATACTGTTGTTGCTCCCCCCTGGCCGCTGCTAATATGAGCGAGGCTGCAGAAATTATTGCGTCCCTGGAAATAAATACGCGGCGAAACCTCGTTAATTCGGCGCGCCAGATAGGGGGGGGGGGGGGGGGCACAGCGCACTCCTCTGCCCCGACGCTCCTCGCCCGACGCCGAAGCGTGGCGCGCGAGCCCGATGACGCGAGTTATCGGCGCGTGCTTTCTTCTCCGGGGCGATTTTTCAGGAAAGCCGTGGCCCCGCGCGTCGGGACTCTCACAACTGTTCCGCTGGTCCAATTCTGTATGCGGCATCTAACCGCATGAAGTTTTCGGAGCGCCGTAGTTAAGAACGAAGTTCATCGTGCTTTGAATTTAACTCATTGTGGCGTTCGCGCGGGGAAAATAACTCACAGGGTCCCTATGCCTTCGCCTAAGACGTCTAGAATGCGAAAGTCACCCTATGTTTATTCTCAGTCGATATACTGATGCCCCCCCCCCCCCCTGCCTCCTCCAAAAGTTTTCTGCACCTAAAGTGGTTTTGCGTTGCTCCAGGATCGCAGGCATTGCAAGCGTTCTGCACCTCGCGTGGTTTTACATTGCCTCCGTGATCGACCCACCTTTGACCGAGCGACGATGTCATGCGATGACTTCATAATACGACGTCACGATGACGTCATATGATGACGTCATCACCTGATGAGGATTTTTTTTTCATCACTCGTGTTGACGCCGACGCCGAGGGGCGACGGTCAATTTTTGCTTTTGATGAGGCATCTGAGGCTTTCGCCTTACAAAACACATTTTAGCGGAGGCGCGTTGACAGCGATGGCAAGAAAACGAAACTAGCATATTGTTAGTTTTGTATTTCATGGACTGAAAAAGTAGAACGATTAAGGGAATACATGGTCAGAGATGCCGACGGCGGTGCACCGGTGCTTCGTTGTGAACTGTTAAGTGCGTATTTACGTCGCGTTAAAAAAAAAATGTTGCTGGCTGATTTCTCGAGATGTCATTGTTCGTTTTTTACAAAGTCCAGAAAGCAGAGCTTGGCGCACACAAATGCAAGGAAAGCGCGCAGCTGTAAACAGGGTAGATAGCGATACGTGAAACGTTATGCGAGTCTACGCAAAACGATACCTTCTCAGGGCGCGGTTTACGGTTCACATGCTAATGTCCGTTTTGGAGTCATGTTCTAAAGCCCGCTTCGCGGCTTAGGGTTGAATGCTTAGTGGTCGCGACGTCCAAGGCAGTGTCGCTTAGCGCTTATAAGGAGGACTGGCTTGGAATAAAATAGGGGTCATCAGCGTATTGTTAACGTAAGCATCAACATATTGATAAATTTAGTGATAAATATACGGAGGCCGTAAGTATAAAGGCGAAAGTCATTTATGTTTGAATGTAAAAAACAACAACAAACAGGTGATAGAAACGAATAAAGAAAAGAAAAAAATCCACGCGTCTCCACGAAGTGAATAATGACGAGTGGGCGAAGCTAGATCCTAAGGTCCGTAATGTCTACGTTGAAGTCGCCGACTAGTATAAAGGGTTTGTGCTTGTAGGTGTTTTATATTGTGTCTTGACAATTATAATTGTTGTTCGTCTACTGTAAACCTTTTTTTTTTATTCACATACACACATGTTTCGACTATAGCAATGGTTTTCTAACCACCATGACAGCGGACAGTGAGCTTCGACGACAAAGCTAGGTGCTAAGGTCTGTAGTGTGTACGTTAGGTCGCCGACTAGAATAAAGTGTTTGTGCTTCTAGGTGGTTTATATTGTTCTGTCACAATTATGATTGATATTAGTCTATTCTTCAACCTTTTTTTTTGATTCTCACATACACGAATCTCCCCGCGACGGACGCGGACGACGACAAGGCTAGGCTCTAAGGAGCTTCGCCCCTAAAAAACTACCTTAACAAAATAAAGAGAGTTTGGTTTACCGAGCAAGTGCTGTGCGCGTATTCCTGAGGACGTGACCCATCACAAGCGCTGCAAAGGAGGGCAGAACACGAGTGTTCAAGGACAAGCCAAGCTGTCACAGATATTTGCAAGGCCGTCTTCCGAAGAGAGAAAAAACGAGGACGGTCCAGTAAGAAGTGATCGATTTATACGCGACTCAGTTGCAAAAGAGGCAAAGTAGAAAAATAGCCAGACCATGTCTGAGCATGTAAAGATTTACAGGGCAAATACGGCAGCGGAGACCCGTACAGTAATTTTAATTTGCACGGATTCGTCCACGGGTCTTTCTTGCTAAAGGTAAAGCTTCCGAGTCTGAAAACTTCAGTTCTGAGAGTACCGTAAATACGCGTATGTAGGGTCCACTTCGCTCGTCTAACGCTCCAACGCACTCTAGCAATGAGGCTTTTTATTTAAACTGTAATTCTTACAAGGGTGAACGTTGTGGAGCGAAACTAAAGCTGAAACCGTTTTTACGCTTACCTGCCTGAGCGTGGAACGTCATCACTGCGCAACCGGCTGCTAAACGTGTTAAATAACAGTGGCTTTGTGGCTGCAAATGTATCATGTCGACGTCACACGCAGTGGTTAACGTGCGAACGCGCAATTGCTGGTTTACTGATCCTTCATGTGTTGACGTGTGCTGCAAGCTTGTATTTGTAGAAGCACGATGCCAAAGCACGATGCACGATGCACGATGCCGTGGGATAGTCTCGCTCTTGAGCGCTGTGGGTTTTCTATTCCTTTGCGTGGCACAGAGTTTGTCACGCACGCGGCGCACTAAGAGTTCTTGTTTTCTTTTTACCTACGCTGTGTTCGTTTTTTTAATAGAAATCGGAAGGAGTGAATCATATGGAAGGGCTGTGTGTGCGGTGCAATCTAACCTGGCTTCTTGCTCATAGCCAAAAGTACTACTCTGTGTGTGTGTCTGGAGGGGGGGGGGGGGTGGAAAGGCCATGCCACACGTGCCATGTGGTGGTGCTGCCATTTAACGCGGGTGTGGATGGCTCGTCGTGTCCAGATGGCTCGTCGTGACCAGACCAGACTACCGTGCCCAATAACTGTGCTTGAAACCTTGCCCTCGCAATGTTCGAAAAGGCGCGGAAGTTTGAGGGTAGCCCTGAATACTTTTCGCGCTGGCCTCTTTTGGGCTTTGATCACATTGCAGCAGCATTTGCTGGACGCTCAGTCTATTCATCCGTTTCTCTTCTTTGTCGGCCGTGTCCTCATAGAGAAATATACTTTAGTAAAGAGTGGCCACTCGAGCCTTTTCGCGGCCGAGCAAGCAAGGGTCTGAACAACCGCCAGATGGCGTACCTAGGCTCGCTTCCACTCGTTAGCCAGCACATGTAATAGCCACCTCAGAAGGACCATTAAAACGCAAGTTTGGCGTTATATTTTTTTCTTCAAAGGAAAAATTTTACTGATGTGCACACTCCTCCATGTCGGCTCTACATCATGTCCTACAGAGGACGTCTAATGAGCTACTACAAAAATGTACAGAAAGTGTTGTCTTTCTCAATTTATTTTGCACCGTGAATACAACACATTCATATGGTTTAGATGTACACGTATTCACGTAGATAAAGCGTCGGTGTGTAGTCTAGTGGTAAAGACACTCGCCTTCGAAGCATGAGGGCACGGGTTCAAATCCCAGCGTCGTAAAGGAACTTTTTGTTGTTTTATTTTTTTATGCCGAAGACATTACCGGTCTGACCAGCCGCTCGTGGCGCTGAAAGCAGTGCAGTAAGCTCGGCCGCAGGGCCCTACGGCAGTGTCCGCTCTTTACGAAAGTATGTTTCTCTATGGTGTCCTGCTGTTCCGATCTATCACCCGTGACTGGTTACGTTACGGGCCCTGCGTGAGACATTTCATCTCACTCGAAACACCCTGCTATGACTTTTGTTACTGCGCGTGTGACAGGACACGGGGAAAGGTGACACTTCGAAAAACTCGAGGGAATAGAGCCTTTGGCAAAATGCGTGATAGGTGATCAACTGACGTGTCGTTGATGACGACAGTTTAGAAATGAGACAGAGCGGTTCCTCTTCTTCTTCTTCTTCTTCTCATTATTATTATTATTATTATTATTATTATTATTATTATTATTATTATTATTATTATTATTATTATTATTATTATTATTATTATTCGCAGTATTAGTAGTAGCAGTAGTAGTAGTAGTAGTAGTAGTAGTAGTAGCTGTAGTCGTAGTATTCAAGGTGGTCTCGGTGTTTGTAAACGACGCCTCCGGTGTCTTCTTTCTTAACAGCTGACCACCAGACGATGGGATAGCTTCAAACGAAGGATCAAAGAAAATGAAATAACGAAAACAGTTCTAAAGATCTTATACACACAGGGACAATTATACAAACAAAAAAATTGCTCTGAGAACACTTCACTAGAAAATTTGACAAGCCAGAAATATATATATATATATATATATATATATATATATATATATATATATATATATATATATATATATATATATATATATATATATATATATAATATTTTTTTTCGTTCAGTTTAATATTTAAAATATTAGATACGATATGTTATCCGCAAGTCCTCTTAACCGAATGGATTAACCGGAGAGCATCGTAGTGCTCCTTTTTTGTTTTGTTTTTCTCTAAATAGAATGTCGGCGTCGGATATAGAATTTATCAGGGAAAGATAAAAAAGAGTTCTAATTTGTGAGCCAGAGCCCATCAGGTTCGTTATTACATTTCAACAGCTGATACTCACGTTTACTTTATGCGCCAAGCTTTAGTAGAGTGAATTTATGGCGCCTCGACAGAACGCCACCGAACCTCGCTTGGCCCCGCACAGTAACCGCTGGCGCCGGCGTACGGTGACAACGATTTCCTTACGCGAGCCACGTGTTCAGAGGCGCACTGTTGTATCTGCTGATGACGTGTGCCCTTCAACCTTGCTTTACGCTGGACTTATTGTTGTCAACTTCAGAAAGTTAAAATTTCGTGCCCCTACTTTGGCACATAAGGGGCTTCATTTCTTGTTTTTTTTTCTCTCTCTCTCTCTATCTTTAGTTGACAGTCGTTTGGTACACATTTTATTTTTGGGACGCCTAGTTGATGAAATAAAAAAAATTAGAAGTAGGCAGCCTGCAGTTTGTACGGCCTCGTTTTACGTTTGTCTGAAAACTTTTATAACGTCAGCGCGCATACGTTCATGTTGGAGCATTTATTTATTTATTTATTTATTTTGAAACAGCTGACTGTTCTACCATTCTGATTTCACACTAAGAACAATCGCTCTGCTCCTGTCCTGTTGCCGAAATAGGTCTCGAGCGTTCTCTCTCTCTCTCTCTTGGTGTGAGCCTGAGTTAGCCTCGGTGAGCACGCGTGCATCGATGTGAACTTAAGAGAGTGCAAATCACATATCTTATTACGTGGACTTGCAAGTCCACGAGGCTATTCGCGTCGATGAATAGGCTTCATTGCATCTGCTGTAGTGGCATCAAATTTTTCTGTTTATATATATATATATATATATATATATATATATATATATATATATATATATATATATATATATATATATATATATATATATATATATATATATATATATACACACACACACACACATGGGGGGAGTGTACACGTGCAAGGCTTTTTCGTGGCTTCTGCGGCACATTTGCCAAGGTAGGCTATCGAGCGTTTTTTTTAATTTATTTACGACGTAACGTTCTCGCTTCTGAACGTTTGTAGAAGAAAAGTTAATGGGCGTTTGTCTTCCGAAGAACACGAGACAAGAAATTAGCACAGCTTGAATTAAGTCGCGCAAGATTGGGTCGCAGGAGAGCTAGTGGGCACCTAGCTGGCCCTGGCTTGGCTAGGCTTTTACCCTCTCACCTGTCTCTTTCCCAACCGTTGTTATACTATACTACACTATACTATACATGACTATGTTGCTCTATTTTTTAGGGGCGAAGCTCCTAAAGGGTGTGGGTCTGTCCCTCCTCTGTAGTTGTCGTAGTAGTAGTAGGTAGGTAGATAGCCATGTATAGTGGAATGTACCCACTCCACGTGATAAAGATGACGATGACGCAGTATAGTGGAATGTACCCACTACACGTGATAACGATGAAGTATAAGCGCGTTCCAGTATAGTGGAATGTACCCACTACACGTGATAACGATGACGATGACATCATTCACTTCGTGGATATGGCGTGATTTTAGGGGCGAAGCTCCTTAGGGTGTGGGTCTTTGCCCCCTCTGTAGTAGTAGTAGTATAGTAGTAGTAGGTAGGTAGGTAGGTAGCCACGTGTAGTGGAATGTACTCACTCCACGTGATAAAGATGACGATGACGCAGTATAGTGGAATGTACCCACTACACGTGATAAAATGACGATGACGCAGTATAGTGGAATGTACCCACTACACGTGATAACGATGAAGTATAAGCGCGTTCCAGTATAGTGGAATGTACCCACTACACGTGATAACGATGACGATGACGCTGATGACCATGAAGTATAAGCGCGTTCCAGACCACACATTCTCTTTCTGCCATGGATGAAAACGATCCGAGCTTCGCCCACTCATCATCATTCACTTCGTGGATAGGGTGTGATTTTTTTTACTCTTTTTTTGGGGGAGTCTGTGCCTTTCTATCTCGTCCTCGCTACCTACATCAACTCGTTTCTCTGTCTTTCGCTCTTTACTTTCTCTCTTTTTTTCTCTTTCTCTTTCTTTCTGTCTTTCTTTCTCTCTCTCTCGCTCTCGGTAGTCGTTCTCTCGTCTTCTATCTTTTTCACTCCTCGACCACAACAGCTCTGCTGTAAAACTCTAATAGCGCGTGTGTGCCGCAAAAATCTGGAAAATGCCATTACTCACAGCACTGGTCAACTAAAAATTAACAAGGGAACACATGGGCGGTAAACGCCGATTGGGGGGCCGCACGTTTCAGCTTCTCTTGTTAACCATCTATACTGAGTGCTTTGGCGGTGATTGAACGCGTACCGGTTCATGATGATGATAATTTTTTCTATCTACGACACACGGCAAACCTCGACCATAGCAGCTGCGCTGTAAAAAAACTGGGCTTTGTGGCTTCATCTTTGTCCTTAACCAAAATCCATCGAAGCACAGAACGCGTCGTGAGTGCGCATGTCTATCGCTCACAGTTAACTGATGAGGCTTGTGACAACTTCACGAGCCTGTTTTTAGAAGCTTAATATTACAAAAATACGGAATGCGTTGACGTTCTGGATTCTAAAGAGCAAAGGAGAGCATCTCAATAAGTTCCTAACGGTAATCAGATCGTGGTTCTTACACGTAAAACCCTAGAATATTTTTATGTATAACTTTCTTTAAAGATAATGACACGTTACTTTGATAACACACAGATAAGGCCAGTGAACTACGCATCAACTTCAATTATACACCATTTTATCCGTACAAGCAATCTGATACTTTCCACACCAAAATACTGAAAAGTTGAATGATGTTGCGTGGTTTAAAATTTTGAAGAAGGCGACGAAACATAATCTATCAAGCTGTCTCCCAGTCTTCGTGTTGCCGAGTGTTATCGATATTCTCTAGAGCAGGGTTCGGCAACCTTTTCATGCAGAGGGCCGAGTTGCATGAAGCCAACATGGCGGGGGCCGCACGACCTTTAAGGGGGGGGGGGGGGGGGCAGGCAGGCAAAGAATGAAAATTCGGCGAATAGGATTCGACAATAATGTAGGAAAAAAAACTGGAATAGAAATAATGTTTATTTTCAGCACGCATGTTACGAGGTTTACAAATACACAATTTACAAACATAAATTACGAGCAGAAATGCCATTTGAGGTCAAAACTACCATAACGGGATTCAGATAGGGAGTGACACAGGGTGGGGCGAGAGTTCTGAAGTCGTCCCAGGGCTGCATAATACTGCCACACAGATTGCTGACACCTGCTCTTGAGAAATCGGAGAGATAGTGTATGTAAGGGTAACAAATTTCGCAAGCAATTTTGGGGTAATTATTTTTTTTACTCAGTTTGGTTTCCTGAAACGCCAGTTTATGGAACTCGCTCTTTTAGCCCAGAAAGGATATATTTTTATAACATCTTGATAAGTGGCAGGTTGTAGCTGGTTTATACAGGTAGACTTTTCCGGGGAAATTTAACAGCCTCACTCGCACCACCCTACATGAAGAAAAAAAAATAGTACAGAAAAGGAACGCTAGGGCATAACAGAAGCAGTACTGTCGTTACTAATGTATATACCGAAACATAGAGTTAAGATTGCAGTAATAGAAATTACCAACGTCTCTAGATAACAGCCAGCAAATCCAGACGTTACAGAAGGTAACGCTCTAGCACCTTTATAGTTCGAGTATATTTCTGTGCTAATGGCAGTACGTTTATCAGTGATGAGCCCTCCTTCGTTATCAGTTGATGACTCCACGTTGGTATTTTGAGCGTCCAGTGGTCACTCACTTTCGTCAGATGCAAATTGTGCTTGGAAAATATTATCGCGTTGCAAATATACAGTGCATTCCTTTCAGATGAGCGCCATAAAAAAAAACTAAAGTGGTAAGCGTTCAACAATACAATCACTTGCCGCATAATTATAGCAGGTTCACATCGACACGACAATTCTAAAATATATATTGTAGACAATGCTTATCGCTTGGAATTTACTTCCACCGTAGTAAGGAGTCTTCGGATACGGCAGTATGTCATATCTAAGTTAGTCGATTATCTAAGGGTGTTGATACATTAACACAATTTGCTTTGTTTTCTTCGACGTACCGGTATTAAGTCTGCTCACATAAAATGCATTGCACCTATCTTGTTTAAATTATTACTGTCATTGTCTGAAGGAACAATGCTTTGAGTCGATTAAACAAACTACGTGTTTTACATGAAAAAGCACTTCTTCACATCGTGTGTGTTCAGCAGGTTACCCATATTAATCTACAGTTCTGGCGTTTTCATTTTATTTTAGTGGATTAGTTGTATGTTTATAACTTGGCTATTCGGTATAAGCGATGCGTTAACGCTTTCCTGCAACATTTCACTCTCTGGCAGCACTGAAAATAACATATGTTTATGCACGTTGCGCCCAAATTAAAAAAATCGCGCCATATCCACGAAGTGAATGATGATGAGTGGGCGAAGCTCGATCGTTTTCATCCATGGCAGAAAGATAATGTGTGGTCTGGAACGCGCTTATACTTCATGGTCATCAGCGTCATCGTCATCGTTATCACGTGTAGTGGGTACATGCCATGTTTGATCACGTGACCATAAATGGCCTTCTCCCAGCCAGTTGCCCCAGCCAACGCATTAGGCCAGCGAAGCGGCCGTGGCCGTAAACGGCAGCAGCTGCAGTTAGAAGCCAACATGACAGCACCCATGCAGACGCGACCGCCCGCTTCGATCCGAACTTGCGCTTGCTACTCACCCACTGTCTTCACAGTAATAAATAAATGGTGAAATCAGCTATCGCTTCGTGTCATCTCACGCTGGGGACAAAGTATCAGGTATGTTCTGTCTTTATTATCGCGATTAGCTGTGTTTATTTAGCCATGCTTGCTAAGCCTTGTCTCCGAGAATTTGAGAATGAATCTTCAAAACACTGCAAAATGCCGACGAATACATTGCTCTCAAAGCTTCAGGACGTAAATATAAAGCAAATAAAGGCGTAGGTTATGAACTTACGGGCCACAGCATAGGACGACGACGTGATAGATTAGAGGCGGAAGGGAACTGCATCCACAGGTGTCGCCATGTTGACTTTTTCGGTGCTGCCGTCTGCTCCCTTTTACTCGCGTGCGCGCAGACGCTATGCGGACGCCGAGCAGACGACGCGACGCGTATGGAGGCATATTGAGCAGCGCTGTCAAGGGCCATGACATGGAGACGGCCGCGGTAAGAGACGGCCACTGTGCAGTAGTAGCGCCATCTAGTTTTGATTAAACGAACCAGCTGCGGAAAATCGTCTATACTGGAACGCGCTTATACTTCATCGTTATCACGTGTAGTGGGTACATTCCACTATGGGAAACGTGCAGCACCTAGAGGTGGCGCAGCAGTGCACTGCACCTTTGCGCCGCCAGCGCCGCGAGTGGCGACTTGCGGCCACTTTAGTTTCAACTGGCGTGCTACGAATCGTCGTCTCTCCGTCAGCTACGCCCGCATTGTATGCAAGTGCGTGTGCGCGAAGGTGACAGGTTTGATAAAACGGGTAGGCTTCCAGAAAGTTAACAGTGTATGATTGTTTTGGGGCCCCAAACGATGAGAAAGGACATAAATTTACGGAATCAATCATGTTTTCGATGTGACGTAGCACAGACGCGCGACAGAGTGTTTTGAAAGGGCGATTCGTGCGGCCGGCCGGCGTAAAGTTCGAAGCATAGACCGTCACCATCCGATGTTTGTAAACATTATTTCTTGCCATTTTACCTGCTTATTGTTGAGTAAACGATGGCATTTGTGTCTGACATGTGTTCAACCCCTTGCTATGCCCGCAAGTAATACCGTACGGTCGCCGAACTGCACGTGTTGCATTTAGTAATGTGTGACATTTGCGCGAAGCTTTCTGTGCAGTAGTTCAGCTCCGTTTGTAGGCGTTGCTCGGGCTGCATGAGTCTGAGTAAATTTGTCACGTGTAGGCTTTGCCCGCGATATCTCAGCTGTCACGTAGCGCAACAGAACGGCGTTGCCCGGCTTCGCTTGCACGCACGGTGCTGTTAAGAGCAAAGGCAGTACACGGGGAATAAATTTTGAACCTCTCGCTGTCTGCGACGCATTTTGCCTGGCATGCGGGACTTCTTCCTAAGTGTTACTGTTTACGAACTGCGATACGGCGGAAAAACAGCAGAAGCGTACGAGGGAGAATTGCTGGATCTGTCGATTGCTTTTCGCCAACGAATTGTGGACTGCAGACTCGAGATCACTTTTCCGGCTGCCCCTCGGTTCCTTCAGCTCTTTAAAAATATCAGTTAACTTGCGTGGAGAGTGAACTAGCGACAGCACGCACTTCATAAACGAGCCCGCGGGATCACTTGCTTTACATGGCTTACACTAATCCAGTGTTCCCGCAGGCTTCTGAAGCATAGTCACGGCGGAAAACCGAAAAACTTTGTTCCAGGTGCGTAGTTCTTATAGTTATCGGCGCAGTTCACGACACAGCAATTCATACGCGACATTGCGAAGCACCGCTAACAACCTGAAACTGCTGCGCTCATGGGTCGGCTGGTGCACGAAGCACGCCAATTCCTTTCGTTCACTCCCGCACCGCGGCGCCACCGGCTCAGTGCACGTTCCCCATACTGCGTCATCGTCATCTTTATCACGTGGAGTGGGTACATTCCACTATACGTGGCTATCTACCTACCTACTACTACGACAACTATAGAGGAGGGACAGACCCACACCCTTAGGAGCTTCGCCCCTAAAAATTGCGAGTCACATTTCTCAGTGTTACGGTAAATCCTGCCCGTTTTGTTGACTTCAGATTTATGACACACAGTTTAAATACTGAGCGACCTTGTGAAAGCGCGATGCGCAATTATTTGGTTTTGCAACCCTGATCATGTAACGGGTCTTCCTTTAGGGTTCTTCTAATAATATCTGGGGTTTTACGTCCCAAAACCACGATATGATTATGAGAGACGCCGTAGTGGAGGGCTCCGGAAATTTTGACCATCTGGTGTTCTTTAACGTGCGCGGACATCGCACAGTACACGGGCCTCTACTAGGGTGTAATCCACTTCTATATTGTATTCCTGCAGAGGTTATTTTTTACTTTATTAATAGTAAGTTTTTATTGTTTGCTATCTGCCGAACAGTTTTTGGGATCTTTTATCACCTGATTGCTTAATTATTTGGAGATCTATTGCAGATTGTGAAGTACTGTCCATCTCGTAAGGGGGTCGAGCTCGTGTAAATTCATTTCCCACTGATTTACTTTCTTAGACTCGAACTCTTGTTAAGTAAACTTTTCATTTTTTACGATGTTTAATAATAGCATAAAAGCTCCTGTTTTTTTTTGTTTTTGTTTTTTTTCCTCTTCATTTTTCGAGCGCGCACATTATTACTTCCACACACAGAAAGCGTGCGAATCGACAAAAACCTCTTATGAAATGTCTTATTCATCGCAAGCACCCTACTGCTCCTTTCACCGCAAAGTGAATGCGTGCCATGAACACGCGTCGCAGCTGTAATTTATAGTGGGAAGCTAGTGAAGAACTCACAGAACTATTATGAAAATTACTAATGAACGCAGAATAATGTAGCACTGCTGTCTGTTGCTGTGACAGCGTAAAACTGCACGTTCCGTAGTTTACTGCAGCACTGTCGGCATTCACAATGCGTCAAGCAAAAATATATTGCGTAAGCTACACCACACTACACTCGGCAAAATACTGATGTACACCAGTATTAATGAGAACTAACAGACAAAGATGCCAAGGAAACGTATAGGGGTAGGTATTAGAAGTAATTGTAATGTAAATGTGAAGAAAGGAAAGTGGACGAAAAGATAACTTGCCACCGGCAGGGACCGAACCTGCGACCTTCGAATAACGCGTCCGATGCTCTACCACTGAGCTACGGTGGCGGTCATCCCTCCGTCCACTTTATAGGGTATATATGTGTACTTAAACGTGGGAGTGTCAGTCAGCGCCGCCTGTTGCCATTACGGCGAGTGTGGAACACTTTTTTTTGCCTGTAGGCGTCACGTAGTACGTGATCTTATTACGAGCGGGCAGCTGACTAATAATCCCTCGCATACCACCTGCAGGCATCAAGTCTGCCAGAACGAGACCCTCGTTAGGAATGAACGAAAGAATTGGAAACTTAAGGGCTCGTTTGCTTTGTTAAACACAGTATTAATGAGAACTAACAGACAAAGATGCCAAGGAAAGTATAGGGGAAGCTATTAGAAGTAAATGTAATGTAAATGTTAAGAAAGGAAAGTGGACGAAAAGATAACTTGCCACCAGCAGGGACCGAACCTGCGACCTTCGAATAACGCGTCCGATGCTCTACCACTGAGCTACGGTGGCGGTCATCCCTCCGGGTGTACACCAGGGGCGTTATGAGAGAAACAACGGGGCAGTCTGATCGCGCGGCAGATATTGAACAATTGTGAGAGACGACAGAGCGAAGATTGGCAGGGCGCTCTCACCGACTTTCTATAAGCGGCTTCATTAATGTGTCGCAGTACCCAGCACCTAAGCCATTTACGTTTCTGCACACACGCACGCACAGACATACACAGAGACAAACTGTCGGACGGATGTACGGACGGACGGGCGGACGGCGAGAGAGATAGAGCTGAAGTGCACTGACGTGCCATGAGCCTCATGCTATGATATCACATCTGATCGGAATTATCAATAATTAATATTAATTAATTAATAAAATCTCTTTAAGAGATTTCCGGGACGCATTCACTCGTATTTCAACTATGAAATGTTACATGGTAGCTAGCTACTCAGTGTGTGCACTACGTGAAACTGGGCCTTTGACGCGGTTAAAAATTTTGTTGAAATGAACCTTTAACGTCGAATGTCGTATGAGAGAGAGAGAAAAAATAGATGAGGGAAAAAGGCGTGGAGAATAGCCATAACAGAGGTTCTTGTTTGTTACTCCATACTGGGTGAAGCAAACGCAAAAAAGAAAGGCAAAAAAAAATTAAAAACAGCGGACAATAAGTCATTATATCAGAGGTCTTCACTTGGAGGTCATTGGTGCGATACGCGCGTCGTCAGTTTAATTATTGCCTTTTTTGGGTCCTATAACGAGGACGATAGTGCAGTATACGTATATGAACGTTTTTACATTGCGCTCCCGTTTGGATGTGGTCTCCAGAGACGAGAATCGGACCTACGACCTTGCGTTCAACTGCCAAAGCGCAGTCTCCACTGCCGTCGCAGAAGGTGAACGACTTCAAGCGTTTTGTACGCTGTTCTGTTCATTTCTATGATTACAGCCTGAAAACTTACGACGCATTCACCGAATCGAACAAAACCCTTTTTCTTTCTTTCTTTTTTTTTTTTTTTTTTTTTTTTTTTTTTTTTTTTTTTTTTTTTTTTGTGCGGCATGAGGTGTGTCTATAGTGTGCATGATTTCCTGTATATATTGCATTAGAAGCGGGACCTCCTATTAAGCGGCCTGTTTTTCGGCAAAGTAGGAAGATACTTTTTAGCATGTCATGTAGAGCGGCCTTCCGTTAGATTAGATTTTTTTTTTTTCGAGTGGGTTATAATGACGACTTGTCAGCCATAGTTTATGTAACTGCTGTGATGAAATCAATGACCATGTCTTTTTCTTTTCTTTTGACGGATCACTTGCGCGGGAAGCTATTGTTATATGAGAACAGAACAACATCTAGGTGTGTTTAATATTGGTGTGTGTAATGACTGGTCAGCACTGATCGTACGATGCTAATTCGTTGGATCGGGATGCTTGGTCATTGAAAAAACAGGCTTCCTTTCTATACTAATTCCCTGGCGTGTTTCTTAGTCAGCTCTCTGTGGCACCTAAATATGATTGGGGTTTCGTACGTATAGGCCACCTATCGCACTGCTATTGCATTGGGGATGTGTATTTTGTTTCGTTTTATTTTTTAATGCGAGCAGCATTTCTTTAGCTTGCGCGACCGCTATGGGCGATGCATCTGGCCGGTGACGTCACAAGCAAACGCACACGCGCGTGTGTGAGGGACGTCAGCACAGTGCACATGTACGCCTGATAAACATAAACATAAATAGAACTATTAAAAAATGTTTCAACAGAGGGAATTCAACTCTCGGCCTCTAGTGCCGAAGCTCGATGCTGTAACGCCGGCGCCACAAGGTGTGTGCCTCCATCAGGCGGTATTAAACGTCTTTAAGAGTCTTTAAGAGTGTCCTGCATGTAAGCAAAAGCGTTCAGATGCTTGGCGCGTCTTCGACGACGCTGATTTTTTCCTCGGGAATTTCTCTCGTGCGAGCAAGCGCGTTCATATCGACGCTTGACGCGTTTTCACAACGCTGACAGGGTGTCGTGAGAGAGAGAGAGAATAAAAAGAGAGAAAGGCAGGGAGGTTAACCAGAAGTGTAGCATCCGGTTTGCTACCCTGCACTAAGGGGAGTTACGCTATTCGCATTGACAGTGGTTCATTTTCTGGTGTAATTCTCTGTTATCAAGGTGACTTGCTATATCTTATTTTGTTTGATACGCCTTTTAATCAACGGTCGACGCAGTTTTGCTTTCTTACTTATTATAGGGGCACTTCTTTGCTATAAAAGAACTAATTTATTAGTGCAGTACTCGCGTGTGTCTTCGTTACTCAGCTTATGCCCCCCTTTCTTGCGCTACAGTTAAGGATTCTGCATTTAGCTCGTCGGTTCACTATAACCACGGAACATATATTTAAGGACATTGTTGATTGAGAGTGGTGTGACAAGGAGTTTCGCCTATGTCAATTTTTCGACAACGAGACTTTTCTTTGTGGCGGCGCAAGCAAGTCCTCTTGTGGAAGTAAACGTTGAGTCCAGTTCATGCTATACAAATTGCTTCGAGCCCCTATTTCCCTGCGTACCTCTCTTGTTTTGGGTTAAGCACACGCTTGTTTTCTTGCTTTGCCTTTTTTTTTTTAAGTCCCAAATGTTATTCTCGGCTACGAACGCGCCGCTCATATTTGCGTCACACGAGAAAGCGCAGTTGGTATTGTTCTGCGAAAGAACCGCTGTCTGCGGAATATGTACGACAGGCAGCATGAGCTGTACCGCGCATTCAGCGTCTGCATGTAGGTCGACATTTTTTTTTCGAGTGACACAGCTGCTGAGACGAGAATGTCCACATCCACTTTGTGACAACACCGACAGAGCTATGTAGTGTTGTTCTTTATATATAAACACACGTATGAATAATCGAGCGAAGCCTGGACGCTGTGCTATTTGTGCCTCTTGTATCAAAGTTGTACTGACCCGCTGCGGTGGCTCAGTGGCTGCGGCTTTTCTGTTGTTGAACGTGAAGTCGTGGGTTCGATTACCGGCCGGGGCGATCGCATTCCATGTTGCGTGGAAAGTGACGAGTTCTATGCTACGCTCTCTCAGAGGATGTTGCTTTCCGCTGTTAAACCGAACCAATCATAAAATCACGTTTGCAATGAAAGGTAAAACATGCCTATATTATGAAGAACACAGATCGAAGTGTGGTGACGCACATGGGTACTCGAAAAAAAAAGCTTGCACTGATAGCCCGGTTGCATGTACGAGCATGTTTTTAGTTTCGAAGTTAGAAACAAGTTAGTTGACACGCAAAAGCGTCCATACAGAATTGTGAAATGGGGTTAGCTTCGCATGCGTCGAGCAAATGGGCGTATATACATGTACCAACTCTACTATATTCGTGTATGCTCCTTCTAGATACGGTGAAAATCCGTAAAAAAAATATTTTTTTTTTTCAAAAATATGCATTTTCCTCGTTACGATCCGCGTTTGGTTTCATTTTCTTTACTTACTATTTGCTTGTGTTTTCCTCGCTTCGTCTTTTAGTTTAGCCAAACACTTCGAGTTTGCGAGCCCCGGTAACAGACACGGATGACATGCGTCACCCTCTCCTCTGAATATGAATGTCGTGTTGCAGACACAGGGAACCAATTACCAAGGCTTATCCAAGCCTGAGTGACTTTTGAATTTTAAATCTGGGAACCGGGCGTGTACTTGTCCGCGCGCACGCGCGCGCACACGCTCGTCGTTGCGACAGCCCAAGCCGAGCCGGCATATTCATTAGAAACGCTCATGGGAAAACGCACGGCGCGTCCTCAGCGACGCATCAAGTGTCAACGGGCGCGCACCTCGGCCACGTCGTCTTCTCGCCTACCCCGTGTACGGCGTTCTCTTCACAGCCTTTTCGTTTCTCTTTTTCTTCTCGGGGTGGGGCAGTTTGGGAGAAGAGCCGAGCAAAGCAGACACGTGTGCTCGGCTATACTCAGCTCTTAATTCACTGTCAGGAGCTCTATAGACTCGTAACCCGTTCACACTTACCTGGAAGGTGTTATACCACTCACGTTGTACGGTTATAGATAGACGGGGCAATAACGCGGCAATCGGCTGAGCTGTGAGCAAGCCTTTTGAGGGTGCTGTATCGCGTGTATATGAGCGCCTGGAATCAGCGTGTATTGACTGATTAATGATCGAGTTTAAGTGTGATGAAGGTGAGCGTGAGCCCCGGCGATGAGTGTGTGGAATGTGTCAAGCCATGATTGTTGCAGTCATTTTTGATAAGAAAGATAAAACCATTACTTTTCCCGAAACGAGATTAACGCGCGCATTCACATTTTGAGAGGTGGCGATCGAAAGTAGGTTTTTTTTTTTTTAATGCATCCAACTGTTGCTATAAGACACGGTCTCAGTCGATAGACGTCCTTTACCCAATGGCCGAGAAACTTTCGTGAGCACACACAAAGTGACTGACGTGTGTTGTCATGCTTTGTATTTGTCGTATCCAAGACGAAGTATAATTAAAGATAACATACATTTCGGCTGCTTGTACGACATTTTTACCTGAAAGACTAATGAAATACCATTTGATCAGTCTGACTGTGAAACTGACTTCGCTCACTACTCTCTGCATTAAAGTTATTTTGAAATACATAAATAGGCAACATTCGAATCATATTCCAAAAGTTAACACATAAACGAAATTCGCGGCGGACGAACTAGAAATGTTCAAAGGCATGCGGTTCGCGTGATCATGTGTGGCGTAAAAATATTCTTTTCATATACTTTTGACCATTGTAGTTGCTGTTTATTTGGTTTCCGTTTGGGGTTGTTACTTTCTATCATTTATTAATTCTTTTTTAAGGTTTCGCCTCCAGGACAACTTTCAAGGATAAATAGTCCGCATGCCACTTGTCACTTTTACAAATTTCATCGTCAGGCTGCTCATAGCTGGTTTTTCGCCGACTTCTTTTCAGGCATTTTAAGGGTGAAGGAAGGATCCAATTCAGAGTATCTCAGATATTTTACGAGCCGTGTCTACCTCGGCGAGCTCGCATTTCAATGTGCCTAGTCCATGCCCTTCCACGAACGCACGAAGTTCTTACGAAATATTTGCCACCGTCCAGGAAGCCACAGGTATTTTCTTTCGGCAGTAAGGATTATTTTGCTTCTCTCCTTTAACAAATGTGCCACCTTTCTGGACTGGTATGCCGCAACTTGATAGAAAATAAAAAATAAATAAAGGCGCTCAACTAGCCGAATGACCAAACAAACAAAACGCGGTGAGTTATGAATGCTCGCTAAGCAAGTGTGTGGAAAATGTTTCAAGTTTCTGCGCGCCAGAGCGGCGCTCGTCGCTTCTTTCTTTACTCTCTGCGGCGTTTGCTGCAGCAGTGCTCTTAATACGCCCTTGCCACGGGGTGGAGACTTTATTGCGGAAAGCCCAGACTGCGTAAACGATTATGTAAAAAGCCCGGAGACAAGATTTATACTTGCTGGATGCCGGGGCGTCTGTGTTGATCCGCGTCAGCCAGGGCTTGTAAACTCTTAATGCGCAGCGCTCGGCGAAATGGGACACTTTTTTGTGACTCGCTTCTTTCTCTCGCTTTCTTTTTTTTTTTTTCTTCGCTCACCTACATCGAGCAACCTCCGTCGATATGTATCCGGCATGGAAATTGCATGCGCTGTGGAAACGCGCCGTCGTGCGCGCTTCCTCCAGCACTCGCGAGCGCCGCACTGCCGCCGCGGCTGCCGGGACGAATTCCGGTCGGTCTGTCGTCCCACTCAGCTTTGTCGCGCTGCATGTCACGACGCCCATGGTGGCGCGCCTGCGCCGACGGGGCTCCTGTGCCAGTGCACCGGGCTTCAGAGAGGCGTGGAGGGCGTGGCACGCCGGTGAACAGGAAACCTATCCGTTTAGTCTTCTGGGTAGTACTCGGCTACGGTATACACACACGTTTTTGGTAGTATACAGAGTAATCGCCCTCCGCGAACATGTTTCCGTTTCGGTTTTTTTTTTTTCTCCTTCACTTGTTACTGCGTTGTAGAACCACTTTTTCGCGTTACCAACTCCACGGATGGGAACCACTTGTGGCTTGAGCTGTTGGATGTTGCGATGCTAGGGATGTGCAATATATTATGGTCAGAAGACAACTACGTGCAATATGTAAACACCTGTACTAGCAAGTCGGGTGCCGAAGATTAATGGTCATCGCTGAGGACCCGAAAAGACTTTTTGAATGTTGTGCGTCGTGAAATTAAGCGTGTTGAGAAGATTGACAACAGGTCCAAGCTAAGAAGGATTGCACGTCAGTCTGAGCAACATACCATGCTAGCCACTAGACACGACGCTTACAAATACTATAAGTTGACGGAGTTGATGGATCAGCGACTATTCAGGCACCGTTTGAAAAAAAAAAATGTTTAAAGTGTCTTGCATGTTTTTGCGGAGAGGCATATGGACGATGGAGTGAAATTTATTTATTTATTTATTTATTTATTTATTTATTTATTTATTTATTTATTTATTTATTTATTTATACAATACTGAAGGCCGAAAAGTGGGGCCCTAGCATGAGGGACAAAAACGCATTAATATTGCAAAAAAAAATAATAATAATAAATAAAAGAAGTAATACTATGTATGCAACTCGGACACAATAATGAGAGAATAAAGCGTAGACAGGACCAGAAAAAGTGCGAGATGAAAAGAAAAGGTTACAAATAAATTCTGTAAATTTAAAAATAACATAAGGTAGTGTTGCGTACACTGAAAAAATAACAGGCAGTGCGCAGTGTACACTTAAATCTTGCTGAAGCAAAAGGAAAAAATGAAGTGCTTTCATGAAACCTATCTCACGGTCTCGTTTAGAAAAAAAGTAAACAAGACATACATTTAAACATGGAACAACGGGCACTTCTTAGAGCTTGGAAAAATAGCGGTCCCTTCGTTGATACCAAGCGCACCATGCCCTTCTTTTCTCGAAAAAGGGTAAGAACAAGGTTTTTTACGAAGTCTATTAGAAGGAACTTTTTGAAGACAAAGAGAAAATTATTTATAGTTTGTGAAAATAAGAAAGTGCACTTGAGAAAAGGCAATATACAGCAACATTGGCAATACAGCAACGCCACTGATAATACATACATGTTTGTTCAAGAGAACCAGTGCTCGCAAGTTCGGACAAATGCAGGCTATTCCGAATTCTTATGGCGCATGGGAGGATGGAGTGCTTAAATAGGTGTTAGTTTGAATATTATAAGGTGTTAAGTAATCAGCGCGTTAACGATGCCATGTTCTGCGCGCCTTAAGTGGTTTTATACGACATTTTGGGCGTATAGAGACAAGAGGTTGTTCTTTAGTAGACAAAAATGGAACACAAATTGAGCCATTTGTATTTCCCTTCGTGACGAATATTACGTTCATTCGTGAGAGTATACATTGCAAGTCACGGTGTTTTTAGAAAAGATGAACCTTCCAGCTTTACGTTGTATCATTTCCTAAGCTTGTGCAGTGTACGCAACTATTTTCTTTTGACTTCAATGTGACGATTGCATAAAATCAATGAGCTGCATGCTTATTTTCGTGGCGCATGCGCAGAAATAGTACGACTTTTTCAAATGACCTCTATTAAGCCAGAATATATCGAGTGAACAAGCGTAGAAGGCAGAGCAGCTGTTTGTGGAAATTTAGGCCAATATCGTCTGCAGAGCTTACAGTACCTGCCTCGCAACTTCTCTGATCAGCGCGCTCTAACAATGGTGACGTTAAATGGTCTACTAATGGTCGTGATTAACTACATTGAACAATGTGAGAAAAATGCCTATTTACGACTTGTGCTGTGGATTTCGCTGGAATCACAGTGCGCACAAATATCGCAGGTGGTGCTTGTATCAGCCTTCCCCAAAGGAAAAGGTTACAGAAAAAAAAAAAAGTGCTTGGCAATTTACCCTGTGGTGGCCTGACGCACGTCTCCGCAATTGCTCATGAAAGCGTTCGTGCTTCTGTTTTCTCTTTGGGGCGATGCGGGAGCGGCAGCACTGAGGCTGTCACTGAGGCTTCTTGATTCGGTATTATAGCAGGTTTACTCGATATTCTTATGAGAGTAAACGTTCTTTGGTCAAAACCTGGGGAGCGATTCTCGATGTGTCCACCTAGTGGACATGTCCACTTCGGCGGAGTGGATTCAGTTATCCGAAAAAGCGGCGAGCCGTGACGTCATGGCGCTCTTGACCACGTCGACGCACCGAACCCGCCAGCACGTTCCCAGCGTAAAGAGAAAGAAAGTGGGCGAAATGTACAGTAACAGGACTCTTAAACAAACTTGACAAGTCTGTACTTGCGTATGAAAGTGTTGAGATATTTGCAGAACGATGCAGGGAATGTGTACCGACCTTCCAGGTGTGTCAGGCGGGAGGCCGCGTTAAACCTAATTCAAGGGCTAACGTGATTAAAGTTCATGCACGGCCTCCGAGATATGCGTCCGAAAGCGGATCTCTGGCGGCAGCATTCGTTGCGGCGAAACGCATTCCGTCTTTCTCATTTGCGTAGAGAGTTGTGAAAGCTGCGTGACGTCAAAATGACGTTGCGGAAGAAAGACCGGAAACAGGCGGCGCGCTGCTCGCCGAGCTCCAGCCAGTCAGTGGAGGCCGAAGTGGACAGTCCACTAGGTGGACACCTCGAGAATCGCGCCCCTGACCGTCAAAGACGAAACTTCAGTCAGAGGGGTTTCGGCTATTGCGCACTCGTTTGCGTGCAGCGTAACCGACCTCGCCTATCGATTAACCGCCCGTCCTTAACCCTACCGTTCTCGACTGAACGTGACTTGTACCTTTCGGACGTAAGCGATGTTATTCGCTGCTTTATCAAAGCTCTCGGGCTGTGAAACGCGGCCGGCGCAGGGAAAGGTTTGAGACTGTGGTACGTGGCCGTCATTGCCTTACCAGCGCAGATGTCTTCGCGCTGAAATGCCGCGACGAGCCCCGATATCTCGCTGGAAGCGGTCCCTTATGCGCGAACACGCGAGCTTAGCGTTGCCGGGAAGGGAGTCGCCAGAAGGTGGCGGCCGCCGCCATTCCGACCCACGAAGAAGAAGGCTGTCGCTGCACTGCAGGGAGATCACGTCCCGCGATCTGCCGTCTCGGCGGCCGGATTTGGACGCTTCATCGCTGAGGTTTCCTTTATTTTTCTCCATCTCGGTGATGGCAGCCGCTCTTTCGACGTCTCTCGTAACGAGGGGGGACATTTGTGTGGCGCAGGGAGATGGAGGGTAATTTGTAATTGGCCCATTAGGACGAAGCGGCTCGGTGCTCGGGCCGCGGCGTGTTGGCTCAGCCGTTGTCTTCCAAATACAGCGCCTCGCCAAATGAGGCCTTCATTGTCGTTTGCAGAGATCGCTTCTGATTATAAATGACGCCCGGGAGGAGGCACCAGAATAAGGGCGAGGGAGAGGCCAGCGCTAATGATATATCCACACTTTGTGCCCGTCTCTTTTCTTTCCCATAGCTTCGCGCCGTTATTAAAATAATGCGGCCCAAGAATGTTGCGCAGTGCGCCGAAGCTCCCGCGCGGTGGACTGGCTTCGTTCGCCGGACTTGACTCGTTTTACTTGTTCCATTTTGCAGCGCGCGCTCCGTTTAGATAGAAATGGGGCGGCCATTTTGTCAGGCGATGATT
Organism: Rhipicephalus appendiculatus; assembly: GCA_030522465.1. Lineage (NCBI taxonomy): Eukaryota > Metazoa > Arthropoda > Arachnida > Ixodida > Ixodidae > Rhipicephalus > Rhipicephalus appendiculatus. Next base: position 12,675,999 of record JALIZH010032945.1, on the reverse strand, counting down.
TTCTTTCGTCCGCTTTTATCGCGCCCGTGCGAGAGGGCAGACAAGGAAGGGGGGGAGACTAATGAGCTGACTTTTCATTGGACGAGCGGCGCCAGGGAACTCGTTAGGAAAGCACCGCCCCCCCTTTGTCCTCACACTTTGCCTGGAATTAATTAAGAGAGGATGTGCGAGGGAGGAAGGAAAAAAAAAGGGGGGAAGAGGAAACTCCAACGCGCTCGAGTTGGAAACCTAGAGAGAGAGAGAAAACACCGATCCGGCGGCATTGGTGAAAGGCACTCGGGTGCAAAATTAGTTTTCTTGTTTAATTCCCGGTCTGCTTGTTATTACGCTACTTCCAACTCGGGAATGAAAACGAGAAAAGAAAAAAAAAAAAGCGCGAGGGAAAGCCGCCGCCCCTCGGCGTCGGGAAAGGGTCGCTAGGTGGCAGGAATTAGCCGTCCCTGTCTCGTAGTAAACACTGCGAAAGCTTTTCCGACCAAAGCGCTCCCCATAGTTTCTTGTTCTTTTCGCTCACATCCGGGCCGCTTTTTTTTTTTTCCTTTTCCGTTGTACGCGGCGCACTTTCGTTCGAATTAAATGGAAGGAACCGTCGCGCCTTCGTGTCTGAAGGAACGATATTGGGCGAGTATCTGCGATGAAATGACTTAGCCCGTCTTATTTCGCCGCCGTAATTACGCACTCGCTCGCTCTTTGCTTTCCTGTCGATGCCCGGCTGCGCTTGTTTTTCTCGACTATTCCCTCTTTTTCCCGGGAGTACAATTTAAATGAACAGGGAACGTGCCAGACGTCCCTTTAATTAAAAGGGCCAGGAAGGACAGTTTGTTTTCTTTTTCTTCGCATTCTTCGCTGGCATTGTCGATGCAGTGGGCAGATTTTTCTGACGTGCGCGCCGCACGGGAGTTGTTGACTGTGGACCGCTCGCCTTTTGCACCTGATGTGTTTTGATCATTCTTCTTCGATAGAGTCAAGATTAAGCTCCGAACCGTGCTTTCCCCCGGCGACAGCCCCGACCTTGTCTACTTTGCATTCGTTATCCTGAAAGGACACGGGAGCCGATGCAGCCGCACATGCACAGAAGCGAGCGAATGCTTTCGTGTGGATATAAAAGGTAAATGTAGACGAGCGCGAGCCGACCAACTGCCAGCAGTATCGAAAGAAAGTTGCAACAAATGTGCGGTTTTGGTTGGCGAAGGCGGAGTTTGCACGCGAGCGAAAACAATTTTGAACGACCCTAACTGACGCCGGCGGCAAGGCACAGAGATAGAAAAGAAGCATGATGTCGCAAGAAACATGCAGATGACTTAATACGGCAATGAAATAAAAACATGGAAATCTTGAACTCTTAGTACTAAGTCAAGTAGGCTGATATATAAATACTCATCGAGAAATGTCAAGTATCTTTCGAAATTACAACATTAAAAACGGGAGCAAGCAATAAAAATCAGTCAAGGAAGACGTTTGGAAGAAGCCATGCCATTAATAGGCTATGTCAAAATGAGTCGATGATTGCAACGAAAAAAAAACAGGGGAAAGTCTGGGCTAAGCTGAACAATTTTAACAACCATCAAGTACAATCTTAATCAGGTCCCGCTTAAAGTGCTAGCTATAGTCCAGGAAACTACACGAAATAGGTCTAGTGTCCTGGTTATAGGCAGCACATTAAGCAGGACTTGATTAAGAGTGTAGTCTCTATTGCGCCGAATTGCGTTGAAGGAACGCAACATTCGTGTGTAACTTATGAATAAAGCTGAAGGGGCTTGGTGATATGCAGATGGAAAAGCGAAGGAGGAAGGGATGCAAAACATTCGCTTTGATAGAAGATGTGGAGAATGCCATGCTTGAAAAGCTTGCGACCCTTTTAGCACGATGCCTTACGTTACTTCAGATGAAGCAGCAGGGCCGTTGTATAAAGCCAGGACAGTAATTATCCGCTAGGAATTGAAATCTGCACTCACTGGCATTGGATTCGGCATATCACATGAATATTCATTTGTACGTAACCAGCGCATCAGTTGATTTCAACCAGCTCGGACAGGTTTCAAGAGGAATGTTCAACAATGATTCGCATCCTTGTCATCAACCATGTAATGGAAAATTGCGGAATAAATTATAAATGAGGCTTCTATATTGGAATTCTATGTTTTCTTCCGTAAAAGCAAACGAGAAAAAAAAACATAAAAGTGGCCGGTATAATATAGTCCTCCTAAGGATTGCAATATTTTTTTTAGATTAATACGACCAGAAACATAAGTGATGTTCTCTCTGAAATCGAAACTTTATTGACCTGTCTACTAATTCCTTCGGTTTCTGTCAATGTAATATGGGGTTTAAAAAGCAAAAAAAAAAAAAAAAAAGAGGTACTTAAGCATTGCAGTATTGCAACGTCCGGCTATACTTAAGTGCAAATGCTTCGTTGCATCTTCAGTTCTGCTAATATATTCGCCCAAAAACTACATAACTGTTCTAATTTTTTTTTCTTTTTTAAAATTATTTAGCAATGTTCTCCGTGGTTGACTTTCTGTTTTCAACAAAAGAGCCTTAGGCCACATAACGCTTGTAATTCTACGTGCGTTCATATATTACATTCGAGATGAAGGAAACGAGTTCATTTGTTGCGTAGAAAAAAGGAATATTAAAGTGGTGTGGCTGTGTTACCTTAGGCAACCCTATAAGATATATATATATATATATATATATATATATATATATATATATATATATATATATATATATATATATATATATATATATATATATATATATATATATATATATATATATAGCCCTTTCCGACCCGAGTTTTTTTGTAGGGTAGAATTAAATTTTTAATGTTCTTTCTAGCTAAGAGGCCATTGAAAAGCATGCAAAAAAAAAAAACAAAGAAGACTGTAAGTACAATGGTTTTCGCGGGAAAATCATGTCCAGTATACTGGACACTGGGATTCATTTGTTGCACACATGGGTACGCACATTTTGCTATCTTCCTTGAAGGAGTGTTGCTTTTGGCCCTGTCAGAAGGTTAATAGTCTTATGAAACACAAAAACGGTCCGTTTCGACCCAAGAAAACGTTTCTCATGGTTAGCTGTCGCACATAGCGTTCAGCACCATGAAGGGAACACAAACCTAGGAGGGAGCATCCACCTAGCATCCACCAATCAACCTCATCTGGTGCCGCTCCCTCCTCGAGTTCCATGCTCTTGTTAGAGTCCCAACATGCCCCAGTTTCATATTTTATGGCTGGGCTTAAATATTGTAATGTGACGCTTGCTCTTGTTTTCTTTTTTTCCCTCCATGTATAGCGCAATGTGCGCCAAGTGCACCCTGGTGTCCAGTGTATTGGACATAAATACATTCTCGCATTGCCAGCAAACTTCCAATTACAAAAGCTACCTTTTTTGAAATGTTTCAAGAAGGCATAAGACATCTCGCACGATTTATATTATTTGACTTGCGCGAAGATAGCTCCTGAAATAATTTTGTATACTTGACCACATCAGGCGCGCGCGTTTCCGCGTGGATGACGGCATTACTCCGAGGCGCCCCCATCAGAAAATGGGGCTGAAAGGAGGAACTACATTTAAAAACATATTGCTCGGCTCTTACAGAAGCTGCCAAAGTGGTTTCGGTTCCGATTGCAGCTCTGCTCGCTTTTCTGTACCGCTTTTTTCGTTATGTCCAGTACACTGGTCGCGGGATCGGAAAGGGATATATATATATATATATATATATATATATATATATATATATATATATATATATATATATGTGTGTGTGTGTGTGTGTGTGTGTGTGTGTGTGTGTGTGTGTGTGTGTGTGTGTGTGTGTGTGTGTGTGTAAGAGAGATATTGAGGTTTGGCGTTTCAGAATGTGTTCTGCAGGTTCAGGTGGAATGTGTATCGCTAATTTTCCTCCTTACTCGTGCAGCCCTTTACAAGGCTACGGCGTCGGATCGAGCCAGATGTCTCCGACCTCGTGACATCAAGTACTTCTTCGATGCCTAAATGGTGAGTGGTCTCTCTCCATCCTCGACTACAGGGTGCCCTGTTTACCTGATAGGTGCTCTAGACACGGGATAACGAATCAGGATTATTAAACACTTCCATTAGTTTATACTTTCATGACCGTTGGTCCTTACAGGTACTTATTTCTTGCATCGTTCTTGCGTGTCTTCGTCTTATTATTTTTTTTTCTTTGTACTGATTCGCATTATCCATGAAACCTTCCAGTTTTCAGTGAAACCAAGTTTATCTGAAAGCTGGAATGTTTGTTGAGCTGCTGTCTTTGTTTCACGTGTACTGGGATCGTATACGGTCTGAGTGAGTCTTTTTGTTTCGCACCAACTCCGAAGTTACGTTTTATGCCACTGGCTTACCTAATCAGCGCAACTCCCCCCTGTCTTCTCGACAGCTCTGACAATTCTTCGTTTCCAGAAGAGAGAGGCTGAGACTATGGCCCAGTAGGCATTCGCCTCGCTGGCTTTAAAAAAAACTTTCGCGCAGAGGGTTGCGGATCAATTATTGCAAAGTGGCTAGGTGCTTAAGGCCCTTAATACGCTCGACCAATTCCAGAGGTCAGCAGGTGATCGACTCTGGCGATGCTGCACGCTGCCTTTTCATTGTGTGCTCGCTGCTTTGCTATCTCCTTGCATACCATTTTGTTGAGCACGGTATTCGACCACGTCACACGGTTAGTAACGCTTAACTTTCCCGCTCTGCTGTGCCTAAATCTATACATCCTGAAGGTGAGGAAGGGGTGATGCTGCTCTTATTTTTGACATGCGGCCAGTAGGAGCTACCAGGTTACCAACACTGTACCAGCGACATTTTCGAAGAAGCCGGACATATTTTTCAGATGTCAGACGTTAACCGAATAAGGCTAGACAGAGGCGCGCCGATTCAAGAGAAGATGACGAGTATGGCATGAAAGCTAGGAGGCTATCTATGCGCTCTCTGTACGACTAGCAAGGAGTACAATAGGGTAGAGAAGGGAAGCGCGATGCGCCGCAGGCTTCGGAAGTGTTCGGGAGGGGAACGGGCAGAGACGGGTTAAAGGTTGCTTACCCCTTATTGCATTCTAAGGTCAGAGCAGAGTCGGGCTGGAAACAAAAGGGAGGAGAGAGAGGGTGGTGAAGGAGGTAAGAGGGTATTTCTGACTATAGCTTGGAAATGTCCGTGCTGGAATACAGTACGTAAGCGGTGTGAAAGCAAGGCGCAGTCAGTTGCACCTGCTGATGGGAGTGGTCGTATTTGTGACGTAAGCAGAGTATGTAGAGCATAGCAAGAACTTGAAGTACTGTGGAATCTGAAACAGAAATGTTTGTCGAATTTGACGGTGGTAGAAACAACTTGTTAAATAAAGCTCGGAATGCAAGAAGGCACGCTAAGCGGCTGTCTGTATGTCGAAAAAAAATTCTGAGCGCCGATATTTCAGCCGTGCTTCTTTTACGTTCCCTGCAAAAATAAAAGAGAGAGAGAGAGAAACTAAGTTTGCTACTTGATTCTGTTCGCGCTTCTGTGCAGGCTAGCAGCATGATCTGCCACCTTGCGTAGTAGTGTGACAGAAATTGAATCCTGTGAATAGAATAATACAAAAGCCAATTTGTTTGTTTTTCGCTGCGCATTTCTGGCTTGTTAGTAGTGAGAGCAGATTTTCGGTCTCTCGGTTTCATAAAGTTGTGAAGCAACCTGCTTTTCGCTCTTTTAGAACTATCACTTCTTTCAAAGACATTCTCGTTCTTGTTTGTTGCTTCATTTGTTACATAAACCGTACGGCGCCTCAGCCTTGCGAGACCATTACCAGCAATCTCACCGCTTGAAACCTTTAATGCATGACTAGAGGCGCTTGCCCTTGCCATTTCTGAACCACGACAGGCACGTCACATTTATCACATTTTCACGGCTCTTACCTTAACCAACGCTTTCCGATTCGTTCACTGGTCGATGTAAACACTTTGGTGCTATGAGAACCAGAACGAGCAGCCATATACGACACCTAACATTAATTATATATGGCAGCAACGTATAGAACGTACTTTAAAGGTAACGGAGGTGCGTCTGTTTGACATCTCTGGGCGCTGACAGGGTAGTCATGACGGGAATGCGTGACAAGTGGTTGCCGAGTTTAGTTACAACATGGAGAACATAATTTAGCGAAGATTGCAGAGCTGGTATCGCCTGACAATAAAGAGCCGCTTCTTCGCCACGCTAAAGCTACGTCGCAAACACATTCGTGTCCTTGCGATTTAATGGTCCCATGGCACGGCGTCGGCTTGCCTTGACTCCTGTCTCCATAAATTCCTCATATTCACGCTCCGTAGCTCGAATATCGCTGAAAATTTTTCCTTCTATGTCCATGGCAGTGGTCGAAGGCAAACAATCATATTCTGCGGCGTCATATGTTTTCCTCCCGTACTTTCACCGTCAGTAAAAGTACGGGAGTGAAAGTACTCAGCAAATAAGCATTCAAAGCGTGAGAGTATTTTCTTCACTGTACACCAGGCAAAATTACATCCAAGGCTAGCAGAGAATGTTGTTGTTCTGTCTAGCGGAACAAAAACATTCTGAAGTTTTTGCCGCGACAGGCCAGTGGACGATAGCGCCATCTGGGGACCCCCACGCAAAATGCAGCGGCATTCTGCATAGTAGTCGATTATTCTACCATAGAGCCATGCCAGTGCTTGAAACCGTTTTGGAAAAATATTATACAGGAGTCGTGTCGGGCAAGGAATCACGTTAACAGATGTAGCAGAAGAGGAAGAAGAGGAAAATCACACCAGGCGCCACGCAATGCGAATTGCACAACGAATGGGCAGTTTAAAGCTTCCTACCCATTACAAAGGGCTCACAGTCTAATTTTAGCCAACGGCAAAAGGAAGTAAGCCGTACACGTAATTATACGTATCGCATGTTTCCAAACAGCATGCGCCATTCATTCAAGTGTCCGCATTCAATGTGTGCGAGCCCTAAACCGTTTCGGAAACAAGGCAGGATAGGCGCAGTTCAGTGTGGTTCAAAAGGACGGGATGGCGGTTCGTCTGGGTGCCCAGACGCGAGCCAGCGAGTCATTCGCAGGAATCGCTGATAGCTCGCGCCGGGAGCCCCAATGGAGGCGATCAGAAACCCTCCACGGAGGGTCTATGCAGTTACGCCAAGCAGGAAACGACATCCTTGCGACGGTCTCGTGCAAGTCTGGCAGGCGCGCAAGCGCAGGTCGGCCGATGAAGTATGGCCGCGCGGAATGAAGGCGCAGAAGTCGGCGCGATATCTCGGGCTCCGCAAACAAGAGAAGCGAAAAGGCGCGCGGACAAATGGTCGACGAGAAGAGCGAGCCGCCGAGACGGCGTTGGAACAACAGCCTTGGCGAGACGATGGAGCAAGAAAAAGGAATAAATAAAGCAGGAATGATGCGGGAATTAATAATAATGGCGGAGAAGACTCCAATCATAAGCGCACGGGGCTCCCCTTCTCAGCCAAAATGCGCCTGCCAGTGCAAACGATTGGCTCGCTCGCTGCCGCGCCATTAAGGACATTAGCCCTTCTTGTGTGCTTGGTTCCGTCTGTTTGTGCGTCTCCCCGATGTCTGTGCGCGAGCGAGCGTGCGCGCGCTGCTTCTGTGCGGCGCGAGACGGCGCCCGGGCACAGCCTCATGTGGTTTGCCATTAGTCCAATAATCACCCGTCCATTCCTCTTTCTTTCCTTTGCCGCTGCAGTTTTCAATTCCACCGCGCCATTAACTCCCTTTTCTTGTGAAGACGACCAGCGTGTGCACTGATCCGCCGCGTGGCAGACCTCTTCGCCGGCGCTAAGGCTTACTGGCTTCGTTTCTTTTAAGAACAACCCCGCGCCGGTAAAATCGCGAGGCAATCGGGGTATCACTGCTGCAGTCCCCTCTAGAACTGCACTCCCATCTATACCACTTCTTCAGCGGGCTCCGTCAAGGCACCCTTTCATGGTCCAGCAGAACCTGCACTTCGCGCCGATCGAGTCCGGGCTGAGATGTGCTATATACTATACATGCGATTAACAAAGTATAGTATGACGTCGTTTTCGTCTTGATTTTGTTTCTCTTCAAGTAATATCGAAGGTCAACTGCGCGTACGCGCACACGCACATCGACATGTTGAAACTATAAGAAACTAATGAAAAGTATCGTGACTTATGAGACCATATCTCCAATAAGTGGCCACCGTGTGGTTCTGCACTATTTTTGCTGGGACAACAGATAAAAACACGAAAGGGACTTTGCTTTGGCCGTTCATCCGTCACGCCGTCGTCTTCGATCGATTCTTGTCATAACTCCTCCTCATCCGGCAGTTTCACCTTCACATAGCCAAATTATAACGTGACACAGTACGACATAAAAAAAATAAAAGAGAAAAAGCGAACATCCTTCGTTAGCTCTCACACGGTGAACCTAACATTTAAGCACGCGGTGAACCGCGTGCTTAAATGTAATAACTTTCAAACTCTGAGAAATATTAATTCGTGTTTTGGATTTGGTGACCCATGGAAGGTGTGTGCAGACAGAAGTGTACGGAATACGAGCTGCGTGGCATGGCTTGACTTTTCCTTAGTCCGAGTAGGCTCTGCATGCGTCTAAATTGCTGTAATTCTGTGTTGGTCGCAATGACTGTACTGCAGGCTGCAACTCCAATTTCCAGGCAACCTGCTTCAGATCGCGCCGACATCTGTGTACCTTTTCATAGATCCTGCAAGCCGTTAAGCTTTTTACGCTTGTTGTAGATTGCGTTTATGAATTGTATCATAAGACGACAGATAACGTAAAACTCGAAACAGGTCTGTAATTAATCTGGTTTTGACAAACTGCTATAAAACCTGTCGATAAGTAGTGAAAATTCTTTACGAAGAGCTGTAGGCGTTGGTAAACTTACCCGCCGCAATAGCGTCGTAGAACTTGGGCTGCTGACGTCGAGGGCGCGATTTCGAACTTGAGCCGGGCGGTCATGTCTCCGCGGGGGTGGAATGCAAAAACGCTCATGTACTCAGATGTATGAGCCACCTCAAATGGTCAAATTCTAACCCTGAGTCTGCAGCCACGGCGTGCTTAGTCATCAGTTCGGGGTGTGCCATATGAAACTCTAGAATTTACTTAACTTCTTTTTTAAATCTAGTTTGTAAGAAATTTGTAAGAATAGTTTTAAGAAGGAAACAGAAAAGCAGCTGACAAGTGAGGCTAATCACCTGACGAACGTCTGGTTTTGCAGTTTGTAAACTCGGCAAAGCCTTGCGGGCTCACTGTCTCCCGATAAAGCAGAACACAAGTCCGAACTTCGCAACATATCATCAGTAATGGTGAATGGGGAAATGATACTGCATTTTAGGAATGGTCACTTTATGGCATATCTCTGGCTTCGCAGATGCGCCACAGTATATTCAGTGGGAATGTGTACATTCTATTGTTATTACCCTTCTACAATGAAGTGCGGGTCGCTTGATGAGGAATTGATCATACATGATAACGTGGATGAACACTTAAGAAAAATTATACGTTCGTTATAGGCTGCTCTCTAGAAAAGCATTAATGTTCGCTTTAAGTAGGCTTAAAATTTAGTTTCGCGTTTCTTGAAAACCTTAGTCTCTGTTCCGTTCTGTCTTAACTGGCTTGCTGTGGAGAGGTTGAGATTTATATCTCCTTGGCTACTCCATTTCTAAAGTTCTGCAGCGAAAAAAAACAAAAACAAAAAGTGGCTACCAAAAATAAAAAATGAACAAGTAAAGAACAAACATATAGCAAACTGAAACAAGTCTAGAAAAATTCGGGAAGTTTGCGCTAAATCGCGTAAAGCTTGGCATAGCTAAGCGTGGACCCGTCGCCGCTCGTACTCCCCGTCGACCGTCACATCTAGCTTCGAGATGCGCAGCTTCCTCCTCGGGAGTACGCACTTTGTTAGGACGCCCCATGGCTGTTTTGGCACGATCAGGCGCAGCCAGGCTATGCACTGTAGAGTGGAGGTTGCTCGCGATGTCTCCGTCGGTGGGCGTGGCTTAGCTACCGCGCATGCGCGGCTTGGTCAGGTGGTGCGGTATCTGGTCGCGATGCTTGCTTTCTCTTTCTATCTTATTTTCTCTCTCTTTGCGCCCATGGCTTTAAACTGTCATGGGACGCTATGCGCGGCGCATCCTTCACTCGCTATGCGCGGCGGTCTCCATCGCAGAGCGCGTGCTGTGCTCGGCGGTTGCTAGGCAACGGCTCGGCGAGTTTTTTGCGGCACGACTGCCGTCTTTATGGTTTGACGGTCTCCATCACAGAGCGCGTGCTTTGCTCGGCGGTTGCTATAGGCAACGGCGCGGCGAGTTTTTTGCAACACCACTGCCGTGTTTATGGTTTGACTAACAGCTTCGCTGTTAAAATAACATGGTAATGCAGGAGTTCACATTCTTCACTTGCAGTTCACTTGCAGGAGTTCACATTGCGACAAAGCGTTCACACGTGCATATTTCTAGTTCTGGCCACGGTATCCGGACGAACCTATCATTCCGTATAGCAACACAGCTGTTCAACACAAGCGCTTTCTTGTCTAGTGCCCACTAAGAAGTCTTTCAGGAAGACGTTCGTCTTTTGCTGAAGATGCGACCTTGGTTTAATAAGTAAGCTATAACTTGTCCATATCACGACCGTCACGTTTATCTCACCTGCAAAAAAAAAAATTGTCCAGAAACCATCAACAATTGCAGACACGTGTAAATAGCCATATGGTTATTATATTAACAGTGGAGTACTTAAATAGAATTTGTTGCTTTATTGAGTGATTTTGCAAAGAACAGGGGCGCTAATCAGCACATCTGTGTGGTCAGTGTACACAGACAGAATGTACATCCCGAACGCCAGGAACAGTTTGCGTTGGGCGACGAACGTGTCGCGGAAGATGCGTCAGCTCGTGCAGCTACTTAGTAAATAATTGTCATACTGCGTTCGGGATCGGCTCACGCTGCTGTGACACTCACTGCAGGACCGGCGCACCAACATCAGTGGGCTGATCACCAGGAATCTGTGGGATAGTTAACGTGACTCCCATGCATCCGCTGTGTTTGCCGCGACAGGCCAGATGATGATAGCGCCATCTGGTGATGTTGAAAGGAATACAGCGGCTGCGGACGACGAAGCGCGTCCAATCAGAAGCGGCGAAGACTGCTCGACAGTCGAAGAAAACTCGGTTTGAAAGCCTAATGATCCTATTGGAATTAATGCCATGATCATAACTATCATTGCCTTTTTTTTTCCTTTCTCGCCCTACTGTTAGAATACTCTGCCCCCAATTCCCATTTTTGTCTAGACAAGCGTGTCGGCGCTTACGTATGCGCCCACAGAATCATCTGCATTTATATAAAAAGGTATACCTCTCTTACACAGTTTTGCTAGCGAAAAATTGCTAATGATTACGTCGGTCTAAAATGTTGCGAAGACTCAAGCCAGGTGCGCAAGGCACATGACTAAGTGCACCTTAAGAACTATTGTAAAGTTTCTGAGGAAGAAAATAAAAATTTTGCGAAAACACTGTGAGGACACACAACACTTTTCCGCACTGACATCACTTATTTCGCTTATGTCTGTGTAGAAAAGAGAGGCACATATACGCACAAAGAAATCAGACATATGTCGCTTTAACGGGGAAACTTCATTGTTCGCAATCTCCTTGATGCGTCTGTGAACTGCTTTATTTAAGCTTTCAGGCCGTCAAGGTAACGTGCGACGTGAATCACCCAATGCGTTCTCAGAAGACTGAATGGTGTTGATGACATTAGTTATTCTTTAATTATAAGCTACGCTACAGTACGCCTCCACTTACACAAAAATGACAGTCGCCGCCGTTCCTGTGAAATCTATTATACGCTAAAATATAATATTACGCTTGGAAAGCATTTTATCCACAGACTGTGCAGTGTACAATTTAAGTTATATAGCCCTATAAGGTCTAACATCTATAAGGTCTATAAGGCTCTTTTAGTAGCAGGCACCGCTTGGTTTGAGGGACAGAATTAAAGGGCAGGAGAAATGAATGATGCAAATTTGATCAGAGCAGTATTAACAAAAATGTTTCCATGTAACAGCAGACATATGTAATCCAATGTGGATGTTTAGCATATCGTTACCGAAGGAAGCCGGTCAAGGCTTAATAACTCTTACGTACAAAATCTTAGTGGGCTCAACTCCAAAAGGTTTGCTAACCTGCAAAGTGAACACTACAGCCGTAATACTCCTACACCCTCTGCTCTAGTGAAAACTTATGGTCGTTTGTGGCGCTCTTTAGTATACTTCAGGTCACAGTCCCACTGAACACCGCATGTCATCACCAAGGTGAACGCGGAGTCATAAAAAGCAGGAGGCTTTCAAGTGTTGGACGAGCAGTAGCGATGATGATTCCTGTCAGTTTCCAATGACTTTATGCGAGCCATTACCTGTTATAATGAAAATCTCTGCAGCCTGTTTGAGCATGACAAACCGCCAAGGCTGAGACGCATATTGCAGCAGAAGGCAGCCCCGCTTCACTTTTCGTTCCGCAGGTGGCAAACGGACCACTTGCTCTTAGCTTGCACTCGTCTCAAGCGCAGCCAGTGTCCAGCTCCTGTCGCGCACAACAACACATCCGCGCGGGTCGGAAAATAACGCCGCTACAAAAACAAAGAACAAGGCTGGAAATAGCGCCATCAACAAAGCGTATCAACGGCTGCGCTGGGCGAGATTGATGCCCCACATGTGTTTTTCGAGAGAATGGCCGGCGTACCGCGCGGCGCACGCCTGCAGAGATCGGAGAGGTAAATGATCTCCACGGCTGAAACAAGGCGTGCACGGGCTGGGCTGCCTGGAAGCGGCGCTCTCGGAGTCGCTGCATGTGGGTACAACTGGAACGGCAGCGGCAGTGCTAGCGCCGAATTGCGCGCGCCACGTGAAACTGCGTCTGCGCCCGCTGCTCGGTCTGTAGAAATAGGGTGTATTGCTCTCTGCGGCGGTACGAAAACTATTCTGTATAAAACACCAGATGAGTTGTTTGATATTGAGTGGCCAATTTATTTATTAAGATTTGGTTGACTGAGTGACTGACCGATTGATTGATTGATTGATTGATTGATTGATTGATTGATTGATTGATTGATTGATTGATTGATTGATTGATTGATTGATTGATTGTTGATAACATCCTGGGGCATCGCAGAGCCGTGCGAGGCGACTTGTTGAAGGGCTCCGGATTAAGTTGGGCACCTTGGTTTCCTCAGCGTGCAATGATATAAGAGCGTCTTTTCGTTGTTTTCCCTGTTCGAAGCCTTAGTCTCGGGAATCAAACTGACTACGTTATGCTCAGCAATACAACGTCATCGTCACTGAGTCACATGGGTGGCTAGTTCACTAATTTATTACCCGAACGTGAAGCATTGAAACTTATACCATAGTCTATACTGTAAAAAAAATCCTGTGAGAAAAACAGAAAATGCATGGCAAATTTTGTGACATAACAGTTCTGTTCTTGTCTCTTTTCTGTATTAGTAGTTTTCTGTAGTTTTGCGTACATTCTCTGTTATTACTTTTCTGCTTTTCTACAGAGATTTTTCGTTTCTAATTTCTTCCCAGAAAACAGGCTTTTTGTATTTGCACTCATTTTTTTCTGTTATTCTATAGAAATTTTCTCTTTCTAGTACCAAGTTCAAATAATAAAGTAGTGCACGCTTTCAATGGCGTCCAGAGTCCGCAATGCTTTGCGGCATTCCCTGCAAATTGAGTGTAGTGCGGCATCGGCGCTACACCTTTCATTTCCTTCTCAGCGTTCGTTATCATGCAGAACCTCTCAACAGGAGGCACATGACATTACCGCCGACACGCATCTGGTATTTGTCGAGTTTAATAATAATATGTGGGGTTTAACATCCCAAAACCACGATATGATTATGAGAGACGCCGTAGTGGAGGGCTCCGGAAATTTCGACCATCTGGTGTTCTTTAACGTGCTCTGACATCGCACAGTACACGGGCCTCTACCATTTCGCCTCCATCGAAATGCGACCGCCGCGGCCGGGATCGAACCCGCGACCTTCGGGTCAGCAGCCGAGCACTATTTGTCGAGTTTGGCGTTAATTTTTCTCGAAGTCTGAATTTTACCTAATTTGCAAGATGGTCAATGTCGGCTTCAAGCTTTGCTCTAGAGAAGGCTTTTATTTTACCAAGCATCGCACTTTTGCAGCGGATGAAGCACGATAGCAAACATTTAGGTGAATTGATGTGATGCCCAAGGTCTTGAGAGCTCTAACATGACGTTTCTGTGAAAGAACAGGTAAAATCTAACAACGTAAAATCTCACATTTGTATTTATTACGAAGTGGCTCTGATATTTACAGAAACTATTTGTTTACAGGGTTGAACTGACAAATTACATCATTTCAAAAAACAGAGTATCCATTTTTACCGAATCCAAGAAATTTCATGTAGGTAAAACAGAAAATACCTGTAAATTTTATGTTATTTTACATACATTTTTTTACAGTACTATAGGGTTACACTGAAGGCGTCTCATAAAGTTGACAGCATGGGAAGCGTCGTAGTGGCTTGCAGGTATACGCCAGGATGAGACGAAAATATGTTACCAAAGAAAGCTGCGTTAGTCAGAGTTCCAAAATAAAGATTATATAAATTTTCTGTGACGTTCACCACACTGTTGTATGCACACTTCTGCTAGCAGGAACGCTAATGTGGGCGAACAGTCAACGCCGCCGTAATAGTGATACCGCTTGGCTTCGTCGGTTTCGAAGCTTTTCGACATGAAAGCCTTCTAATCCTTCACACTTGGGCCGCGGATGGGTTTTAGAGCGCAGTTTCTAGGCGCTCGTTCACAGATTGAGTGTCGTCACTCGCTGTTCATCGCCGTGACCGAGCGAATGGGCACAGCGAAAGATCTTACTGCCGCGCCTCGAGTCGCGAGACGCTCTTTTACCAGGGCCGGCTGGATTGCTCTGGAACCTTCGCCGAAGAAACAGAAAATAACAATAAAAAACTGTACAGGCAAACAATAGAAAAGATATAAAATAACTAAATAAGGAATAAAAAAAATAAAAATAAAAAGGTATCTGCAAAGCAACGCGAAACTGACGATTTGGTAGCGTGCAGACAGCGACACATCTTTTCAGTTGGAACGCGTCTTACTACGAGCAACTTACTGCGGGAAACAAAAAGTAAAAAAAAGAAAGAAAAACGGAAACAGTATACGAAACATTCCAAGACGTGCCATAAGAAGTTACATTAATAATGTGGGTGTAGGGGGGGGGGGAGGAGGTGGTAATGGTTAGGTCAGGTCCGTAGCCAGGGGGGTGCCCTAGAGGCCCGGGCCCCCCACGACATTCTCATAGCTGGGGGATGTTTTACAGAAAATAAGCAATGAAAATGGGTGTTTTTCTAAAAACGTCAAGGTCTTGAGCAAGTGCCCCCCCCCCCCCCCCCCCCCCGAAAAACATTCCTGCCTACGGGCCTGGGTCAGGTGGTTTCTTTCGCACTTTTCTTAACTAGGACATAACTCGTTCTCTCGGCGGCTGCTGCCAGTTTTCCCATTCCCTATTTCCCTCTGCGTCATTTGTATGTCGTTTGTATATCTAATCTCAAGAATTAGAATGCCCGTGTGGAAAAGTGTTAGTCAGGTTTATTATTGGTCAAGCTCATTATTGGCGCTGTCTTATATCAGTTTTCGTTTATTATCATGACTGACTACCACTCTCGCTCCAGCTAATTCCAAAGGACACTCAAATATCAAAGGCTATATGAACCTATAGGACCGACTCGCAAAGCTTCTTATTCGCGTTTTCGTCGACCGCGTTCGCTAGCGACAGAACCAGGATCAGGAGTGGCTAGAGTTCTTTCCAAGAAAGAAAACTTGCGTCAGAATTTTTCTTTAGTGTGGAACCTTGCCCATTGTGAGTGTGTATCATCGAACTGGCGAATAATGGGCAGTGGACGTGGGCAGTACATTCTATTATGTACAAATGTGCGTCAACTTTATATTCGCCGATACGACGACAGTTCGCTCAAGTGTCCCGAGTGCGAATGTGTATAGCTTGCCTTGCAAAAGCTTTTTCCCCGGTTAATTAGAGCGAACCTACGGTTCGACCGTTGTACGCTCAGGCTCAGCAATAAAACGCGACGAAACGCTCGCATCTGCTGCAAAGACCGTATACGCTCTGTACTTCGCGTGGCGGCGTCAGTCTTGTGCGTGGACTGTGTGTGTAGTAAGACTTAGCTCGGTGCCCTAAGGAACCCCGGCTCTCACGCAGCCGCGCTTCTTCGCACAACGGGGCACGATGCCCAGGCGCCAAGTGGAGGGGAAGAAGCGCGCCCGGGAGCCGAGCGCGTCGCGATCACTTTCTGCGCGCGCGTTTAGCTTCGGCCTGCTTCCGCTCATTTTCTTTGTGACCTCAAACCTGCGAACCGGACGTGGCGAGAAGCTGCATAGGCAGTGTGCATCCCCCGTTATGGAGCACCTAACGGAAACCGGCGTCTTATCAGCCGTATATTTCACACGTGGCCCTGGCGATTTCGCATTCTGCGTCGTCCTCACCTTCCCCCCCCCGCCCTCGCGCTGTCATCCGCCGAGGCCGGCGCGCGCTTCCCGCGGAGCCCCAAACGGGGCACGACGCCTCCGCGCTGCCCGGAGACAGGCATTGCCGCGCATCCCAAAAAGGGCGCATAAATAGTGAGCGTCGGACGCAAAAACAAGCGTATATCGCGCGATCTGCGAGATAATGCGGCCCGAAAAACAGGACTTGAACGGCGAGAGAAAAGGACGCGCCCCTGCTCTATACGCGCGCACACTTATCAGCGTCGACTGACAGCGCGGTTACGTGAGGTCCGCGGGGAATGGCGGCTAATGGCTCAGGTGTGCCGTTGCGTCTCGCTCGCTACAGCAGCGACGCCGTCATTGCTGTCATCGCCATCGCGAGATGAGCCTGCCGGGAATGCCGCCGCGAGCCCTCGTTGCCTAGCAGCGATGCAGGACAGTACCGTCCACGCGGCAACCACGCGAAATGAGGATACTGTTTGCCTAATGAGCTTCGGCGAAAAAGACAGTGTTTTCCATCTGAAGGACTTCGATGGTGCGACCAAGATCGTGCACTGTCTGGCGATTTCGTAATGGTTTTGGGATGTTAAACCCCAGCAATTACTATAGTGATTTCTTTAGCTTAGGCGAGATGATCAAATAGTGTTAATCTAAGACCTCAAATGCTTATTAGAAGTTGATAACAAATAATTACATTTCGTTGCACTTTTAAGTCTATCTTGCTTCAGTCTCCAAAATAAGGCACACTTTAGATATTCTTTGAAAATACGCAGAAAGGCAATCATTACTTGAACAGGCAACATTGTAGAAAATTTTAGATAATACATTCGCTAATCGTATTTAAGGCGTTTTAACATCACATTCGTCGTAGCAAAGCACTCTGTTGAGTTATATGTCTAAGAGTGAGTGAGTGAGTGAGTGAGTGAGTGAGTGAGTGAGTGAGTGAGTGGTGGTGGTGAGTGAGTGAGTGGAGTGAGTGAGTGAGTGAGTGAGTGAGTGAGTGAGTGAGTGAGTGAGTGAGTGGTGGTGAGTGAGTGAGTGAGTGAGTGAGTGAGTGAGTGAGTGAGGTGAGTGAGTGAGTGAGTGAGTGAGTGAGTGAGTGAGTGAGTGAGTGAGTGAGTGAGTGAGTGAGTGAGTGAGTGAGTGAGTGAGTGAGTGAGTGAGTGAGTGAGTGAGTGAGTGAGAACTTTATTGTCAAGCAGCACAATTAGTTTACTCAGGCTCACAGTCTCCATAGACAGGCCATAAATTTGCGAAAGAAAGTAAAGCGCTGGCGAGGAGCAGCCAATTTGCGCAAATAAATATGTCACGCAGAGAAAGAACGATGGAGGGAGGGAAGGAGAGGCCAGAGACAGAGAAATCGTAAGTTATTCGACACAAAGAAAAAAGCCTTAGAGCAGGACAACGTAGAGCAAAAGACGCCCAGAGAACGCGCACAACATACACACGGGTCTTGAATTGCACGCAGACAGACGCGGTGTGGCTCGCTAAAGCGTCCCAGAGTCCCAGAGCCTCGCGGTCGAGCCGCTTAAAAGAGAGACACACACACACTGCGAGCGGAGCGCAACGCGCGAGCCCCAATAAGTCACGGGGGCTCCCGGATGCGGCGAGGCGCACTCGGAGGAGCCATCCTGGGCGTTGGACGGCGCTCTTTCTCGGCGGCCGAGCTGCCTTGGGGGGGACTCTGGCAGGGGTGTGTGGGGGGGGTGTCTTCGCACTTAGCGAGGGGTAAACAAATTTAGGGTCTCTGCGCGCACCTCCGACCGCGGGCCCCCCGCGGTGGCAGCCTTGCCTGGACAGCATCAAACGCGTCCGATGCGCGTCGCCCGCTGTCTTCCCCCGCCCCAAAATACTCCGAGCGCCGCTGCGTCCAAACCGCGCCTGGCCGGACACGCAGCAACGGGCCTCTGGTGTTCGCATACTGCCGACGCGGGTTCGCAAAGCAGACTTTCGCGTGCGCGGTGGCGCGATATAAAAGCGCGGTGTTCGACATAACCATGCATAGAAGTGACTGAAAGAGGGGGCGAGGAAAAAAAAACAATAATAGGGGGTAAATGTGTGTGTGTCTCTTGGTTCGCCCGAAACAAAGTGAAACCACCGTCAAAACAAAGGATTTCTTTTCATTTTTCATTACTTTATTTATTTATTTTTTTGTTTCATTCCTGTCGATAGCATGATTGTCGCGGCTCAGACGTGGGAAAACTCAGTAGAAAAGCCTATTATGCTCTGTGTGTTGCCATGAGAGGCTTTTTTTTATATAAACATGGGTATTTACAGCTGTTTTGTTTTGCCTCGTATGGTTAATAAACTGCCGTTAAAGTGCCACCATATAACAAATTAAATAGGCCACTTCAACGTATCCAGTTTGAGTTAGGATTCCAACATCCCTACTTTTGCGCTTTCTCCTGTTTTCCTTCCTTCCTTCCTCCCGGTATTCTGACTTTAACAGAAAGGCATGAAAGTGTGAAATAAACATCTGTGCGATAAAAAATAACTTCGAATGGTTCGTAGCTATAAACGCTCATCTTTTGGCACCTTCATCCTGACAAAGCTGCTTCACTGCAAGTATGATGCTCTTCATATATACACCCTTTGATCTCGAAAAAAGAGCTAATGTTCATGCACATTTTAAAACTGATGGTACATATACATCATTCGGACGCTGCAGGATCACCGTCCTTCGTGCAAAACTTACTCGACCCTCTCGCTTCCCCACACAAGCAGATGTAAATGTGATGAAAGTTGTATTAAGTCTGGTACGGATTCTTGGAAGTAATAATTTTCTGCTTGCATAAAAATCACGATAGGAGCGATATCCATGGCTCCATGGATATCGCTCCTATCCATGGTGTGTGTGTGTATGGAGGTCGCTTTTTTTTTTTTAATTGGGGGGAGGAGGTTGTTGTTTATGGCGCCGTAGAAGTTTATTGTTACTTTCTGTTCAATGACATAAGACCTTACGTATCCGTATTTGTCCGGTTTATGGAAATACGACTCACGTGAGACAAGTCTGCCGGGCATCGCTGTAGCAGTAAGCGCTGACGTCACTAAGCTCACCATTTTTCTGTATTCAGCACGGTGAAAAGTTGCGCATTATGTGGGTCCCCATATGACCTGTAGCAGTTGTGAATAGGACCGCAAAATGGCGTAGCTGACGTCGTGCGAGGGATCAATATGTAGTCGCGATGTGTCAGAATAACACTGCTTGGGTCTTGCCGCCGAATCTGCGTGCGTGCGTGCGTGTGTGTGTGCGTGCGTGTGCGTGCGTGTGCGTGTGCGTGTGTGTGTGTGTGTGTGTGTGTGTGTGTGTGTGTGTGTGTGTGTGTGTGTGTGTGTGTGTGTGTGTGTGTGTGTGTGTGTGTGTGTGTGTGTGTGTGTGTTTGTGTGTGTGTGTGTGTGTGTGTGTGTGTGTGTGTGTGTGTTTGTGTGCGTCTGTGTGTGGTTTTCATTTGCGTCCTCTTCACCACATAGCCGTGGCGTTATCCTTGGTCATTCTACTGCCACAATTTCCGATCTCAGTGAAGGCTGTGGTTGTCATTACTATCATCTATAGTTTTATATTTCACCAGCGGGTATGTGTAAAATGGTTGCATCGTGCAGCGCCGCTCTCGGAGTGTGACCGCGGGAAGAAAAACGACCCGTCCTTGCTTTGCTCTACCTACCTTTTTTTTTTAATGCTCCCAGACTGTACATGTGTTGCTGCTTTCGTATGCTGTGTGCGCTCAACACGTGTAAATCACATGAGGGTGATTTAATCGAAGCGCATTCAGCCTCCCACAACTTTTGGCGGCATTCTCTGGGCGTTAATGGATTCTCGCAACGCGTTCGGCGTTTTCTCCTGCGCGAGGTTTGAAGACGAGAATGTCGCAATGAGTGAAAACTGCACGTCGCCTCCCCCCCCCCCCCCCTCCTCCCCGCCTCCTGTTATTTTCCGGTGCCACATCGGCTTAAGCGTGCCGTCCGCCGTTTTCCTAATGACGCCACGTGGTAGGAAAAAGATTACCGAGAATACGAACGGCAAGAAAAACCTTTTCTCTCTTCTAAAAATGCTGTTTTTCTGCCCAGTTTGCGCGCAAGTACTCAGCACCGTTCTCGGCTTCGAAGAAGCGCGTTTCGAATAAGCCTTCCATTCTTGGCGCGCGTTAATTTTGCCGTAGAGTGGCTTTTCGTGAGCTCGTCGTGCGCGTTTCTGTAGGCGCGTCCTTATTGCGGCGATGATTGGCTGCACGACGCTCGTCTTTGTGACTTCCGGCGGTTGCGGTCGTGCGGCATAAAAAGGAAAGGAGTTGACTCTCTTTTGTATATAATAACAAAAGTTTGATTTGCCACATCAGTTCCCGAGTTGCCGTACCAACTTCTGAATAAGGGAACCTCGCTCGCACGGCATGTATTGATTTCCACAGTAATTACCCTTCCTCGATCTTTCTCCGGCATACGTTTTCAGTGGACATCTTTCGTGCCACGAGGCTGTCTCCCTCTACAAGCAAGCATATAGCATGCGATAACTGAAGTTCGTATGAATTTAGCATGCGAGAACTTTAGCATGGATCACTGACCGTTATCAGGTGTACACTTGTTGTGGTGACAAAGAAGCGACGTGTGTGCTTGTGTTTGTGTGTGGGGGGAGGGGGCGAGTTTGTCTGTGTGTGTGTGTGGGGGGGGGGGGGGGGGGAGTTTGGTGCTTGAAACTTTGGAGGAAGTATCTCGTACATTGAACGAAACAGTGGAGAGTGAAAAAGGGGACGACCCTCGGCGTACATTCTTGTGGTTGTATAAAATAATTCGCGAGAGTTATAGAGACAGAGCGCCATTTAAGCAATCAGCAACGCGCCTTACCGAACGTATACATGCGGGCGTGCAATATAAAAATGCTACCTAAAGACCCCCCACACGAACGCGAGAACAAGATCCAGTGCCGCTTATAGATATGCACCTAGAGTCACGAGTGAAGGTATGTTCTCCACTGCGAGTGAGTCAGTGTGTGTAATGAAAATGACACACGACATAATTCGTGCTCTCTGTTTTTGAAAAGACGATAGTCTTTCTTGGGATACTTCAACGCAAAAATTTTGGTCTGGCTGTCTGTCTGTCCGTAACCCGATTCAGCTACTCGGCCAAAGTTTAACCACTTTCTGAACGCCCAGCCATCTTGGAACTGGTGTTTGCGTTCATACTTGTGAACATATTCGATCAAAAAGCAAATACTACGCATACCTGAGGCGCAACATTAATATGTAAGTGTCAGGACGTGTGTTCTTTTATTAGAAAATACATAGGTACGCAATTCTAAAGACCCTAGTATTTTTTAGGCTGCACTGAAAATGCGACGCTGTGCACGAACTGCGACGCTTTGCACGAAAAAGCCCTGTGCCGACGATAAGGTGCTGCCGCTGGCAGTGGCCCTTGGTCACGGTGTAATGCCCTTGGTTCAGCACAAGCTCATGTTTTTTTCAATGGCGTCCATATCTCGCGCAGTGCCTCCTCTATTTTATCAATGCCAGCCAGATGCGGCCAATTCAACGTAGAGTAGGCGCTGTCTGAGGCAAGGCAAAACATAGTAGTACGGCCGGCACAAGACTATCGTCTTTCGACGACATTTGCAGCGAAGCACGCAGATACGCGGCCAATTTTTTTATCTCTTTTTCGTGTCTGTTTCTTTCTCTCTCTTTCTATGTCTTTCTCTGTCTTCCTATCTCTTTCTTTCTCTTTCTGTGTCTTTCTTTGTCTTTCTATCTTTTTGTGTCTTTATTCCCCTTTATTTCTCCCTATTTTTCTCTTTCACTTTATATCGTTTCCTTTCTCTCTTTTTTTCTCCCTCCCTTTCTCTCTCTCTTTTCTCTTCCTTTCTATCTCTTCTCTCTCTCTCTCTCTTTTACGCGTTTCACGTGCTCCACTTCGCCGAGCAGAGTTTTCGTTTAACGCTCGCGCCTGCTGTATTCGTTAGTTGGGGCTTGCCCAATTGCTGTGGCGCATACCCTCCTGTGGAGTTTTGCACGACGGAGCACAAGTTAACGGTATAGCTTAAACAACTTCGCTGTTAAAAAATGAAGTGTAGGAAAAAATAACGAATGTACGGATAGTGTGAACACACGGAACACAAACACGTGCTAGGAGTTCACAGACGTTCGTGAAGCGCATTTGACTTGACGAAGCACAATAGGGCTTTTGTGGCCCTGTGCATGTACGAAAGCGCAGGCCAAGGTCCCCGCAGGGTCTTGTTTTGCGAAAGTGGTCTTCCATCAAGGGCGGTGGAGTTTGGCTTCTAGAGCACGTCGTTCAGTTTGGTAGGATGAGCAGTGGCACATAATGCGCTCAATTGTCCTCTTACAGCTGCAAAAGTTGCATGACGCACTGTTGGGCATTCCTATGAGGAACGAATAGGCATTCGTACAAGTCATGCCCAACCACATGCGACACAGCAAATTCGTTTCGCGACGGGAGAAGTGCGGTTGGCAAACGACGTTGCAAATTAGGGTTGAGAGAATATTAGTAATAAGGCTGCAATGGGGTCTAGTTGGTACGACTTCTTGTAGCGCCCTGCCAGGAATTTCTTTTTCTCGGTTTTTGTCAATTACTGGAAACGCGTAGAAGCCTGAAGACGAGAGAATATAGGCGGTAGTTGGGAAAAACTCGTGTATTCCATGGTAAAAGTGTGGATGTGGCGAGCAAGGGATTGAAGTTGCCGCGTAACATCCGCTGTGGTATGGGCATTTGCAGGTATTGTTGATGAGCCGAGTGTGCAGTTCAATCGGGGTTGTCGTTGCCGACAATTCCTCAATGGCTCGGCAACGGCAGGAATTTGTGATGTCTTTTCTCGATCGCTTGGTGGTAATCGTCCCTTATTTGTTACACTAGCTGCTCGTGTAATCCATGGCATGGGGAATGCTGTAGCGTTTGTCAGGCTCTTCTAGTCACAAAAGATGGCGCAATTATTATGTGGCTGCTGTAGTATGTTGTACTGCACTTGGAAGTGATGTGAGCTCTGATGCTGTCGACGTCGTAATGTGAGAAATACCAAATTGCGAATATTTGGCGTCAGATGGAATAACCACTGCTTCCGGCAGAGCTGTTGGAATTAGTGGAGCCATCCGAGTAAATCTGTATGCGGTCAAATTACGCTACGTTCCAGGAGAAGCAAAGACAGTTGTTTCAGTGCTAGTGGCGACAGGTAGGCCTTCTTAGCGATTCCAAGAACCGATAGGCGCAGTGTCAACTCAACTTCAATATTTCCATCAACCTTATGACGATAAATAAAAGTTAGTTGAAAGTTTTGCGCCTGTCCATGTTCATCCTTTCCGTGTCCCTGTCGTGTTTATTTACGCACACCAGTTTTACCTTATGTTGACTTGCGTTTATAATCAAGTCTGCTCACACATACCTCAATGCACTGGCGTTCATGCGCCAGCTATATATTTATTGACAAGAGGCGTGACCCTACGCAGGGTGTGGAGTCTTGACCCTCCAACCCCCCCCCTCCCCCGCCCAATTGCAAAGGTCCTTACTGGATTGCAACTACTGATAACTCGTATTTGGAGGTACGTGATCAAAAGGCGCCACGTAGAGCACCGATTTTGTGTGATATTAAAGAGCATTGACATCGTGATCGATAAAGCAAATTATGCGTCAACGTACTAATGAGTCGATTCACTTAGACTGATTCCGACTCAGGTTGAGCCGTGAGTCTAAGTGTGAGTGAGTCCGGCTGACTAGTATTTTGGCGAGTCTGAGTCCGAGTGAGTCCGGTTGAGGAAAATTTTAATGAGTCTGACTCCGAGCGAGCCCTAAGTGCAAAATATATTTCTTGAGTGAGTCTGAGTGAGCTCCACTTTTTGTTACCGACCTATGAGGCACACACATCTGAGGTTGACGGAGGCACCACAGTGCAGATGCCGGACGCATCGCAGTCTTGAAGCCAGACGGTAATGACTCGCGGCGACTCGTCACAGTACCGCAGTACAATATTCCCCGATAACCCCAAGCTGATGGCTTATTTTATGTAGCGCGAGCGCAGTGAACGGACGACGTTGTTGTGGGTGTGAACGAATGCCTTGAAAAGTTCTCTGTTGGGGGGAATAACGGCTTGCGAGGGTTGTTATTCACAGAACCATTGTTCGTGAAGTTCATTCATTTGGCGATGAATTTTCTTCTGAATGCTCGTGAATTTTCTTCTGAATCTTCGATGGGCTCATGAATGGACTTCGGGCGTTTATACCGTCTTTTGGCACGCTGACGGATAGCCCGAACCTTCTCCAAGTCTTGGTCCAGTTCTGTACGCTTGTTCTTTCGCATACGTACGTGCTGTAGAAGCCTGTATCGCTTGTCTAAACACGTCTTCAATTCATTCAGGTGGCTTGTGTGGGCAGTTGACCTCAACTGAGGTTCGACACGCTTCCCAGTCAATTGGTCTTGAAAGCCCAGAAGACGGAACACCGTCAAGTCTTCTTATTGTCACGTACATGGAAATATGATCGCTGCCGTAACTTTCAATACCTCAGAACCATTGAGCTTTGATGACTGGAGGTATGCTTAGTGCTATACGATGTCCAACCTCACATTGGTTGGACGCCTTGTTTACCTTCCAAGCACATTTTAGTTATCGGTTTCTTTGTTTTGTCATCTGGTGTGACACGCCTGCGCACGCGCGCAACGTTTTCACACAGGTGGTTTACACCCGCTGGTTTTAAAACACTTCGTGCTTCGTTGTGGCATTTAGGTGTAATTCCCAGCGCGTACTAGAGTCTATCAATCAATGTGCAAATGATAGCCTACGGTAGGACACACAATGTACTGGATGCAGACCTGTTGTCGAGCCCATGTGTCATACATGAAAAGGCGCTTGACAGGTATCGGTAACCTTTTCATTATAATTTTTCATTTTAAATTTTTTTCACACTGACAAGGCCAGGGACGTTCGTGATGGCTCTTTCGTTCTATAGGGCGCTTTTTTCGGCTTTTTGTAGCACAGCAAGTACATTCACGAAGGCATTCAAAACAGGCCCAGTGAAATGATCTACAGTTCTCGCGACTTAGATACTACAGTTCTTTTTTTTTAATTTTTTTATCTTTCTCGGTGTGCGCCATTAAAGGGCGCTGACATGTCTTTTATAATATTTCTTCTCCGCGTGAAATAAAAATTCGGTACCCGAAAACCATACAAAAAGTCCAGCGAAACGTCCAAATGGCATAAACAATTTATTATAACACATTTTATGCAGCCAGTTTCGGTTTCGTTTCGGAGTTCATACTCCATCTTGACGTCATGACCACGAAGGTGATCACGTGGGACTAGTGCGTTGCGGCGTGCTATTTCCGTCGTCGACTTCTCATACACATAAGTCCTGACACCGAGTAGCAGCATCAAATACGATCGAACGAGCTGGAGCGAGCGCCAAAACTCCGCAACTTGCTGCTCCCACGATACCACTTTCGGGTGTAGTGACGTCACGATACAGTATACCTCCGAGACCGAATCCGGAGCCAGCTGTAGGAAAGCTGTTCTACTCATTTATTCAGGTCAATGTGTCATGTTTTTCTGTCTGGTTTGGAGGTCCCGTGGACCTTTATTTAACGCCAAATAAAGAAAAAAAGAAACAAGAAAAATTAAGGTAGCTTCGCACTAGTGGTGCCAAGCCTGAAGGAAGTGCGGAGCTTGGCGGCCTTCTTTGTTTCACTTTATTTTTCTTTCTTTCTTTTTCTTTCATCTCTCTGTTTTCTTTGTCTTTTTGTCTGTGTTTATTTCTCTTTCTTTCTTTCTTTCTTTCTTTCTTTCTTTCTTTCTTTCTTTCTTTCTTTCTTTCTTTCTTTCTTTCTTTCTTTCTTTTTATTTGTTTCTTTCTCCCTATTTCTATTTTTCTTTCTCTTCCTTCCCTTTCTTTCTCTCTCTATCTCTACTTCTCGCTTCCTCTTTCCTTCTATCTCTCTCTATTTATTTATCCCTCTTTCTTTCTTTGATTCTCTTTCTTCTCTGCTCGCGTGCCTGGATAGCCGGGCGGTTGCGACGCTCGCCATTGGATCGCGGGTTCGGATCCCGCCTCACAAGAACTTCTTCTAAGACCGAAGCTCTTAAAGCTCAAGGTAAAACGTCGGGTGTCCGCAAGAAACCCTCCGCGCCGTTGCTTATCGCGTGCCGTTGCTTATCAGCCGCGCCCACCGACGGAGACAGTCCGCGCAGCCGCCGCGCTGAGTTTGCCCGCCGCGCGAGCCGAGTACGAGCGACGAAAGGCCAGCGCTTCTACCGGGCGTGCTACAGCCAGCTTTGCACGTTAGTTCTGGCGCTGAAGTTTGGACATTCTCGCATGATCTGTGACAGGCTGTGGTTTGACTCTAATTTGTCTACGCCAAAGAAGGACCTAGCATCAGCCAAGAAAGCCACGCTAAGCCGCAGAGCCAACCAGCTTCGCTGTTTCTTAAGCTTTACACGGCTAGTGTTAACTTCTCCGTTTTTTTCTTCCTCTCTCTCTCTCTTTGGAATCGTTCTCTTTCCCATCAGAGTTATTTCATCCCACGCCGGACGAATCGGCGCACGTGTTTTGGGAGCGAAGCAGAAGATGAAGAGGAGGACGAAAGCGCGTGCCGCTTCATGATGATGATAGTTTTTGTTCGCTCTGCACCGACTAACTGTCGGCTAAAACAGCTCCGCTGTTAATAAAAGAAATGAAAAGTAAATCAAGAAAATTTTTTCAGCGCTGCTTCAACCAAAGCTGTTGAAACTGTTCAGAACTGCGTCATCAAAGCCCTTAACCTATTGAAATGCTGAATCACTGTGATTATTCCATCGTGTACTAAACTTACACGTAAGACGCCTGGCTCGGTTTCCGTTGCGCCAGTGGCTTCACTCTCCGATTGCGATAATTTGTTCCGGTGTCGCGCTTTATTCAAGATGTTGTCCAAGCAATCATCCTCCATTTTAAGGAGAAGTACTGCTACTGTATTGCTAATGTTTGCATTCAGCAGCTAGAAACGCGGACGTACGGTTCAGTACCAGGCTGAGCTCGTGCCATCGTACCACAGTACGTAAGGCTTGCCGTAAGGCGCTGTGCATTGATAGGGTGATGTTTAAACGGCTACGGACATCAAGCTTTGGGCTGCATGTATACTGAATGCTGCTTCATATTGTGGGGAAGCCTCTCAGCGCAGGACTTCTTCACGTAGCACCACAGTTTCTCTAGTGTTTGCCGAGAGCTACCGGAAACTTCGATTCTTCAAAGCTTTCGGGATTCGATATCTGTGTCTGTTTCTGCTGATTTTTCGTACAACGCGAGCTATACGCCGCACAGCGGTGTCGGTTCTACGTGCGCGAATCAACTTTTACAAAGCAAATGTCAGCAGCCTTCGATGTCATTGGAGATTTAAGGCTTGAGAAGCCCGCATGTGTGGGAGGAAAGCAAGGCCGGGGCACACGCGCGGCACTCGCATTAATGAACTACAGCCACTTAGTAAGACACGATATCAATTCAGATTGGCCTTACCGTTCCTAAGTTCTCCTGCGTACACTGTTTTATACTCGTATTTGCTTCTTGGTAACTCGCTCGTGAGAACCAAAGGACGTATGTCGTGATTCTCCTCTCGTACCAAGGAAAATTTTACTTGCGGGTAACATGATTACCGGGAAAATGAAGTATGTGAATCATAAAATTCTTGCCCGTGTGGCGATAAGTGTGTTTCCATTAAATGAATCTTACGCTTCGCATCATTTTCTTATGATTGTATGTATAGTGCAGCTTTAGCTATGGATGTTTCCTTTGATCATCGGTGCCTTTAATGTCTTGAAATTGAATGAAGACGCTCCTCCGTGTGTAAACTCGGGAGACTTGGAGTTCGTGTCCCCGTCGCCTTGAAAAAAGGATTAAAACGTTGCATGCATTTCCCTTTTTTTTTATTATTTTTTTTTTGGGGGGGGGGGGGGGGGGGGCATCGCACTAGTTCTGGGGTAAATGTTTCAAAATCTATATCGAAATACATTCATATTCCAGTTAACATATGTCAGTCCCAGCCCTGCGGAAATTGAGTATTTCATAAGAGTAGGAGAAAAAAATGCAAAGTCGTGGAGGTCGACCACACGCCCTTACAGATTGCTATCCTACGCAGGAGTAAAGGGATTAAAAGTGCAATGCATGCTAACCACACGATTTCTCCTAAATCCGTATATCACTGCTCGTGGATTTCTTTCGTGAATGTAGTCTCGGAGGCGAGAAAATGGCCGGAGAGCTTTCACTCATACTTTGCTCCTGAAACATCGTTCGCTGAATCGATTCGCATAACAGTTGGCCGATATGCATTCGGACTCACGACGCGGTTAGAAAACCAAGTTGCGCGATCGAACTATTCTTCAAACCGATCGCTTCGCAAGTCGCCAGGTACGCCTTCGGCTTGCTTAACTCGGTAGAGCCGTGCTGTCATCTTGCTGTCGTCTACTGTACAGTATATGATGGTACAAAGAGCTGCACGCTTGTTATTCCCTTAGGATAATAAATTCGTTGGGCGCAAAGGCTGCGCGATTCTTTCTTCTTTTTTCTTGCCCGCGTGCTTTCTCCCCGGCGCGCGTGCGACCTCGAGGTTGGCCCATGAGAATGTAAAGAATCTGTGCCTTGATTAACGCCGCTGCGATGGCGGGCATTAGGAGGAGTCTCTCCTCCCGGCGAGACAAGAGGCTCGGCTGCCGCGTTTTGCGCCGGTGCGCAGCAGCAGCAGCAGCCTTCCTTCCTCCTCGCGCGGCCCCCCAGCGCAGTCCGGCGCAAATTTTCTAATCTTGGGAGCCTAGAAACAGGGAAAATTTCTTTACTCCAGCGAAACGTCAGATCCTAAAAAGAACAGCCCCCGAGTATTTTTTTTTCTTTTTTTTCCCTCTCTCGATTCCCCGCGACTGAGCTCTGTCCGGCCTTTCTTTTTGCGCTATTATTCTAGCGCCTTTTCCCTGTTTTCTTAGCCGCTCTTTGCCTTCTCCCCGATTTCTTGCCTCGGTCTCTGTGTGTGTGTGTGTGCGCGCGCCTTCTTTACTTTCTCGTCTTCGGTCCCTCCTTTTTGTGTCTGCGCTCTCAGCCCCTTTTGTGCTATGGTTTGGTATTACCTATGTCGGGGAAAGCGGCGCGATAAAGAACGACGAAAAGGAAGCGCGTGCCGAGAGAGGAGGAGCGAGGCGCAAACCCCGAGAATCAAAGGAAGGGTCTCGGGGGTGAGGTGGCTGGAAGAAAAAGGGGGGTGATGGCGAAGGAGAGCGGCAGGAGGTAAAAGCAAAAAGAAGGCACGTAATTCGAAAGTCAAGATGGCGACGCGAGGAGAATTGGGCAGACGAAGCGGAGAGGGCGAGAGGTGCAGATGTCGAGGGGCGAAGCGTTTCGTCGTTAATTAAAGTGGACGTTCGGCACGCATGCGCGAAGGGGGGGCCCGTCGCTGAGGCACGCCGTAGCTGCGCGGCTGCCGCTATCGGAGCCATCGCCGTGCGCGGCGAGGGCGAACAGCGAGGGCGGCGCTGAAATGCGACACATAAAGAGTCACTTTAGGGCGACGGCAGCCGGGCATTCTTGGGCTGCGAAAGACAAAGGCGACGCAAAAGCCTGAACGCTTGCAGGCGCCGATACTGGGCCGGCATCTGTTGTCGGCTGCGCCAATCCAATCGGTGGAACGGCGAGGTTTTTGTCCTTGTGCCGAGTGTGCTCCCTGCTAACCGTAAACATAAATAAAATCTCTCATACCTGTGCAAGCATAGTGCGCTTTGTTCGGCATTTAACGATCCCCGACTCATTTCTAATTCAAAGCGTGCCGCTGATTGTCATTCTGTTAGTTAGCCGTTACGGCTACTTCTCTTTTTTTTTTTTTTTACATCCCCAAGTTCCTTAGGTGGCATCGTAAAGGACACTGCCTCGCACCGATATTAATTACGTGACCCGAGAGCGTAATAAATCTTTATTACACAGATAGTTCGAAGTTATCTAAACGCCGCAAGAAAATCATTCTCCTGAGTGACAATTGCAAACGCGCAGATTCCGTTCCGCACCTCTGCCA
Organism: Rhipicephalus appendiculatus; assembly: GCA_030522465.1. Taxonomy (NCBI): domain Eukaryota; kingdom Metazoa; phylum Arthropoda; class Arachnida; order Ixodida; family Ixodidae; genus Rhipicephalus; species Rhipicephalus appendiculatus. Next base: position 12,645,448 of record JALIZH010032945.1, on the reverse strand, counting down.
TATAGCACGAGGTGGTCTTCGTATCGCTTCAGTTTCCTACGCTTGGGCTTCCCGTTTCAGGTGGCATCTTGATTACGTATTCGTAAGCACACACAGGTCGCCTCCAGAATGAGTTAATATATACCTAGATTTCAAATCTGTGTGCTCAATTTACGAAACATGTTTTTCCAGCTAAATTGGGGTATCATAACTTATCTTCTATAGACGTACTGTTCGTCTGCTGTGCTTGGGTATTTATATCCGCCCGTGGCGGTGAGGCCAAAGTATCTATCCGAGGAATGCCGGAGTGTATTACATGCTGCAGGACGAAAAATCGAATCCTGGAGTAGAGAGGCAAAGAAAGAAGTGTTTTGTTAGCAAATGCTTTACTTGCTTTTTTCAATATACGACAGCAGTTAGCTATAAACATTCAAAGTGCGACTACATTTTTCCGAGCGACACGGAAAACCTGCGTTCGGTAAGCTAATTGCTGTTCCTTTTAAAAGTATATTTACATACTGAATAACGTCGTCTAACAATACCAATGTTCTTATTGTGAATTAGATGGTGTGATGAAACTAGGAAGCTTGAAGACTTAGTATACGGGATCAGCGCGCGCAAGAGAGGGGATGATTGTAGATCATTGAGAGAAGTGTTCGTCCCACCGTGAACTTAAAGATGATATTTATGAAGATGATACAAAATACCTTATTTATTTATTTATTTATTTATTTATTTATTTATTTATTTATTTATTTATTTATTTATTTATTTATACATACATACTGCAGTCCTCACTCGGGCCCAAGCAGGAGTGGTGAGCAAAGAAAACAAAACGTTCATGTACATGAGGGGCATATAAGAACACATGGTCATTTAGAAAGAATAAAATAAGTTCCAAAAATACAAAAAATGTAAATCACACAACGTTGCATTCCCAATACATGAGTTCAAAAAATACAAAAGTAAATCGTACAATGTTGCATTCCTAGCAGTTTACATAGCAAAGTTGATGTTCGCAATAATGTTTACAAGCGATGTCAGTGCACGTTAAAGAACACCAGATGGTCGAAATTTCCGGAGTCCTCCACTACGGCGTCTCTCATAATCATATCGTGGTTTTGGGACGTTAAACCCCACATATTATTATTATTAATAATGTTTACAAACGAGTCTACTGAAGCCGAGGAAACAGCACTCTCTGTTAGTTATTTATAACTCATTCGAATTGTTCTCTTATGTCTTAAGGCGAAGTGAACAGACAGCGAAATTATGCTGCTCGTGACGCGTAGGTGATATCGTCAATAAAGGAGTATTGTAGCATGCTGGCTGACTGCATTTGTTACGCTCTCAGATGCCGCGCAGGTGTTCCTATATCATCTCCGAGACCACTATTGTCTCTGTAGCCCAGTGAGACATCGCTCATAGGACCGAATTCACTTCTCTCAAAATCGCATGCTCCCGGGATCTTTTCGTATTTTGCGCTTTCCTGTGACACTGAGCGATTGCGCGGATCTCGGCCATCACATATGCGCAATCTGTGCCTGTCTACTGCGTCATGGCTGATGCACGAACTCCGTCCATATTCACCTCCAACGTGAATACAGGCGCTGTGAGAACGTTAGCGCGACTGCGTTAGCGAAAAGATCGTTTTTCTCCTTCCCCCGACACTATATGTGCACACGTTTCGCTTTTCTGAAACGCATACATGCAGCTATACACTTTGTTCTCGCGCCATTTGCGCGTAATTCGTCGATTCGCTGAACAAAGAGTTCTGACTGCGTGCGATTTCGCAGTAACCCCACCGAAAATTGCGCGTTTGTTTGTTTTCATTTTAAGTTGGCAGTTATTTGTTTGTGAGCATACATACTACAGGCACGTTTAACCGTTTCATGACAACCTGTTACATACGTTTCAATCTCAGGTACGCGCCCGGTTGCCGCATATTCGATTGTCTCCTTATCCATTCCACCTTATCGTCCAACTGCTTGCCGAGTTCCCCTGTCCTCTTAAGCGACTGGGTTGCATGGCACTTAAGCAGCGGGCCACTTGAGCGCTGTCGTGGCGCTAAAGATTCATCGTCACGGTATAAGCATTGGCACTCGCGGTTCCTTGCGCTACTTGTCTTTGTGCGCAAGCAGCGCTGCAAGTTTGGCGAAACCCGAAGCTGCGGGGGGCCGTCGGCGCTTGCGGGAAGGCGGAGAGCAAGGAAGGGAGTCGAGGGAAAGGCGCCGGCGAAGCACGCGCTCCGGGCGCGCACGCAGGCTATTAGGGCCGCCAAAGGCAAATACGCTCGGGTTCCACGGGTGCTGCTTCATTAGCCCTCTTTCCCGGGGATTCCACCTTCCGTAGCGCCTGATAGCCATCCCGTGCGGCCGGCGCCACCGTCGCTCCCCAATTCTATTTCCCGCCGAAGGGCGGCGCTAGCGCTTAATTAAAGCTCGAACGCGCGTGCGCAGCTCGTCGCGCACGCACTTGCATATTAATGAGACAATTATAATTAAGGGAAGCGCGGGAGCGCTTCCTGGGCCCGGGCAACCCGGGGTGATGCGGGATGAAGAGGGGGGAAGCGCGAGGCGCTTGCAGCGCTGGCGCGGCGTTATACGGGGCGTGCGCGAGACTTGAGATTATAATTAATGCCCTGCGGTCATCTGGCGCCCTGCTCGATGTCTGGCGCGGGATCTGCGGCGCTGGCGAGGGCGGGATCTCGTGGTAAGTGCTTCGACGCTGTCATATTGCTCTTCCAGACGGAATGGCTCACTCCTGCCCGAGGGAGGCGCAGCGGTCGTGTCTTCTGCTGCAGCCTTTTTCCTCGTTCGCTCAGTTGACGCGTCACCTTGGCTCGCCTTAGATCTTGGTCTAGTCCCTTTTCTTTTTTTTTTTTTTTTTTCGCTGTCGTCGTACTGCTGTGAAACTTACTTTTTGTAGCCCAAGCCGAAAGAGGTAGAGGCAGCTTTGCGCAACTGTGTAGAAGAAAAGACTTTCATGACAAAGAACAGAAAAAGAAATTACGAAAGGACAGCTTAGTCATTTTTTTTTTTTTTTTAAGAAAGTTGTTGCCATATATGGCCACTGTTTAGCTCCTTAACTCTAGGTCACGTAACCGCTTCGTTCACGCCTATGCAAACATCGTTGCGATAGCAAACTGATACAGTATATCCCAGTCGGTTCGTTCGGGCTCCAAAGGCAAAATACTTTAGCTCTGTCTAACTGTAACAAGAGGCTTCTGTCGAGAGAGAATAAACATATTTATTTTCAGAATGCAGCTTCGGAGAGGCTGAAGATGTTAGTAGAGCAAAAGAAAAAAAAACCGTGCGTTAACCTTACCGTGCTCTGCAGATCAAGTCCCACGGCCACGCGAGGTGCATGGAAGCTGCAGTGCTTTCGAATTGGGCCGAAGCTTGCTGAAGCTTGCTGATGTATAACGATAGGATAGACTATTTAAGAAACGACTGCCTGACGCTGAGCTCTCGGTGACTGCGGAGGTGATTATGTGAGCGTGTGCAAAAATAGGAAAGGGCGAATTTCGGGCCTGCCCTGTTGGCGGATGCTATCAGCAGGTCGGCCCCGCGGAGCTTCTTGGCCACCGGTGATTGCCGGCCGGACCGTTATTCGGAAGCGCACAAAGACGTCCCTGAGGGTGCGCGGGGGAGGGCATAGGAAGCGGCCGGCAGTGCGCTCTGATGATGCCCCTGATTGTTCTACGGGCCGGCCGCGGCATCGCCGCTCGCTGGGCCGGCTCGCTGCGAGCCGGAAGTTTTATCACGGCCGAGACGTTTAGAGAGGCCAAAACGGACCGACGGCAGCCAAAGCAAACAGGAACACGCCGCCACCGGACCATAACTCCTCATCGGAATTGTCGTTGCCATCCTAATAGGAACTCCTAATGCCTCGGTCACTCCGGGTCCGCGCCGGCCGCGTAGGTACATAATGCGCGCGTAATGGATTGATGCCGGCGTAGGTGCGCGGCGTGTTTAATCCTCATTTCGCTGGGTCGCCGGGACTCGGGGCGCCGCCGCGAGGTGTCGCACCGAGTGGTCCGTGCGCGCCTTAAGCAAGATCCACTGTTTCCGCGGTATAGCTCATCAACGCGGCCGATTTCTCCGCAGTTGGCTAGCGCACCCGCCAGGCGGGCGGGAGAGCGCCTCATCTCGGCCGCTTCTCGTTAGGGGTGGCGGGCGGTTCCAGCACTGGTCTAAAACGGGACCGGTGGCTTTCATGGTGTCCGCAATGAAGTATGCATTCTGCGGAAGGCTCTTCTTCTTATAGGACCCCTGTTCATGATATGTGTTCCCTGTGTGAGGCACTTTTGAAGATGTGGTGTTATTGCAAGAAGCCATGAACCGGGAACTTGATTGCGGAACGCCGATTGCCTTTCATCACCATTCCTTATATTCTGAAGCGTGATGTTTTTTGGAAAACGAGTCACTTTCCGGAAGGATACTTGCAAACGGAGGGGAATTTTATTCGTTTCTTTCTGGACAATTATGAAGTGCGACCTTAGGGTTCCACAGGCTGCAGATATGTTTTTATTACTTTCTCTTTGTGATGTAACTCCGATGTTCGTTCTGTCTTCTTTATGACACATTCTTTGCTTACATACGAATTATAAATGATTATTAGGTATTCCGCGCTATCCTTTGCATTCTGCACTTCTTTCAACATTTTTCTTACTCTTCACGCTATAGAATTGGCGTTTCACTTGTGATTCCATTTTGTTACAGGGAAGCACGGGAGCTTTTTTCAACTGTTTTTTTTTTTTAACAAGACTTCGTGGTTTTTTAACAGACAGAAGAGAGCAAATCGTCTTTCGGAATAGCTATTGGGCGCAAAGCCCACCACTGTAGACGCGGGCGCTGCGATCGTTGTGACGCGCAGGTTGGATCACGTCATTCACGCTGCTCCGGCGAAGGGAAGCGGGCGGTTGAACGCGTTGCTTTAAACCGCGATTTCGGGCGTTTTCCCTTTTGAACAGCGTTGTTTTGCTCTCACTTCATGTGTGTGGACACCTAGAGACTACACAATCTGGGAGAATGTAGTCAAAGTTATTGAAAGTGCACCGTGTAACAACCGTAGAAAATTTGCGTAATAAAGAGCAATATATAGATATTAGGGGCTTTTAGCTTGTACGTATACTTCTTTACGTTACCGTGTTACCGGATACCGGAAGGAATCTGCGCATGCGCGGGCCTTCGCGGAACGTAAACTTTTACGGAACGTAAACTACTCGCCGGATAGGCTTTACGTTTTTGGCCCTATCTCACAAATCCACCTTCGTTCGTGGCTACTCGCGATATCCGCTTTGAGGAGACTCCAGCCGCCGATGCCGAGTCAAAATAAGCCGAATTGCGAGCGATCAATTGTTTCAGCAGGATTGCCGAAACTAGTGACCTAGCAAGCCGAAGCAGTAAACGTGAGAGGCCTAAAACCCCTGACATGCCCGACATGCTGGATAGGTGGCGCCATCTAGCAGGGCTAATATGAACCAGGCAAGCACAGAATTGGTATTGCAGAAACATCGTGCATTCTACTTCTGATGTGAATGCCTTGCAGTGGCATAACTACGAATGAGTTGCCTTTTTAATCATTTCTTCCCTCAAAAACACTCGGCGAAAACAAACGTGTCCATGACTGTGGTTGCACAAATAGTCACAAGATGTCGACACCATCGTCCGGTAACCTGGTATTTTATACGTTTTATACTCCTTCGCGTACATTGGGATACCTTACACGCTAAAAAACATTTTTGATGATTTTGCCGCAGTAGTGATTCAATCTTATCTAAATTAAATATAGTTTAAATGCAGTTATCATCGCAATTTGGTGGTTTGCGCAAACGTAAAGGTATACGTTTACGTAAGTACGTAAACGTTTACGTATGGTGTGCTAAAACTTTTCTAAAACATGCGTTCCGGTAAAACGGTTAACGCAATCCGGTATTCCGGTAACACGGTAACGTTAAAAAGTATACGTACAAGCTAAAAGCCCCTATTTAAATCGTGCCGCGGAAAAACTTGTACTCATGTAAAATGTTACCTGGCTACAACTCTCAATGAGGCGCGCGCGTGCATATAGTTCTTGTGCGTTTGCCTCCAATAATTTGAGAAAGGTGCGGCTCCATCCAGCACTAAGCATGTTGGGTTGCTTCCCACAAAGCGGAGAAACGCTTGCATCATGCTTTATAAGGCTATGCGTCCTAAAGAGGAATGTAAATTTGCTAATGCCATTTCTTTCTCGTGTCAAACACGACTCGTCTTTAGATGCGAACCTACAATGAATGAAGTTACACTGTGGTCCAACAATAATAATAAAAAAGAAGTGCGGAAGTGACTGCGGGCTGAGCGTGAGAGGGCTGGTGGCGCAATCCAACCTTGCACGTCACACGGACGCCGCCGCATAGCGGCGCCACGGTATGTCCTCGCGCCCAATAGCTGAAAAATATCCAAGTATGGAAGATGCGTATAAAACACACGGCATGGACTTGAACGCAGTACCGCAAGTTGGGTATTCATGAAAGAGCCGCTCCCCCGCCTATTTATCGAATTTGTCCGATGAGCCTGATATCTGCAACCTGTTAGCTGAACTAAGCCAATCTAGAGCCTTATGACCACAGCGTATGTTGCGCAGTCTCGTGATGCTGTTGACGATACGAGAACGACAATATCCCCGAGCTACGAGCACGACGAGACTCCGGGGGCAACTAACACCATCTAGCGTGTCAAACGTGGTAAACAACTCGACCACTGGCGAATACAAAACTGCGACGCACTTCGGCTATGCCTGCATTGTCTTCTCGCGTTCTTTCGCTGCCGCATATGCTGCGCGATGTCGTTGCCTTCACCTTCCTCGTTATCATCTTCGTCTGGTGGTAACGACTTTCCTGAGGCTCTCACACTTTTAGCACGTTCGCCGCGGGCACGGACTCGCGAGCAGCCGCCGAATAGTAGTGTGGTGCGGCAAAAGGACAACGCCGACTATGACGTCATCATTAGTAGCTCCGCTAGCTCGGAGTTCGGCTTCAGTAGTGACGTCGCGGAAGTCGGGGGTCGTCTTCACGTCACCTCAGACGATGTCAATTAACGAGGTGTGGCGCACAGCGCTGGATTGCGCGCGTAAACTTTAAAATTCATATATATTGCCTTCCTATCTATGTTCACTGCTGAGATTTGGTAGATGATATACGCATGTTCCCGGGAATCGATTTCGCAGGCTAGCTCAGTCGCGAAATTTTGTGCCAGTGCCCCTTTAAGCTGAGGAAATGGCTTGCTGTGTTTAGCTGCTTCGAATTTGTACACACACACACACACACACACACACACACACACACACACACACACACACACGCACACGCACACGCACGCACGCACGCACGCACGCACACACACACACACACACACACACACACACACACACACACACACACACACACATATATATATATATATATATATATATATATATATATATATATATATATATATATATATATATATATATATATATATATATATATATATATATATATATATATATATACAGGGTGTCCCAGCTATCACGCAGCACGATTTAAAAAAATAGGAACGGCGTTACGCGAAGCACACCTAGTGCATATTGTTCCCGATATACTGTAGTAGCCGCCACTAATTTTTTCGTTAATGAGAATTAATTAATTAGTCATAATTAAAATTGTAACTCCCAAAATACTCACCTAATTATCAAAGTGTCAATGAGGCAAATGTGGGCATGTTGAAATGACATCTATCTGTGCTACTTTCAACAACGTACTAATTGCGTGCTAATTTTTTTCTTTCGGATTCGATTGTTGCTTCATGCATGGCCTCCGAGGTCGCGCGCCGGTGCACAATCTCGGAGGCCATGCATGAAGCAACAATCGAATCCGAAAGAAAAAAATTAGCACGCAATTAGTACGTTGTTGAAAGTAGCACAGATAGATGTCATTTCAACATGCCCACATTTGCCTCATTGACACTTTGATAATTAGGTGAGTATTTTTGGAGCTACAATTTTAATTATGACTAATTATTTCTCATTAACGAAAAAATTATTGGCGGCTACTACAGTATATTGGGAACAATATGCACTAGGTCTGCTTCGCGTAACGCCGTTCCTCTTTTTTTAAATCGCGCTGCGTGATAGCTGGGACACCCTGTGTGTGTGAGTGTGTGTGAGTGTGTGTGTGTGTGTGTGTGTGTGTGTGTGTGTGTGTGTGTGTGTGTGTGTGTGTGTGTGTGTGTGTGTGTGTGTGTGTGTGTGTGTGTGTGTGTGTGTGTGTGTGTGTGTGTGTGTGTGTGTGTGTGTGTGTGTGTGTGTGTGTGTGTGTATACTATATAAAACGTGTACTCTTCCAGCTTGAACTGCATTGAATTTGAATATGTTCGGCTTCAAAGTTCATAGCATAGGCAGCTATTCATCGTCAATTGGTGAATATGAAATCGCACTCAGCCGACGTACGTCCCAACAATTTTAGTGCCATTCGCGGGTCAGGCGGTCGGATACGCATTACTATCCATTTCTCTTGAGCTTCTGGATGCGACGGCAGGTGCCTGTGTGGTTTCGAAAAATGTCGGGACCGGAGGGAGGGGGGGGGGGGGGTGAATTGAAGATGGAGTGAGTATACGGGGCGGGCAGAATGTTTTGCGGCTTCTTGGCCGGCTTCGACCTGGCGCACCGTGGTCCCAGATGGCCAGTCACTTGGCGCTACATTTCGCTTAACCAACTTGTATACGTTGAGCTTTGGTTCGTTTTGTTGCTTCACCTCACAAAGACATCTCGAAAGTCGTCGTCGGGCAAAAAAAAAGGGAGCCGAGACATTCAGCGTGTATCCGTGTTCGGCGGCAGCGGCAACGACGACGAGCCGAAAGATATTTCAGAGCGGAATAGCTTCGTGGGAGGGAGCAAGCGGCAAAACTTTGAAGGGGAGGTTTTTAGAGGAGAGACGTCGGCTTCCGATGACCACTTTGGCGAAGTTTTAATGAGTTGGTCGCAGCAATGATTTCTCTACTCCTCTTTCTGCTCCACAGCACTCTCCCTGCCTTCCTTCTATGTTTCACTCCTCAGTTATTACGGACATTTTCCTTTTGTTTTTCTTTATCTTCTTTTTGTTTCTCGTACCGTATTGTGTCCGCGTGTGCGTTTCCTCCATGTCGCAAGAATGATTGGCCGTTCGGAGCGGAAGGCAGTGCCCGTCTTGATGAAAACAGTAGGAAACAAGTCAGTTACAGGCCCTCCCCTCCTTTCCCGTCCCTCCTTTCCCGTCCCTCCTTTCTTCGCCGTTGCTGCTTTTGTTTAGCGATGGCACCAGAGCAGGGAGAAATGAATCGTGAGTTTTCGAGAAGGCTGAAAAGAGGATGTTGCAGAAAATAATTCCGAGTAAGACACTGGCGGGCCCAGGCGTCGTGCCGTCGTCCCAGGGCGGCTGACGACGTTGGCACTGGGCCGTGCCCGCTAATGGACAAAGGCGAACGGCGCCGTTGCTCTCGTTTCGCGCTGGCCACTTCTTGGTCGACGATGATGCTGTTAAATAAGAGCCGCCACACATGCGCACGAACACATGAGCGTCGCACAGCCGGAGTGCAATCTCTCCACTTTTTTTATTGTTTGCACTCGGACGCACCGATAGATGACGCGCGCGTCGGAACGCTAGCAGCGCAACTTCGAAACTTGCGCAATATGGCCTTCGGTGCGCCATTCGCAAGATTTTTCAAAGCTAGCAGTCCATTCTGCGAAGAGTTACTCGATAGAAACAGCAATTCAGTGGCAGTCTTCTGCGTATTTTATTAGTGGCGTTACCCGGAGTCGTATCGTTTTTTTCTACGGTGCACAATGCCCCCCGCTGTAATTCTAGTCAATTGTCATTTCACGGGGTTGCGAATTGAAGCGTGTCCTGCACATAACGCCGGCTACCGATATATATATATATATATATATATATATATATATATATATATATATATATATATATATATACACCCACACACACACCAACTGTCCCAGTTAACTTGGGCCAAGCATTTAAAAAAAAGCCATGCGCTCTAGGAAAGTTCTAGTTCTACGCGGCCGAGCCTTGTATATTAGTGGTAGTCATGTATACATACAACCTGTATTTTTTCATGACTACGTGCTAATTAATTAATTAGCTTTAAATAGCCAACTTTTTATTCTTGCTCGAATCGGTAAAATATTAACATTATGTTGTACCTCGCCTCAAATAACCCCAGAACCAAGCGTTTATTTTTTGGTGAAATCTGCCTGGTTGTTTTTTTCCCAGAGAAAAAACCAAAGCGATCGAAACACGCCAAATATAAAATAGATGCGCGCTCGCGCGCCACTACTCCAGCGCTTCCAAGCGTTCTTTAGTTGATACACGGCTGCGTTCGTTTGTCACCGCATTGTACAGGGCTTCGCGCTGTATGATGGAGTCTTCAGCAGAATGTTTTCATGAGCGTCCATATAGCGTGAAGCCCTGTACAATGAACTAACGCAGCCATGTATTTAACTCATCCCCTGACGAAGGGAGGACCCCTCCCGAAACTGTTGGGAAATAAATTATTATATCATTGTTGACAACGCCTCCGTTGTGTTATAAGCCATTGCTTAACGAAGAGAACCGGCCCATTGAACTATTAATAGCAGTATATATATATATATATATATATATATATATATATATATATATATATATATATATATATATATATATATATATATATATATATATATATATATATATATATATATATATATATATATATATATGCACCACATGAGTGCTGTTTTAAACGTTTCGTGATGGGACACTAGGAGCGCCGTTGTTTCCCAAGAAGTCAGTGTTCCTCAAAGAAACCTGTGCGTATATGCTGGGCGTGCGTTGTCATTTGGAGCGGAAAAAAAAAAATTCTGTCTTTGACGCATGAATTAAGTTCCACTATTCAAATGGTCGCTTTCGATATATACGATAGTTCCGATTCCTCGTTCCTTTACTTTTTTTTTCTTCAGTGCGCATTGTAATTACTTAGAGAAGAGTGCTGGCCTCGCTGTGGAGCAACAGTCTTTAATTAATGCACTGTAATTTCACCCGCGATAGTGCCCCCGCGAGCCACTTGAGTGTCTTCTAGACAAGTAAACTAAATGCGCGGCTTTCTTACCGTCCTCTATAACCGAGTCTGTTCATATACTGAGCGCAACTGGAGAGTGCACGCCTTATGCTAGCACCCGGCGCTGAAAAAAAATTGACGGCAGCGCCAGCGCACCCAAGTATCGCATGGTGAAAACAATATTCGAGGGACGCGATAAATATTCGGCGTTACACTTCGGATCGCTTAACGCGAAGCAAGAGTTTCACATATCTGTACACGACTGAGCGCTCATGCTCCGCATCACTAAGCTTCCTTGCGATCGACATTAGAAACGCTAGCATCTCCGAGCCTCATCTGTGGGAAAACAAACTCACTCAGTGTGTAACATCCAGGCAAACGATCAAGCGTGGTCCATGTCGTTTCGAATGTTGTCTCTATTTTTTTTGTTTTTCTTCTTCTTTTTCGCATCCCTATAGCGCTAACGCTTCATCGGGTGATGAATGTGAATATTGCAGCGTCCTCTAACCTGTGCGAGCTGCCCATCGGTGTCGCTCTTGGAGTTAATCTTAGCGTACACATTGGTCTGTATCATCTCGTCTGAAGCCCCTTTCGTGTCGTATGTAAACACGTAAACAAATAAAGAAGAAAAAAAAAAAGGCAGCATATGCCCTGCACTGAAATCCCTCATGCAACAGCAGTCAAACGCCGAATCCATGTTAGATGGCGCCACAATACCACGCAGCAGTGAACGCAGCTATCGCCAAGGTGCATGAAGTCTATGCAGCATCTGCGGCCTTGCTAGCGTAAGTTTGTCAACGCGCACCTAAAGCGATGATTGATGAGCACGTGCGTCAGTGGTAGTGCGTGTAAAAGAAAACCTTGTATTTGATATCACAAATCAGGGGCGTAGCCAGAAATTTTTTTTCGGGGGGGGCCACCTCCTTGATTTCGGGGAGGGCACCTCCTTGAAATGGCCATTTTTCGCTATGTATGCCATGGCGAAAAAAATTTCGGGGGGGGCACGTGCCCGGTGTGCCACCCCCTGGCTACGCCACTGTCACAAATCGTTTCGAACTCAATTTTTATGCGGAGAGATTTCGGACTTTTTGTTGTTGTTGTTGTTGTTGTTGTTGTTGTTGTTGCTGGTCTTTCGATAATGGCGATTTGCAAATCAAGCTTTTTCAGGTACGTGCTATAGAGCAAGCTCAAAGCAGTCTTCTACGGGTGAATGCGGTTCCTTCTTGCAGCGCGCGATATGGAAACTGGAGGGCAACATCCCTCGCACGTGAGCGAACAGCGAAATATCCGGCCGCGCCGAGGCGCGCAGGTGAAAGGAAAGCGATAGAAAAGGAAGCCTCGTTCCTATATATGAGAGCGATGGCCAGCTTTGTGACGCGCTTCCCTGCGCGTCGCGGCCGCGCTCATAAACATCTCTCGGTATATATAATTTCTGCCTTCTTTCGCTATCGGCTTTGTTCGGGTTCTCCGCGCTCCTTATCTGCGGTTATAATTCCTAAGACACGCAGCGACATTTTAAATGTCACGCGGCTGCTCTTCGCCAGAACCGTTACGCGGCCGAGCCTTTGGTGCGGCCCGAAAGAAAAGAATATTATTTATGGCCTACCTTCGCTGTTCCCCGCAACCTCCCTTCGTTATTATCAGTGCCGCGCTGAAATGGTACGGTACACGGAAAGTGTGCCTCGGTGCGAGGGTCAGAACGCAATAAACCTTTACGGTGCGATAATTAGATACGGCCGGGAGAGAAAGGTTGGTGCGCCTGCGCAGGCTGCGGCTGCAGGCCGTGGCGATGGGTCTCGGGAAGACGACGCCGGACCGTTAGCGCCGGCTGCAGGCGCGCTGCACGCCAGGGCGTTGGCCGTTTGCTGTTTGTGCTCACTGCGCCAGCTGGGCTCGAAGAGCGCGGCTCCAGCGTCGTTCTATATAGACCTATTCCATGTTTGTAAGCAGCGGTAGGCGCCGTCGACATACTGAGGCGCTGTTTACAAACATGGAATAGGTCTATAGACTATTTTCCGTAAGGCATCTGGGCGCCGCCATCTTGGGCTGTTAAACCGATCTTTTCTTGGTTTTGTATATCGCGACGTGAATTAATAAGGCCATTAAACATCGTATGCACCAACCCAACCGTTTTCATGCGTATGCGCATATCATAACACTGTTCGTTTAGTTGTTAAAGATACAAAACACAAAGGTTAACAGTCCAACATGGCGGCACTCAAGCCCCTCCGTAAAATAGTCTATAGTAGGTGCAGTCCCAGGGTCCAGCACATATCTGCACTTTCTGATCACAATGAAAAACTTCAAGTAGAAAGCGATAGCGAAGTAATCGCGGGTCGCGAACTGCCGGTTGAGAGAGCAGATCCTTCCGGTAGCACAGGCGACCTCCTTCAGCTCCTCTGTTTTCGGCCAGAGGACGTGTATAGCGTGCACGAAATGATTTGTGCATGCGTGTGCGTGCATCCGCGCGGATACTGGAGGAACGGTCATGTTTTCTTCAGTCGTATTGTCGCGGGAAGCAGAACTTGCTTTTTCGAGCGTCATTTTGTCGTTGCGAGTTTTTTTTCCTTTTTTTTTTTCTTTTTGGGAAAAAGGAGCTCTTTGGTTTCCTTAATTTGGCGTTTAGTTTCGGAATGACAAATAAACTCTATATGCGCTTTTGATTACCCCATGTATGGTACTTAACAAATATTGCCGCGCGTTAATTGGGGACATATTTGACGGATCCAGTGAGAACCCATTGAAAGATATATAAGAGCGGCACAAGTGCAACGGCGTCATGTATGAGCTGCTAACTTATTATGTCACCAAGGACTTCTCGCTTAGATTTGTTGCTGAAGTTTAAGAAATGCATTCGCTTATTTATTCAGTCCCGATCATAATTGTTTACCACAGCGACAGCCGAATTTGGCTGGCAGCGAAGGCACTATTACGTAAACGTAACGGACCCTTGAAAAGGCTTCTGCCTGTATAACACTCTGCGAGATCCTCTTAAACGATTCGATCGTACGAAGCGCCACCAGGTGCGCTCTTTCTCCAGTAACTGCGTAATTTGTACAGATTAATATATGGGGCAGGCATCGCGCTGTGCTATAAAGGGATCTTCACTCTGCTTATGACGCATTCGAACGTCAAATGTTTTTGCATGCTCTGCAGCAGCGTTATGCTAGCCACCATAGCAGCGTCGCCTATTTTGCTGCTCGCGTGTACGGCTGGTGTTTTCATAACTTGGGAGCAGATTTGTAGACGATGTTGTTCAGTCGCGATTTAGAATACATATTATTTAAAATATATATATATATATATATATATATATATATATATATATATATATATATATATATATATATATATATATATATATATATATAGAGAGAGAGAGAGAGAGAGAGAGAGAGAGAGAGAGAGGGGATTACGGAGGGTGCTTGCTTGTTCGCGCGCGGAGAGTCGTGTATTTACGCCTTTCGCTTACTCGCCGTCTTATTTTTATTATTTTTTTTATAGAACGCATACATTACAATTAGTCATGCGCACTGTGTCATAGGTTATCTTGTCTTCGTAAATTGTTGACTCCTTTTTCATATATATACTTTCCGGTTTCCGTGCATTGTTTAGCGCAGTGAGGCGTTGTCGACTTCGTGTGCGCAATAAAATTCGAATGCTGCTATGAAGGGCTCCGCGCAGCCTCTGCAATAAACCAAAGGTTCCTTGCGTCTTCCCGTTCACATTGCCGATTTTCCAGCACCTCCACGTCTCCATCCACCCACCCTACTCCGCCATTGTTCGTACGACTGTGTGTATGCCTTAAGAAATGAAACAGGTAATTCCGCATATATGTACAATGCACGCCGCGTCGCTGGCCACATGCAACAAGGCATGTGTAGATGTATGCATATAAAACACGGCCATATATGTATACACTCTGACTTGCCTTGTTTCTATATCGTCGAGGTGTGCGCACACTTGCGGGTGTTATTTTTTTTCTCTCCATTTTTTGAGACAATGAAAGCGCCAGAGTCATGTCTGAGAAATGGCACTGAGCGGGGAGGGGGTGGGGAGGGGCGTCTTTTTATGAGGCCTTCATTAGCCCGACGAGGGAGCACGTCGCCTGAACAGACGGGCTCGGCCGCCATCAAGCGGTGCGCGCGCGCTCCTCCACACTGCTGCACCTGTTACGTACGACGGCGCGTGGAGATGAGGGGGGAAGTGGCGTGAGCCATGGGTCCCGAAAGCTTCCCATAGTTCCGCTCAAAGCGCGAGTCATAAAAGCGGTGCACCATAGCGCGCCCCCCCACTTCGATAAGGCGGCTCTGAAGGGGGGGGTATGCGCCGCCCACGACTTATCAAATGAACCACACTTTGTGGGCGCACGCACAGATGCCTAATTATAGTAACGGTCAGAAGCGAGAGCGCCGTCCCGAGCAACAGGGTCGAGGTTTTCCTCGCGGTGCGCCATCGGGATGCCCTTAAATAATTAACCAAGGCGGCAGCTCAATCCCTGCGCCCGAACTCTCTCGTGTTATTGTCTTGTTTCGCTTCTTTCTACCTGGGAACTCCCTGTGGAGAAAGGCAAGCAGTGAGCGCCAAACACTGGCGGTCCAGTATCGCGAGCCTTCTTCAGCGCCTCATCTCTTTCTTCGTTGCGCTATATACCTTGATCAAACGCCCGGCACTTTTGGAGCACTGAAAAATTGCGCTGTGTTTCCTGGTGTATGCGTTCACATAGCGGAGGCATGTAATAATAAATCTGTCTCGTGCACTGGCTCGGTCACCGGAGGACTTCTGTGCTGTCTCACTAGGGATGCGTGTTCGTCATAATGCCGATTCTTGCTTGTATTCGGGATATCATGTGACTGTTTTATTGGGGCAAGGGCGTGGAGCGTAACTCTAATTGAAAAATATGCGCATGGTATCTTTTCGTTGGACTTACCCATGGGCTGTTCGGTTTTCCTGTTCTCTTTTCCTTTCATTTCGAACGCTTTATGACTTCTCCATGTTTTATCTTTTTTGTAGTTAGAGTGGTCATTACGTCTATTACCTTTGACATTTAATTCCAACATTAGATGGACCCAAGAGGTAAATCCCAACTTTCGGCGTGGGAATACATAATAACTGTTTGGGTTTAGCGTCCCAAAACCGCTATGTGATTATGAGGCACGGGTGACGGCAGAATTTTTTTTCGGGGGGAGGAAGGGGGGGGGGGGAGGTCCTCCTTGATGTGAAGTGGGGGGCCGGGCAGCCAGATGTGACCCAGTGTCATTTTGTGCACTTTATGAAAAAACGAACAAAAAAATAAACGGGGGGGGGGGGGGGGCACGGGCCAAGTGTGCCACCCCCTGGCTACGCCACTGTTATGAGGGACGCCATATTGGTGAGCCCCGTAAATTTCGACCACCTGGGATTCTTTAAAGTGCACCTGAATCTAAGTACACGGGCCTCTAGCGTTT
The DNA here is from genome assembly GCA_030522465.1 of Rhipicephalus appendiculatus. Classification (NCBI taxonomy): domain Eukaryota; kingdom Metazoa; phylum Arthropoda; class Arachnida; order Ixodida; family Ixodidae; genus Rhipicephalus; species Rhipicephalus appendiculatus. The sequence goes on along the minus strand of JALIZH010032945.1, from coordinate 12,628,908 downwards.
TCGCCTCCATCGAAATTGCAGTTGCCGCGGTCGGGATTTTTCAGAGTTGTAGGAACCGAGAAGGGCTCATGACAAGCTTCGTCTATAGTACTTATAATCAAGAACTTACTAAAAATATACCTACGGTTTACTAGCACAAAAGTAAAGTGATGCTATCCTTTAGGAAATATGCATTTTTTTCCCCCTAGTCTGTTGGCGCTATTTGATAAACCATCTCCACAGCCGGTTATGTGTGGTGAAGGTCTCAATTAGAAGTTGCCGTACAACAATAAACCCATTGTGACCAGGAAATTGCGCGGAATGTCGCGTGAGGCAACGAACAAAGCTGTGTATAACACTCTTAACGACGGTGGGAAGCCGTAGACTGCAGAAGAGTGGGCGCTTCTCGTACAAGACCACATTTATAATAGCGCCTCCTCGTACAATACAGGTAGTGAGTTCATTCTTTGACAGCTCCTGATTACTTTCCTTAGGATGGCATACATCTTTATGACATCCGATGCGACTCATACAGCCATCGACAACCTAAAAAACTCATCACATAGCGTGTATGAATACGATCACCATCAAACTTTAAAAAAAAAAGACATCGTTGAACGCTCCTCCATCATTCTGGCGTTCATTTTTCCCCTGTTGTTAGTACAACGCGCGTGAATCTTGAGTAACACGAAACCGGTTGAATTCACGGACGTCTGTCTTCCGTAAACTTTCTGAACACATCATTTTCATTCATCTCGTCAACTTTATCGAGTCTATAGCCAGCTTTCTTGTGAGAGCGCCGCTCTTCGGCACCCGTTCCTGCGTTGAGCGTTGCCCCTTGTTGCCCCTAGTCGTAGTTGTTGCCCCTACCGCGTGTATCTTGTGCGCCTCGAGCCACCTGACGCTCTTCTTCTTTTGCCGAGGCCGGCTGGGTTAAAAATTAAAAAAAAAAAAGAAACAACAAACAACCGGGCCGAACGAGCGCAGCGAGGAATCTCCTGGCCACGCGACGCTCTGCTTTCGCCGAGGCCGGCTGCATTGCTCCGAAACCTTCACTGCCGAAGCAAAAATAAAAAAGGAAATAAAAATCACAAAAAAATGACAAACGGAAAATAAAAATTAAATAACAAGAAAGATTTAAAAGGAGTAATAAAAACTACAAATAAAGATTAGTCTGTAACTGTATGTACACAGTGCACATATGCTGCTCTCAAATTTTTTGTCTCAATATATCGCCTAATGAAAACACGCGTACAACTGCGCTCACATTTTTCTCTTTTGCAATACGGTTTCGTGTCTTTACTTAGAGATTTATTTTGTTTCACTGTGAATTAAGATTGTTGTTGAACATTTTTATCCCTTTCCCTAAGGCATTACATGCAATCAGTTATGGATTACTATTCGTAAAATAGAGTTATCTTGATTGACTTGATCTCCGCATTTGAGTAAACCGTCCTCAGTTCGGTTCAGTTGATGATCATGTCTTCTCTGCCTAGTGCTATAGGCATAGGCGTGACCAGGGTTCCCCTTCAAGGGGGGGGGGGGGGCGAAGGTTCGTCGCAACGCCCCCCTCCCTATTATGTCAATGTACGGGGCTGACTATCTATCTATCTATCTATCTATCTATCTATCTATCTATCTATCTATCTATCTATCTATCTATCTATCTATCTATCTATCTATCTATCTATCTATCTATCTATCTATCTATCTATCTATCTATCTATCTATTTAATATTCAATATTTCGCCCACTAACGTTTCATCTAAAATTTGCTACATGTAGATGATTGCGTAATTTACAGCAAGATTGCTTGCAAAAATGATGCAGCTTCTTTACCGACAGGCTTAACCTATACATACTTGTTTTCATAACTTATGAAAACAAGTACTGTGGTTCATGTTATTGAACATATGTAAATGTTAATCTTCGTGCGTTGCTCAAAGATCCCTAATATTCCCACGCAATTATTTTGATAACCCGTCTCTTCAGTCGTTGTCATTCTTAAATGTCGTTTTGTTCCAGTCTCAGGCAACCTGTATTTGAACCATTGCGTGATGTTATGTAACCGCTGAAGCTATAGCCGTTCGCTGGATTGGCGGGAACCTTCAAGCTCTGTGTCACTCCGTGATCAATGGTGTGTTCATCGAGATTTGGGCTACATGCTGAGGTATATTGCAAGCTGATTTGTGTCAACTTTCTTCCCTTTTCCTTTACAACAGGAGCAATACTGGTCAGTGGACTGTACCTCTGTGATTACCAGCTGTCGAAAGTGACGTGAGGAGAGAACGTAACTTTTGAATGTTTCTTACACGCAATTTGCTTACATTTATTCTGTATTATTTATATTTACCTAAAGGCAGCTTTTAATAAATTACTTCTTCACCGTAACCCTTCTGCTTAACAAATCGGTTTTTGTACAAAATCACTGCAATGTTCGAACTTGTTTGTATATAGTAATAATAATAATAATAATAATAATAATAATAATAATAATAATATCGGGGGTTTTACGTCCCGAAACCACGATATGATTATGAGAGACGCCGTAGTGGAGGGCTCCGGAAATTTTGCCCATCTGGTGTTCTTTAACGTGCACTGACATCGCACAGTACACGGGCCTCAACCATTTCGCCTCCACCTAAATGCGACCGCCACGGCCGGGATCGAAACCCGCGGCCTTCGGGTCAGCAGCCGAGCACCGCAGCCACTGTTCCACCGAGGCGGACTAACTTGTTTGTATATGTGAACCTCATAGTGGAACACCATCAGCGTAAAACCACATCGCATGACAGCGTAACAGAGAGAATGAATGCTATCTTAATAGCACTGTTGCAGCTTTGACGAGTAGCTTCAACAGGTGTCGTATGGGCCTGTAGCTGACTGTTTCTTCGCAGCCTTGTTCTCCTTTTGTTGCATAAACCGTGGTGTTATCGTTTGTTCTGCTCTGTCTTGTCTTCTTTTACCTCGCTATTACATTACTGCTATATTTAGTGTATACGCGCTTCTTTCGCCGCGTCATGCGGTGGTGACGTTTCCGCAATGTCTGCCTGTTTGTGTTTGGAGAAAGCCAGCCGCAGGTGTTGAGTAGCGATCTGGTAGTGTTGCGTGACTTGAACATCCGGCGCAACGCACGTGATTTTTTTTCTCAGGAGGCACGCTTATTCCGTTGCCCTCGCCAAGTATTCCGATATATCGTTAGAGGCCCCTCCGTTCGTCAGCGATGGCATTTGGACGAGCAATCACTAATGAAAATGGATCCTAGTCTTTTCTTCGATGCATGTGGTGGAAGCGCGCGCTTCTTTTTTTTTTTTTTTTCGCGGTTTCTACGTAGATAAAGTGATGTTAGCCTTTTCTGTAATGTTTTGTATACGCGGGTTGCTGTGGAAAGATTGGCGTAACGAGCCAATCTTTCCACGGCTACTCCGTGTCTCTGTTAAGCAGCAAAAATTACCGCAATTAGTAAATATTTAAGCTAAAATAAATAAAACAGTGGCCCACCAACTGTGATACATGTAGGGACCGGCCGACGTATTCATATTTTGTGCACAGACATATTTTCTATGCGTACGCTTTCACACTACAGATAGCCTCGTACATAAGAAAGAAACCGGGTAGGCATAGAAAGGAAGGAAGTTTAACGGAAAGGTAGATCTGGTTGGCTAATCCGCATGTTGTGATGGGGGGTGGGGGGTGGTAAAAGAAGATGAGAGTGGAAAGAGAGAGACGGACAATCACGAACAAGGTAACCGAGTCCACGTATTCGTATACTAGTCGAAAATAATTATAAGCATGAAGTACTACCAATTGGGCATCCCCAACATTCATTTTGCGGCTTTTTACGTGAACGTCGTTCTTAATTCACGTTTTCTTCTTTAAAAAAAACAATTTACCTTCGTATGATATTTTTTTTTTCACTGTCTATTGGCTTCTTATGGTATTTACAAAATGAAACCTCTCCGTTAGATTAATTCGTTTCGCTCATATGTGAAGAACCGGTTCGAGTTTTGTTTTTCTTTCTTTTTTTTGGGGGGGGTAGGGGGGGTGGGAGGGGGGGGGGGGGTGGAGGCTACAGCTATATCTACACGCAGTTCTGTCAGCAGCGGCAGCGCCGGCGGGTTGGTGATTTTCTTTTGTAATCAGCACGCCGACTGTGCTAAACCGCATGTTGTAATCCGCCAAGCGCTATTCTCATTAGCTCTTTTTATATACATGTGTTCAACCCGACGCGAACAGTGCCACACAGAGATAACGAAGCTTATGAAAGGCTGCTTGCAAAGCCTGACGCATAGGCGTCGGGAAGTCACGTAGCTTCTTCCTTCCTCTATAAATGACTGATTAGGTAAGCTTGTTTGCTTCCTACGTCAGGTGCAGATACCCTCAAACGCTGATGAACGCTATTTACATAAACAGCGCACCTCTACGCAGCAACAACACCGTCACAAGAGAAATGATCAGGCAAGCTCGCGCTTTATATGCTTGCTCGTGGATGCATGTATGTATCGCGGCGGAATACTGCAGTTCGCCTTTAGGCACAATATTGAGAAAAAAATTTTCGCGGAAGCTGTTCTGTATAGTCACAGTGACTCGGTAACCTCGATCTGATGTTGTCAAACAGGCCTGAAAAGCCGATGCTCTTTTTTTTTTTTTTTTGCATTTCGTTATTGCTACGTTATTTTGCTGGCTTTATTTGCTGGTTCAGTTCGCCACATACACACCAGAATTTTAGGCCTTGTCTTAAACCCGCGTCTCCGTGGGGCCTGCTGCAAAGTTCGCACGTTCATTGGGGACCCCGAGAAGCACTGGTGTTGCCAGCCTTCCGCCAGAAGTCGAGAGTGCTATGAGAAAGCGTGTTTGCCCTCCCCAAAGCCGCATTTTACTTTTGTGCACAACGGCCGAGTAAACAAGGTATCGGTAACTTTTCGTACACGCGTATACAGTTGGATTCTGTGTGGCTCGATGTCTCAGTGCGCTCGAATATCGGCCTTCCTCGCCTCGCCAGCATTCGTCTGGCATGGTTTACTGTGTGTTTCTCGCCCTCCCCTCTTTCTTGGTTTCGGTGCTTTCACCTTCGCCGTGACGTGCTAGTGATGCAAACCACAAGCGCGTGCGCGCGAATAAGGGGCGGGGAGGGGGGAGAGGGGGGGGGGTGCTCGTGTGTCCATATACGTCCACAAAGATGAGCACGGGCGTCGTTGCGCGCACTTGTGCCCAGAGCTGGAGAGGGGGGAAGGAGGAGGTCTCCCACTTTCATCAACGCGAGTAGAGGGCGCGTGACGCGCCGTGTTGCGGAGTCCCATCCGGAGCGCGATATGGGCCGCACGCATGTGTGCATGTTTATGCGCCGTGGGTCTATTCGCGGTGGTATACGGCTGCACGGCCCTTATCGTAAAATCCTCGGAGAGCGTCTTAAAGCGAACCCCGAGCCGTTGCGGTTTCCGCTAATGTATACAATGCATAAACTCGCCACCAGGGCGGCGTGGCTGCGTGTTGTCTGAATTGTGGACCCGGGCTCCTGCCCTGGGAACTGATAAGATCGGCTCAGTTTATGGATACTGGTCCGGAAAGCTGAGAGGAACGTCAGAGGGGAAGAAAGAAACGAGAGCCCAGGAGGGGGATCTGCCCAAGGGAGGTCCGCCATGCTGCGGGGGATTTTTATGCCTGGCGTGTTTTGTTTCCGGCGCTGCTTTTTATGCCACCGGCGGCAGCTTGGTGAAGGCGAGCGCGTACAAGTGTCCTCCACGGGCTTTTTTGCCTGCCCTCTTTATACAGCGGCCGTCTGAGAGGCTGTGTACCGCCGACGCGTTCGCCGTCGTTACCACGTGTGTGCGCGCTCGACAGTGGCCGCCAATCTTTTCTTTCGGCGTCAAACGTCACCCCCCTCAGCGTAGACACGGGCGCAGTCGATAGCTAAAACCAAGCTAAATACGCTGCACTGTCAGCGCTGGGGGGCTCAGAAAAGTTACGATACGCTTCGACACAGCATTGCTCATCCAGTTGAGGCCATTCCTGACCGAAGCAGACGAAGACACACTCAGGTGAATGGTTGTCTGCTGTCCCGTTTGTACGAACAGCAGCGATCGTTCGACGAAAATCGCTTTTGAAGTCGTTGAGTATATTGATAGGTTTCCGATAAGTTGGGTTCTATGTAGTAGTGCATAATATAAATTCAGGGTGTCAAAGTATAAAAATGGAGTAACAACAAAATAGCATTACAGTTCACGCACTATTGACCGGTGTTCAGGAACTAACCGCATGTACAGTGGGGATGACCCTAATTCTTGATTCGTTGAATGCAGTAAAATAGTGTTTTCACTGAGCTAAACAGTTTAGGACGGCGGCTTAATGTAAGGAGCTTTACATGGAAATTGAAAGAACGTTTTAGAAATTGACTTCACGTATACGACCAGGCGTGTATGTACCTATCGAAACACGCTTCATATTGGGGAAGGGGGGGGGGGGGGTTCCTTTGTCCCCAAGTCGACAAACATATAGTCATCCTCGATGAACATCTCCACACGCCTCACACGTGGGTTCCTTATAAGCATCTCTAAGAGATCACAGAAAGCGCACATGCGTCGTATGTTCATTTATATTCTTTCTACACGGTGTCTGTCCCCCTTTGTGGCTAAGATTCATGTGAACGCCCTTATTTATCGGTTTTCATATTATGCCAAAATTTTTATTCTTGCTTTCTGCTGTGCCCAGCGCATTACCGTACCAATAGGTACCAGCGTTGCATACTTTATATGCTGCCTTGTTCGAAGCCACACATTGTGAAACTAACTGGCTCTTCGTTAGTAGATTTTTATCGAGATAACGTTAAAGAGTCCCAGTCGCATAAAATCAGCTTTGGGCGCCGGCGGCGTTTTCCGTGAGCGAGAAATCCCGATGGATGCATGGAATAAAAATCGGGGCTCGAGCCGTTGTGACAAGAGCCTTCCATATTTCCACATTAAAACAACAGCCTTCCACATTTCTACATTAAAAGACAAACGCGTCAGCCAGGCATCTATAACTCTCGAACCTAAAGAATTTGACTCATCAACACGTGCGTAGATGGTGCCAATTGATTATGTATCATTTGGATTTCTCCGTTTCCCCCCATGCTCGCGTCCTTCCTTTTTCTTGACGCTGTTGCTTACTGACACTTGTGTGAACGTTTGCGTGACCGATACAGGCTGCATACAAGAAACGTTTTCAGTAAAAAAAAAAAAAAAACTTTAGTTGAAAGTACAGCGGATGTCTTGTCTTCTTCTCGTTCCTCGTGTATTCGTTGTCTGGCGCTGCCTTACCATAATTATGGACCCAGACCAACTGGCCCACCTATACGTTATTCCGATGGCGCTATTGCCTCTAAGTTCTTGTTTTTTGTTTCTTTTTTTTTATTTAGGCACCTTATGAACGACAAAACATCAAACCCTGCATCAAGTGCCGTCGTTCTTCCAGTGGCAAAACTTGTACACGTTTACATTCCTTCCTCCCGTATATTGTATTCGATGACAAAAACAAAGCGCTCCCGTCCGCCGATGAAAGCGCACCGTTTTTTGAAATACCAATCACTGACAACCCCTTTCTCATTTTCACCGAAATCTGCTTTGAAGAAAGAAAAAAATAAAATAAGATAAGCTTACACACCTATGCAGAAAAGTAGGTATTGCACAAGCGCACATTAGGACGTTTAATGTCGTTAGCGAATTGCAAAATATTTTTGCATTTCGGAATTCTCTTCTATTAGGGCGCTTGCATGGTTCAATATCGCGCGCATCGTATTTCGACGTTTCCGCCAATGTTAAATGAATTACTCGAAAATTTGCTTTGCGGGAACGAAGAAGTAGTTGTGGAAACTGAGTAGGACTCTACATTATCGACCTCTTTGCGTGGCTCAATGTCTGCACTCCTTTCGTGACTCGTGACCTCGCAGTTCCGTGGTGTTTAGTGATTTTGATCTCCTCCTTAGTTCTATGAGACCCTCGTACAGCCCCTATCCTACATAAAGCTCTTTATCTAATCTTAGCTCTTTTCAAAATTTCTATCGCAATTCTTTTAAAACTCACTACGGACGGAAACTTAAGAACCGAGACTTGGAGCTTTGGAGATTTTCGACCAGTGAAGTTAGCCGACCGGTAGCCAGTCAACGAAGGCGGGAAGTATGTTATATGGGAGCACTAATGAAGCAATTGACTTAAACTATTTCCAGTGCTCTTTTTTTTTTTTTCGCCTTTCCCGCTACACTGTGTCCCGACAGTTAAATATGTAAAACTTTGCAATTATCACTATTCTTACTATTGCTATTCACTGTGAGCTCCGTGTTTCGTGGCACGCTTCAGATGGTACGCGCTTTCGTCCATATTTCTTTACAGAGTAGCACTAAACTCTTACTTTTGTTCCTTTTTGGGACACACAGCTTCTATCTTTGGCTCGCTGCGCTGTCTCGATTGATTGGACGCAATGAACTCCATTCCCCATGACGGTCTGTCGAAAGAGCGAAGGGCTGCTCGCGCCAAACGTGTTTATGGCCCCGGGGTCACTAAATGAGGGACGAACTCTCCCTGAGCCGATGACCGGAGCCCCGTGCCCGCCGCGGCGCTCATTTTGGGCTCCCAGCCCACAACCACGGCCGTTGTTAGCATGCACGTGCAATCTCGTGGCCGACTGGTCGATGATTTTGCCGCTCGCAACTTCGCGCTTATATCTGAACTCTCTCCCACAGTTTGTTTTGGTCGTGTTGAGAGTGCACGTGCAAAGTTTTCTGTCATTCAGTTTACTTTATGACTGTTTTGAGGCAGCACTGCTGACACTGCAATCTTGTTAGCCTTCTTTTGAACTAAGTACAGTGACTTAGAGAAAAATATTTATGAACGCTATTCCTGTCTTACGGACCACCGGTATTGATTCGAATTTCGACAGATGTGTACCATTGTTTCAAATGTCGAATACAAATTTAGTTGCACTTTGATATTCGATTGGTATTTCGTTCGGGCCCGGGGCGATGTCTACGTAGAGGAAGCCAGGTGCAAGGGATGTGTGTGTGTGTGTGTGTGTGTGTGTGTGTGTGTGTGTGTGTGTGTGTGTGTGTGTGTGTGTGTGTGTGTGTGTGTGTGTGTGTGTGTGTGTGTGTGTGTGTGTGTGTGTGTGTGTGTGTGTGTGTGTGTGTGTGTGTGTGTGTGTGTGTGTGAGAGAGAGAGAGAGAGACAAAGTGGCATGGGGCTCATGTTAGCTCTATGTTCCTTATATTACGCTCGCCTTAAATCTTCAATCTGGGGTAATTAGTTATTTCTTTTTCAATTCTCCTTGGCCTTCGTCATTGGCTCGCACGAAGCCCCGCAATCGTCTGCATCGGTCACTCGGCGGGTCAAATTATGATAGCAATGAATATTAATCCGAACAATATAAATCATTGAAAATCCTTTGCTTAGTTTGACTGGTCTAAAAGGCATATCTGATGGCAAGGGCCAGCGAAGCCCTAGAAAAGGGGCCCCGCGACCATTTGCGATGCCCCGCCTTGTGATAATAAAGTTTTGTTCTCACTCTCTCTCTCTTTGTTGGAGGATTCGGTGACGTACCGTGCACTCATTCTTAAAATGGACGGCAACTCTTATCTGTCTTATTCCGTTCTAAAGAATATTCTGTTCTGTTCCAGAACATAAGCCCAAGCGCAAGCGAATTCCGCTATAATATTACATTATTTTTTTTTCTACTAGCTTTGCAAAAAAAAAAAAAAAAAGGGAAGAAAAAAGAACGAGCCGATGATATCGAAAAGAGCCATAGCGGGCTTTGCGAATGTCGACATAGTCGCTGACTTGTTTGTTTTTCAGACGTCTGTTGCTACTTTTTGTACAGTATGGTAACATTTTTTTTTTCTCTATTTCTTTTCTTGCAGAGTCAGCCGTGATTGGCTGTTCTATGCGTAGCCGCCTGGTGATATACCTTGCTTTCGGAGAGCTCCGGAAGGAAATTTCATCATGGTGAGTTGCGGCGTGTGTAGCCTCCCGATCTAACCGGGCAGTCGCGATTTTTCTGGGGCGGGTAAAGCAACGTCTGTGCATCGCATATGTGTTTGTGCTGTTCGGGCGCATTAGCGCAGCTGCGGCCGTGCGCCCGGACAGACAGGCCAGCTTCTGCGCATTTGTACCTGTAGAAAAGGTGGATCTCATTAGGCGACCGAAACGCGCCACGCAATGGCCTCGCTCAGACTTTCCGGGAAAGCCTGCAGACGGTGAATCAGGGCTCGTGAGACCGCGGTCGTCGGCGCAGCCATTTGTTATACTATTGCACTCTACTCCTCGAGTTGATTCGATATGTGTATACGTTCTGTGCACGTGGTCGACGCTGTTCATTGATGTTTCTTTCCTTATTTTAGGTGCCTCTTCAGTGGTGTGCGTGGCGCGGACATATCCTCGCGTTCATCTCCTTGTCATTCCTCACTCTATATATGCATATGTCTGTTTGAACTCGTCGTGAGCTCTTCACGAGCCTTGTTTGTTTTCCTACTTCATTTTGTGTACGTATAGCAGCCAGATATCATGTTCATTTAACAGAGAGAGAGAAAGAAGCAAGGAAAGGCTCGGAGGTTAATCCAGACGCACGTCCGGTTTGCTACCCTGCACTGGGGAAAGTGCTACAGGGGCGAAAAGCGAGACATATGAAGAGAAGGACAGAATCACAAGCGCACTTGAGGGAGCACATCCAGTCTACAGGCGGTCGCTCAGACTTGTTCAATTCATGGTACTTCAGTAGCGCTTTAGTTGCCTTCAGCGCCCTCGAAGCACATGTCAAAGGTCCTAGAATCTTGTCTACAGAAAATGGTCTGAACTCCAGCTGGTTGAAAAGCATCCGCAGCGGGCATCGCCTGAGCGTCACAGTGAGCCCATGGCTGCACAGGACGTGTTCGATTGTCTCTTAGGTGTACAAAAAGATAGAAGCTTGATTAAGCGGGGTATTTTTATTTCTTAGTCATCGCAACCGTACCTTCGCGCCACTCTTTCGCACAAATATTTTTAAAAAAAAGTGGCAGTATTATGGGATGATGTCTTGTGGTGTCCAGAGAAGGCTTCGTATACTCAAATTTATGGCAATAAAGTGCGACATTATTTCGTAGGCAGTGAGTGAGTGAGTGAGTGAGTGAGTGAGTGAGTGAGTGAGTGAGTGAGTGAGTGAGTGAGTGAGTGAGTGAGTGGAGTGAGTGAGTGAGTGAGTGAGTGAGGGAGGGAGGGAGGGAGGGAGGCTGCACACCTTATCAAATTTTGGTGTGCTTGCGTTCGCTCCATGGGGAAGGCAACGTAAAGTTTAGCGGCGCTTCAGCAGCGCCATCCACCGCCCTAGCGGGGAAAGATTAAAGCTACTGGTCGCGCTTGCTTTGTGCTCGCGGCAAACGTGCTTCTCAGCGCTTCTTTTGTCTCGCTTCACTTCAGGTGATTGCCGTTCCTTCGTCGTCGCGGAAAGCAGACAAGCAATACCGTTTCGTCGTGGATAATCGTGGCAATTTGAAAAACGTAAAGAGTCATGAACCTCCTGTTAAATTTTACCGGTCCACGGGGAAGTGGTACGAGCTGTAGATGTAGAAAGCTTTATAGCAGTCAGCAGTTTTACAGCAGTCACTCGTGTTATCTACAGAACCGGAATTATCAATAGGGACAATCGCAGTGACCGCGCCCATTTTACGTGTCTTCTATATGAAACGCAGGTATACGGTCGGGGGGGAGGGGGGGGGGGGGGGTTCGATTGTAGCACCACATTTCGGGGGTGTTCCTAGGCCGACCGAGCCTCCTTTGTGAATGTGACAATAGCACGTCCATAAAATCTTGCCCCAGTTGCCCCTATGGCCTATTCCTTGGTTTTGCAGCGGATGGAACGCCACATGGGCAACTCGATGTCATATGTTCCATTTGGCTCAGAAAAGAAGAAAAAAAATGTCATGGCCCTCGTCGTTGTTGTTGTGACAGTGCGGCAGCGTAGTTGTCTCCATCACAATGGCCGGTTCTGGACACTATCGTGGCTGATGTCATCCTTTCTGGCACTTCTCTTTGACGATGATGTATAGCATTGTGCTGGTTTGCTTACGTGGTCCACATTTTGTTTGGAGTCGGGCATAGGACACATTTTATTTTCGTTGTTTTTGTTGAGGCCAGTTCGCTTTGACTATTGAAAGGTCGTCATTCTGCTGGTCGCGTTCGTAATATTTCATAAATACCTTTAATCACACTTATTTGTTATAAACAGCGCTAGTAAAACGTGTTTGATGTTTTGCTTTCGTGCGTGATACTTTTTCTCTCCGAGTTTTTGTTTGTTTTTTGTTTCTCTCTCTCTCTCTTGTATGCTCTCCGCCATACAGCATCGCGCAACCACTTGACGTGGCGTGAGTTATACGACCGTGTGCGGTGCAGGCCCTGATACACTGCTCCGCCGATGGGGAAACCCGTTTGATGAACATGTCGTAAAGCCTACGGAGAGCTATCACTTCCATATTTTCAATTTTTCGTTTGCTTTCTTTTCTTGTCCTATTGTTTGCTCTTTTCTGTTTTGGTCCCTCTTGGACATTCCGACCTGATCGCGCTGACAGTGTAAGCACTGCCGCTGGGCCTCGTCCGCGCAGCTCTTCACGGTGCCACTAGCTGTCTGTATGGTCTGCCGGTAATCAATTTTTTGTTGACCTGCAGCTCGTCGTTCAGAGCAGTATACATGGAAGGGGGGTTCAGCTTGTGTTGACAGTGGAGGGGATGATAATATTTTGGAATATTTGCCGTGCGGAGTCAAGTTGCGCAGATTGTTGTCTAATGGAAACAAATGACCATATACGTCCCTTTTTTGCTGTTTTAAACGGGCGCGTTTCACTTTGCAAAGATACAATCTGACTGTCATAGATGGCTTAGGCTTCGTGTCAGCTGATGACATTGAGGAAAATAAAGGGAACACGAAAAAAAAATCGTTACACCAGACAACCTCTGAGCTTTAAAGAGTGCCGCAAGATAGACGAGCGTTATGACACTTCGCTTCCATCAGAATACCACAACGTGGACGTTATTATCGAACGCGCTAATTTTTGGTTCAACAGCACTGCCATAAAATTGTATTCAGCAGCTTTCGAAAACAATGTCGTTGTCGTGAGTTAACGAGGGAAAACGACATTTCGGCAGTAAAGCACGTGGGAGTGGTCATGGTAGTTTATTCCTTGGGGCGCAAAAATCATTCATTCTGTCAATGATGGTGAGCAAAATTCGTGAAGACTTTCGGTGGATGGTCGTGTACGTATATTTGGCAGAGGAAGGGCTGAGGGACAAGTTTGTGCGAGATCGCGGTGGAAAGCAAGAATTAAGCAGGTTCCGCACTTTTCGCTCCTGCATACACATATAGAGGGGCTTCAAGAAATACAAGGTAAAGTTTGCTTATGGTTTATCGAGCGGGTGCGGTCGATTGCTATGGGTAAGATCTATGGGTAAGATCGGAGCTGCCCTACCATTGAGGCATCTCCGACAAAAATTGTACCGCGCAGCACATGATGCAGGCAACTGTGCTTCAGTTTCGTTATCATCAGTTACCTGGTTAGGCCTGCGTATCAAATATACCTTATATCATCATCAGCCTGCGGCTGTGCGGATTTTTTCACTGCCTTTCGTCTCTGCGATGTGTCTCGCCTGCCAACTGCTCAAGGTATGAGCCTGTAGCGTAGCGGTTTTGAACCGATACAGAACATCAGACTGCCTCTTTCTTTTGTCGTATACGGCAGCTGCTCGTTTCAATGTATTGATTTGTGTGACGTTGCATTGCCCGGTTGAAGAGACGCCGTTGACATCACCTACTTTATGTGTCCAGTGTTGCGAAAGTAATCTATGCTCGCGCTTAGAATGTTCGCTTGAACTTATTTCAAGTGGAATATACAAAACAGCACCTCGTTGCTTGCGTGTTGTTTCACTGTAGCAATTCATGTCCACGCTGATTTTGTGCGCTATGGGGTCGCTCATTGGATATGGTGTTATTAATGCTCGTGATGTAGCGTCTGCAATTATTACCGACCGCGGTGAAATCCCCCCCTTCCAATCCTCCTCCCCCCTCGGAAAAAAATATAATATGAACAGAAGAGTTGAAATCTGGGTCCAGCTGGTTCATGATACTTGAAGAAAGCTAGCAAAAGCACGGGCACGAGAAAGAGGCAGTGCTGCACATGCGTTGTGAGGTTTCTTGGATGAATGCTTCTCTTCAATAAAGTCACAGTTGTTAGTTCCAGCGGCGTTTGCGTCTGCCTCTTTCTCGTGTCCCGTGCTTTTGCTGGCTTTCTTCAAGTATAATATAAAAGCTGGTGTATTGAGCCCTAGGTTTAAACGGGCGCTCCACTACGTTACCTATCCAAGGCTTTGTGACGTTAAGCTTCACTTTGTGAGAATAAAGCTTAATTTGTCAGTCACGCGGTTTTTAATATATTTAACTGCGTTGGTTCATTTGCAAGCTTCGGAACTAATAGAACTAAAACTTATAGTGGTGGCTTTACGTTCACATAAGAGAAGAAACCGTCTTTTCTTACATGTTTAGCCTGACAAGCTAAGACTGCAATGCTGACTTACTGGCAGGCTGCCTTCACGATCGAGCACCCTTTAAATTCTTAGTACGTGCTACTTCAAAGACGTAGCGCAACGTCTTTCAAGTAGCTATGCACCAACTAGCCTCACTGACAGAGCCTGTTGCCAGTACGTGCTGTTTTTATTTATTTTTTTAATATTGCTTTCTGTTTTTTTTAATACTGGCCTCTTCTGTGTGCACAGCAGGCGAGAGAAGCGTTTGTGTGATCGGGAATTCCTAACTGTCACTATGGAATAACCTAGCAGGCTCATCGATGGTCTGCTTAAACTAATTTCGCTGCCGGTGTTCGCTAAAACAGGCATTGTAGCCTCAGACCTAAAGTTTAGATAGAATTCAAGCTTTGTCATTCCTACAGTTACTTTCTGGAGACATTGGTCCTTAACATCGCCCATGAATTAGTGACTGTATTGGCAATCTCTGCTTTATCTTTCTTTCTGTGTCTCTCTCTTTCTCTGTTTCACTTTATGAGCTCATGTAAGCGAATGCCACGTGTGATTGACAAGTCCACTTCGCGGTCTCCTTGCTCACATCGAAGGTGGCATCTTCACTTCCGTCATTCTACCGCGACGTCGTGTGACCGAAATGTCTCTCGGCTAAGCCCTTCGATTACCTTCCGCGCGGCACCATTTGGCCAGCTCCTCCGCGCCGGCGATGCGGTCCAGGCGGCGGCTCGGCCCGACGCTATACGAAAACGCGATTGTGCGCCTTGCGTAATCAGCGGCGCCCATTTCAGATCTCGTCGCGCGGCCTCCGAAAAAAGGCTCGGGGCCCGCCGAGCGGAACCGAAAATCCTATAAAATGTAGCGATGACCGCGCACGGGCACCGACTATAGTACCACCGCACGGTGGAGAACATTCCAGCTGCCGAGTCCGTCTGAGCCGGAGCGGAGAAAACGTGGTAGTGCGGCAGGAAAGACACACAAGAAGCCGCTCCACGGAAAGCGACTGCGAGGCGGAGGGAGAGGAGCGCGCGCTATTGAGTGCGACGCCGACGACCGCACCGGGCCGGTGGAAAGAAGGGATTATAGCAAGCGCGGACTGCAACTTTCTTATGGCCTAATGACTGGTCATGTTCCGCCCAATGAGAAGCACCAATGGGTTCGCGACTGTCCGTGGTCCCCTATTTGCGCGCACCCCCCCCAACTCCTGCCTGGCGCGCTAGGCCCCAATCGCGCAGAGAGCGCAAGAACAAAGGACGGCTGCTTTTGTCTCTTGCACCGTGCGCTGCGCGGCAGGCCCCTCCTGCCGCGCGTCTGTGACGTATGAACGTGTCCTGTGCCTTGCACTGGCCCCTAATGGGCAGGCCTTCAAGCGGCGCCGCTAAGTATATTTTCACGATTCCATTAGTGCCTCTCGCCGTGTATACACACACAGGCTACGCAGTTGTGCGCGCCAGCACTGTGCGCTCGCGCTCGGACTTTTCATTAAAAGGGGTCACTAGCCTTTGAGATCTGTCTCGGATAGGGAGCTATCGCGCCGGCCGCCTACTCTCTCGCTGCCCCCCTCCCCCCCTGCTTTCTCCCGGTTGGCGACTCGCGCTGCGCTTTTCTTGCCCGCCGTGTGGCCGTTTTCTCGCTCTCGCCCAGGAACAGTGCGGGCTAAGGACGGCTCGACCGTATCCAGTCAGCCTCCCACAGCTCCTATCAGAATAGTTGGCGAACCTTCTCAGTGAAAGGGTGCTGGCATCAAGCTCGGCGAGCCGCCGTCATCGGCCTGCCTCACGGAAATCTTCCGAGAACCCCCCGGCTTTCCTGTCAGTTACATTAATTCGTATCCCACTGGCGGGGAGTAGAACAATAAAATATTGATATATATAGGAAAATCGCGGAGTTCGATTTTTGTTTCTAGCTATAACTTAATATGGGGATAGAAAATGAAGCCAGCCAAAGGAAGTTTCATTGTGTTTGTTCGCTCGATGTGGTAGGGGCTAAGAAAAGATCACAACCATATCTGCTCTTGACTAAAGCGAGGGGCTCACAAGATAACTAAATAGGTGCGGACGAAGTAAAATCGCTTGTATCGCGCAGTATCACGTACACTGAGCCGGCGCTGCGACTGTGTATCGCTAAAAACTGGGAACTCGCAGCGCTCGACACGGTTTGTTACCGTTGGCCATCGCTGTCATTATCGGGTCACTTGAGGCAGCGAGGTCAGCGAGATTAGGTATAATATTGAAACTGGCTTTACTACCGAGTAAGGCACTTGATATCTTGCAATGAAGCGACTGAGGTTTCCTATCCTCGCAAAGACACCCCGCAGCACGTAAACGTTTAATGCTGATAAAGTTTACTGTCCTGAAGAGGCTAGAAAAAGGGATGTGTGACCTATGTAGGTGGCCTATAATACAACTTTCGTTTCATTTCTTGTCCTTCTGTGCTGTGCGCGTGCAGCGCTCTCTTTGTCTATCTTTTCCTCTTTCTAGTTCCCATGCCACCCCCAATGTAGGCTAGCAGACCGGACACTCGTCTGGTTGGCCTTTCAGCATTTCCTCTCGTTGCTCCCTCGATCTCTCGAACTTTCGAAGGCTGTAGAGATGACTCGTGCAATGAAATGCAGGACACCACCAGTAAATAAGGCATGGGACCTAATCTTGCCAGTCGCTCTCAGATATGTTCGGCCTGAGTAACAATGACAGAATGGAAGCGCAAAAGCGATTTCACTCGACGTTGATACTTCATGACCCGAAGGAGCCACTGAGAAGGTTATGATGCGGCAAATTTGCAGTAGTACTTTGTAATTATATTGACTCCGACCTATCGCAAGAAAGATACGAAAAGAGACGGTCTTTTTGAGCAACACTCTCAAGAAGAATCGCACAAAAAAGGCTGTTACGCGAACCTTCCCTTCGTTGTGAAACATCAGGCAGGTTGCACGTTGATTTCGTGAAACAGGAGTTAGACTGGCGTTAGAATAATTTGTTAAAAACTCATAGGATCCCTTGTGCATTCACCTAAGACGATTCGAATGCGAAAGCCATCTTCTTTTTCGTCTCAGTCGATGTATAAGGGAGCAGGGAACACGAGCCGTGGCTTCACGTGCCGCTGCCAAGCGCCGTCTTCATTTCCTTCTCATGAGGTCGCGCGCTCTCCGCTTTTGTTCGCCGCCCAAAGGAGGGCGCTACAACGGCATCGTGTGGCGTTACGTCACATGACGTCACGCTAGAATCTGACATCATGATGACGTCACAAATTTTTAGATCTGTGACGTCGTGGTGACGTCATGTGGTGACGTCATCACGTGATGAGGATTTTTTGCATCACTCGTCCCCGACGCCGCGGGACGGTCGAATTTCCCGTTCGATGATACATCTAAGGCTTTCGCATTAAGATAAAACGAGACACGCGATTCCATATGCACCTTCCAGTCATTTGGGTGAGGATGATCTTTCCCACATAATACATGCGTGCTCCGATTTTGAGTGAACTGTTTTCCGTATAGTCATCGTAAATGAAGTCGTATTGATTTGCAAAACATTCCGGTATGCATGTAGTTAAGGTTACGCTTTAAAATGGTTCACTCTGGTTGCGTTGCCTTTAGTTTGGAGTTTTACGTTCCAGAACCACAATATGGTTATAAGGCACGCTGTATCGGCGTACTCTGAATTAACCTTAGCGCGCCCTGTAAATCCTCAACGTGCTTCTAAATCAAAGTGCCAGAACGCTTTTCTCTCTCTCTCTCATTTGTCCCCATCGTAATTCGCAGGGTCGAACACGTGATCTCAAGATAAGCAGTGTCTTATAGAGATGTATTCGTGATGAGTTGTGATACGTATAGGTATTACGTTACGGTTTCTTTTCTCAGTATAAACGGGTTCCCCTGTATATGTTCCAGGGCGCATTGCACGCAACTCGAGATTTATTCAGCTTCAATATCAATAAAGATAGCTTGCACAGTTTATCTATTATCTATTATCTATGGACGCAAATAATTGGTCTCGGGCCTCCGCTCACCTCCCACTTACTTTTTTATCCTTACAAAAGAAGTTTCATAGTAAATATCGCATTAGCAGTGAAGTAGCTTTCAAAAAACTAAAAAGGGTGAAAAACAAACAAACAAGGCACTGCGTTACACAATCTCATAAAACATTACGGAGGTGCTTTCAGTGAAAAGCGTTTTTCACCATTTCTCACTGCAACAGTCAGGTGTTCGCTCTCTGTGTGTGTGTGTGTGTGTGTGTGTGTGTGCGTGTGTGTGTGTGTGTGTGTGTGTGTGTGTGTGTGTGTGTGTGTGTGTGTGTGTGTGTGTGTGTGTGTGTGTGTGTGTGTGTGTGTGTGTGTGTGTGTGTGTGTTCCTTCGCTTTAGGCGTGTATACACAGGCGCGCGTTTGTGTCACGTGATAATTAGAGCGGGGAAAATTGGGCAAAGTACCTCTGGCTGTTCCCCTGGCTTAAAACTAATTTATTTGTGATAGCAACAGACTCTTCCCGCTGACACTATGTCATTCCTCCCAAAAACGATTTTTCTTACAGCGGAGCTGTTTAAGCTTTTCGTTCCGCCGTTTCGCGTGACCAGAAAACGAATCTGCGCCTAGCGCGCGCAACGCAATAACTCGGCCGTCGTGCGCTCTCTTCGACCTCTTCTTGACTATAAATAAAGAGAGTTTGCTCTTGGCGACGTACATTCGAGAAATGAGGATAGTTGCAGTACAATTTTCTGTATTGCCTTGTAATTTGGTGTATAACAGGGCCTGTGGCCAGCACACCCATTGAGGTTGACACGGTGGACGTGCAATGTAGGCGTTTCTTCAATGCGTGGGCCTTTCTGAAGAAAACAAAAGAAATGTACAGAGCAGATAAACGGAAGAGAAAGAAAAGAGGAAGGGACAGACAGGAACCGACGGAGAGAGGACCTCGCTAATTATGATAGAGCTGATTAAGACAGGGTTAATGAAGATCTTCAAGTGAGAACCATGCTAAGGCGAACGAGCATCATATTAATTAAGACCTTGCTAATTATGTAGGTCGACCACAAGCTCCGCTGTTAGCCCAGCTTTGCGTCACTAAAGTGCAAGCTACCCACTTTTTTTTTTTAACTCTATGCGTCTACTACCGCATTACTTGATTTGGCCTCTGGAATTCAGACAAAGAAGTCACCACTCACACGGACCGCGTAGCGCACATATCTCAGTGAAAACTGGCTATCGCAAAATGTTGCATGAGATATACGTGCATGGTTAGCGGTGCTCGGCCGCGTTGCCGCAGGAGCATCAGTTTGACTCCTAAAGACATGTTGACGTGGAGCTGATACTGGTCTGTATTTCATTCTTTTTTGTGTCCCTTTAAGACAATGAGCCCTGCGCTCGTTTTCTCTTCGAATATTCATTCTTTATAGTCGCGAAATTAACGATAATCGACTTTACAAAAAAAAAAAAATTGTCCCTTTCAGCTGATTCATTGTTGATTTATGATATTAGGTCAAGGGATCTATCGCTTACTTCACGGAACACATTAAATATTCAAAAATAAAAAAAAAAGACTTTCTCTCATCATAGTGTACACTGAGTCACGTGCATTTACTGCTTATTACACTAGGTAGGCACATGGAACATAAGGCCAAGGTGCTTATTCCATTCGCTAAATCGCATATTTCATAGCTCTTCATTTCAATAATAGTTTTGTTGCTGTATTTGTTGTTTTTTGTTAATGATGATGATGATGATAACGTTGATGACAGCTTATGTCATGATGATGAAGTACTGCTGTGTCTTATATAATCTAGACTGATTACAATCGCCTTAGGCCCGAGGAAGCACAACAAAATATTTCATTCAAGAAAGGCAACAGAGCAAATCTATTTACATTAGCTGTTCTAACACAGCGACAGCTTTCAGGCAAAGTTATACCTGCCATAATCATTGCTCAATCTTCTGTCGATACTGTGCTCAAGTTCTTGCAGAGATCGTGCAGAACTCAGTGAATACTCCAGAAAACGGGAGTCGCGTTCCTCGATGATTGAGATAATTGTCAGTGAAACATTAATTAATGATCAGAAGTTCAATTCGTAGCTTCCTGGGTGAAAGGGACAAAGGCTGTCTGTATAAGCAACGTAAACGGTGGGCTAGAGAGTAAAGCTTCAAAAGGATACATTTGCAAAGTGCGTGTGGCGATAGGATGAAAGCTGCAATGTGCGTACGATATTACAAACCGTGCGTGACGGTGCCACTTTGTGCTTTAACGAGAATTGAAGGCATGCAAGAGTACCCGCACAAGGCCTACTCAATTCGTGCAAAGCATCTCGGAACTTTCATCAGTATGCCGTGTAGAAATACGGCTCTAGGAATCGCCTGTACAGCTGAGAATACGGGAGAGCCGCATGACGGAAGACCGTGGCGAACGAGCGTCGATGTTCTCTTTTAACAGCCGATCATTACATCGAACCATCTTACGTTAAAGCCCACCGCTCAACCAAAACGCCCCGCACTGCAATGGTTGCTGCTGGCTGGATGGCGTCATCTAGTGGCCCAAAAGCTCCATGGTTCGACACAAGTCGACCATCGGCTCGTGCACTGCTTGGAAAATTCTAATAGGCAAGTTTCTCAACGAGTTCCGCCACACAAACGACTTGAGAACAATGTCTCGCAATGTTTTCTTTATTCTAGCCGTCTATTCACGATCTTATACGTTAGTCTAGCTTTTTGTGTGTGTGTGTGTGTGTGTGTGTGTGTGTGTGTGTGTGTGTGTGTGTGTGTGTGTGTGTGTGTGTGTGTGTGTGTGTGTGTGCGCGTGTGTGCGTGCGCGTGCGTGCGTGCGTGCGTGTGTGTGTGTGTGTGTGTGTGTGTGTGTGTGTGTGTGTGTGTGTGTGTGTGTGTGTGTGTGTGTGTGTGTGTGTGTGTGTGTGTGTGTAGAAGAACAAGAAACACTGATATACAAATGTATTCACTAATTTTGTGCCTCTCTAGTTTTTACTTAATTAGTCCAGTCTTGTTATTTCTAGCAAACACCGCGGCCGTGCCGGTTTCGTGCGCCGTGCGCAATGCCTCCTCAGCAGCGCAAGCACAATACGCGCTCATCACGCGCCATTCATGATTCACACGACTCGGTTGTATGCGGAGCTGGTGTCGCCATCTCCATTGAGCTTCCAAAAACGGCTCTCCACTGCTCGCGCCGTTTAGCTTTGCTTCTGAAAGTGTTGCCTTCCGTTTACATTTGTGAAAAAAAAGTTTTCTCGTCCCTCCCCTTTTCCGCTCTTTAAAATAGAGGCCCGCCGCATAAAAGTGCGCGCCGGGGTGGGGAGCGCGAGGCGTATCGATTCGTGGCGAACGGCAGGCAAACGTGCTCAAACGAGTAAAATATAAAGACGACGAGCGAGAGAAAAATATAGCCGGACGCTTCCGAAAAGAAGCAAAGACAAAAAAATTTTTGAGAGGGCGCCGAAAACAAAAATCGAGTAGAGAAGAGGATGGAGAAGGAGAGCGGAGGAACGGTGTGGACTTCGTTCGAGAGATGGCGCTAGCTGCCGCGAAGTCCTCCCGGTTTCCTTTTTTCATCTTATTCTTCATTCTCTCTCACGTTCTTCCTTTCTGCTCCTGTTCTGTTCTTTCACGCCTTAGGCCTACGGACTCTGTCCGTTTGCTTGTTCTTGATGTTTGCTTCGTAGCTCGGCTGTGTATGCCCGCTTTTTGGAGAGACCGGGGACTTTGCGAGAGGAGCGCAAAAAGAGAATGATGGATCGCCGCCGCAGCTCTTGTTAGGGGTGCAACCTTAGCGTAGAAAAGGGCGTTGTATGGGATGCAACGTGACAGTCAAAAACCACCTTTCCTCCCCTATTTTTTTTTTCTGGTCTTGTTTTTGTTTATTTCTTCCTTCCTTCGTGTCCTAATGGTTCTTCCGAAATGAAGGGGGTGTGTGAGACCTCTGAGTGGAGCTCCGCTGACGTACTCTCCTGTTGGACCTGACCCGCGCTGTCGGACACAGGTGATCGCGCTGTGGTTTGCTTCGGGGCTCGGCGGTCGACCGCACGCAATACTT
The DNA here is from genome assembly GCA_030522465.1 of Rhipicephalus appendiculatus. Classification (NCBI taxonomy): domain Eukaryota; kingdom Metazoa; phylum Arthropoda; class Arachnida; order Ixodida; family Ixodidae; genus Rhipicephalus; species Rhipicephalus appendiculatus. The sequence continues at coordinate 12,606,388 of JALIZH010032945.1, read as the reverse complement.
TCGCAGCCCATTCCACTCACCTCTCCGCCATTCCCAGCGCGTGGGCCGAAACGCCAACATTGGTCTAATACTTCTTCACCTTATTCAGCGCTCTCAACTTTGGCGCATCCTTTGACGGCGCAGTGCCCCCCTACCCCCCTCCTTGGTTTCGCGGCGCACGTCTCTCAGCCGCACATCTGTCATTGCAGCGACCGAAGGATCCCAAAGTCTGCTTGTCTTTACTTGGACCCGAGTGGCTAGAGTTACGCTAGCGGAACGCAAGCCAAGAGGCCTTTCAACTCTGTGTGATGGTCTGGTTGAGGCACATGGGAAAGGTTTGTGAAAACTACATGGTCCATCCCGCGATCAGCTGTATACGAAAGAGGCATCCAATAAGTCTGCAACAGGCTTTCAGCTGGTTCCAACAAATCGAACAGCCAGCTTTTCCATGCGGTTGTCTGAATCGGCTGCGTTATCGGCGCACATGTGCTTCCTTCTCTAAAATGCACTTATGCACGGCCGAAACACATATGGGGCCGACAGCCTGAACAGCTATGCTTCGCGATAGCGCTTGTTCATTTGCCTCAATAATGACGGTCACTCGACGCGCGGATTATGGGAAAGCGTGCCTTTCGTTTCATGGTCGAGCTGGACGCGTATGCTCTGTGGTATCGCTGCTCAAACGGCTAAGTAAGACTCTTTGCGGGCGGAGAAATTACAGTTACCAGTATAGACATGACCTAACGCCAGATGAATTAGTGCTCCTGGACACCTCGCGTCGTCAGATCTGCCATAAGGTTGCGGTCAATACGTTGTTTCCAACCCGTTCGATCACGCTTGTTGCAGCACACTTTAAACCTACTAAACTGTAGCATTTCGCGAGTAACGATGTATAATATTCTTTATTTCCTTTTTTCCCCATCAGCCCGCAAAGGTTATTGCATCAAATGTGGAAACAATACAGTGAGCGGTGCATTTTAAATTCGTAATCAACGAAATCACGGCGCATTGATAGACAACAAGGATGAGGGAAGATCAAGCATAATGGACACAAGGAAAGGAGCGAACATAAATATCGCGCAGGCCCTCTTACAAAACAGTATGCCTAGGTGTGGCACTCTTTCGCGCTTAGTTTTAATTGCTCAGATGCATTTATTTTTTTTTGTTCTTTTGACTTGGTCTACGATACCTGGCTCCTGTGCCTACTTCGTTAGACCACAGGAGAGGGCAGAGATAGTCCACCAATGACTTGCCCGACGAAGACGACCCGTCTTCGTCGGGCAAGGGAGCACCACACTACATTATTTAAGGGAACACCACACTACATTCGATGCCTTTGCGTTCTTGCTTCTGCAGACGTAGCCAGCAGCGAGATATATAGGAGACGCCGTAGGGCTGTTTTGCGTACTTAGCGTCCTCCTCCAGTGCATTACAAACTTGTATTGTAAACAGGCGACTTTGTGGTACTGTCAATCCTCCAATACCCAATCGAAAAAAGTTTTTGAAATAAACAAATAAAACTAGAAACCATGATGAACTTTTCTTAAAAAGGGTTGCTGGCGGTCAGCATATACTAGAGTACAAGTAGCATGTAAGCACATATTATCGATATTATTGTTATTGGTTCGTGGCATATATCACATATTCCTCGACATTACCACGCACATCACTTATTTTCTTTTCCTCAACTCAAGGCTTCTCTTTATCTCACAAACGGTGGCGTCTTTTGCCCCAACGAGGTGCCCAAGGATTTCTTCGTTCCTGTTAGCGGCGACGGCAAATCTCGCGATAGCGCTTAAGTGCTTCGGACAAGGACACCAAATATGTCTACATATGGGAGCTGTTGCGTCATAGCTGTACATCGGTCGCGGTAAATAGCAAAGTCGGCAAAGTACGGAGTGTCAGTTTATATACATACCGACTACGCTTCTTACCTTTCAGTTATCGGCATTGTTTGATACCTTTTATACATTCAAGGCCAATGAGAATGCAACACGAATAAAGGCGATGTTCAGCACGTAATAGTAATTATGATTATTATTATCAAATCAATAAATTTGCATAACACATCGTTAAAAGCTTGCCAGTTTTCTTTGTGATAATGTCATAGCATTCTTGGTACTGTGACCGGGGTAGTGGCTCAACCATTTAAAGTGCGATGAATGGCATGCTTTATAAATGTGAGATGTCTAGTGGATCACAGATGATGGATTACTTTTTGATGGATGTCACAGATTACTATGTCATCCTTTTGAGCTGATCACCTGAGCATTTGTTCCAAGGTGAAAATATTAAGCTTTAGATTCTACGCCTGATGCATTGCTTGATGTGCAAATTCGACCCGGCTGTAATCGATTGTTGTATCCTGTGGTTCCACGGCTTATGCCCCGTGTCACACGGGCAGAATCAATGACATTAACTTCCTAACGTCTTACGTCTTAATGCTGTTTGCGTGATGCCACATGGACGAACCTAATGCCATTCGCTACTTAATGCGTTCGCCAAAACTTATTCGACTGGGAAATGCCTGCTCTCGACGCCATATGGCTTGAGCCATTGAAAATAGCGTTTGTTGTGTAAAAATAAATAAATAAATAAATAAATAATAAATGAATAAAATAAGATGTGAAGTATGCGTAACTTTCAATAGCAACGCTCATATAAGGAGTTGTAACATACGAAATTCATATAAGGAGTTGTACATGCGAAAAGTATCGACGACCGAATGTCACTTGCTGTGCCCGTGTGGCAGAGGTATTACATATACACTCATCCTGCAAGAAATGACACCTTCTGCGCAAAATATGAAAGGTCTGGTGACCCGCATGTTCACACTCAAGTATCTAGCGAACCACTGGGAGCCGTCTGCGTCAAAAGCAGCGTCATGTATACACAGCGAGTGGCAGCGCCCAGAGGTTCAGTGTTCAGACCACGCGCCGGTTTCGGTAACGAAGTGACGTAATGCTCATATATGGGGGGGCGCCTCCGGCGGCCACCGAGGGCGAGAGAGTGCCGCCGCTTAATAACAGACAAAAACAGGAGCGACCTCAACCGAACTGATCGATTCCCGATCAATAATGCGCTCGCCCTCGGGACGCCTTCTCCTCGGCTTAAAAAGGAGGAGAGAGAAGGGTGAGAGTGGCCGGAGGAGGGGAATTAAATATGGCGACGGCGGTATCTGTCAAACTTGCATGTTTTTGCACATGTGCGCGTGCGCGCGCCGCCGTCTTTGTTGCCCGCAAGAGACAATAGATGGCGGCGCGAGCCCGGGCGCCGGCCTAGGTGTCGGAGGCGGCTCATAACCAGCCCGGAGCGCAGGGTCCCGGCGCACATTCGCGAGAGACCCTGGGAGAGCGGGGGGGGCTCCGTCGGCGCATTTAAAGCAGCCAGCTGCGGCGCGCGGATTTTTGGCCCGTTCGGGATAACCCGCAGCCGCCACGCTGGATTGCTCGCTGCTGCTCCACGTGCTCCGGCGGCGCTCCGCGTGGGAGTCGCCCGTCGCCCTGGGAGCTGCCGTCGACGCGCCGGCATGCTGCGGCGAGGAGGTAAGCCGCCGTACGAGCCGGAAGCACGTTACTGCTCGCGGAAGTCTGTCCGTGCCTTCCCCGTAGGGACTTTTCTGGGGACTGTTCTTTCTGCAACTTTCTTTCCCGCTTTTTTTCGCCTCCGTTCGAGGCCCTGGGAGTCATTGGCCTGTCCACTCGGACGTTTGTCACGCGCCGTAAAGTGCGCGAGAACCCGGCGCCTCTTGCGCGTCCCAAACTCGCAGGCGAGACAAAAGCGCGCGCGCGGTAGCGCATAATGACGGCGGCGGCAAACAAAAGCAGAGCTGCGGCGCGGCGCTCGCGGCGCGTCCCCGAAAATAATTGCGACCAATGAGCGCCAGCGCGCCTGAGCCGCGCCGCGCGTCGCCATTGGCTCGCGCCGCGCGCGTCGCCCTTCCCCTCGCGGCGCTCGCGAGGAATTAATTACGCCGGCCCTCGTCCTCCTCGCCCGCTCAACCTTGGCGTGTGTGGCCTCAGTCGTCGTCGGAGAGCTCTCGGGCGCGCTGTCTCGGCGCCGCTCCGTGTTCCTGCCGTAGCGCAGGCGCAGTGCAAGGTGTCGGCCACCCGCTGCCAGTCGATGCACGCCGCGCGCCGCGCTTGGATTAACGTTCCTCGATGTCGTCGCCGACGCCCCGTTGTGAACCTGTGAGGTGGTGCTCGAGCCGCGTCTTGGCGTGACTGGCCTCGCGTCGCTGTGTGTATGGCCGGCAGCCAAGATCCGTCTGGGATTGTACTACGGTGTTACGCTGGTGTTGCAGTTCCTAGCTGGCCAACGACGTCCAGTCGACGGTAACGTACCGACTTCTTTCTTCTTGGTCGTCGGCTGCATGCCGAGAGCGGAGAACTTTGTCCTCGGCTCGGCCTGGGGCTGTCGTCCAAATCAACTTCTCACGCCTGTCTCATTGTTGACGCGCTGACCGGCCTCAAGCAACATTGCTTTTAGTATCCCATTTCGCATAGTTACGTTTTACGAATATTTCGTTTCGCGTCATTGAATACTGTGGTTTGGTAGCTACGCAGTGCGTATCGAGCGATTATCCTTCACAGGTCGTCGTTGCATAGTGGACTGTGGCAGGTCGTTTGCTCTATGCGAAAGTACTGGCTTGCTCTATGGCTCTGATCTTGTGGATTGATGTTTCGTGAAGCTTGGCTGTGGCCTCCAGTCATACTTTCTGTTTCTCAATCCACGTGCTCAAAGCAGCTGGTGACGCGACCGCGTGGTTTCGCTTTAGGGACTTTAGGGAGCAGGCTCTCGCTTCATAGGGACATCGGGAGTATTGCGTTTTCCCTAGTAGGGATGTCGCGACGTTCTGCCGTTCGCTCTCGCTGTTGAAAAGCAGTGTTCTTATTTAAGTCACGCGCGCCAAACTGACCGAAAAGTGGCGTAAGTCACGAAACTGTTCACTATGACGCAGTGAGCCACAGCCGTGTAAGTGTTCATAATTCAGAAATAATGTGGTCTCACGCTACCTTCTGACAGCACTTGCTGCAGATTTTTTGTTTTATTCGGTTACCTTTCTTGCATAATTTGGGACTTTCGTTGGTTTGGCATCGTAGCTTTGTTTTCGAAGTCATCTAACCGGTGCACTTCTGCAGGTGCTTATATTTTCAACATCTAAGTAGTGACTTAAATGTTCTTGGTACTGTATCGAAGCTGGTAGCTAGAGTCGAAGAAGTTGCTCGAAGAGTTGGAAGGTTTGTCCAATGACAAGTATAAGGTACCTTGATTCTGTAAGTAGGCTTCTCTACAAGGATATTGTCCAACCGAAAACTCATTCACAGAATGTTTTTCTCGCTCTAAATGTGTTCAGCCCTCCGCATTCCAGCTAGCGTACACGTGCATCACGAAGGCTTCTCAACAGTTACTGCGTGAATGTCACGCCGTATGGTAAGCTCACCGGTGTACAGAGAGATAGGGACAACCGAAAAGGAAAGTCAGGGACGACTGTTGAGTGGAACGAACAGTTCATTCGGCAAGTTTGTGGTTGATGTTACTTGGCTGGAAAATATATCTGCTGAGGCATGCGCAGTAGCATTTTCTAATTGTCCAATAGACAATTGGTAAAAAATGCATATGCTGTGGCCCAAGCAGCGTGTTCTTGTGCTCTTAATAGTTTCCAGTGCCGCTTTGTGCTTGGCTAAAGCCATTCCCTGTTATCATAGTTCAGCAAAAAAGAGCGCAAAACCTAAAGGGGACTTCATGTACAGCTCACGTGAGGTCCACTTAGGCACGGTGCAACTGTAAAACGTACAGTTTAACGTCCGTACATCAAACAGTCGATGTCTTCGTTGTCATGGCACCGAGCTCTCGACATAACGAACAGACAACACCACGAAGGTGACAACGTGTTAACACTCAAGAACTCATTTCCAGTCGCCGTTATGAGAGCTTGCCTCGCGGTCGAGGCTACAGTTCAAGCTCTGGCTTCAAGCGGGCTGAGTTTTCCGCTTTATGTTACTGATTAGACGGCCAATGTTTAAATGAAGTACACTGCTGGGTAAATGACGGTCAACAGAGTTTCCTCTCTTCAACGCCAGGGTCTTTCCTACGCTCTCCTTTCTTAGTCAACAATACTGTTAATTTCAGGCTGCGAATTCCATTAAAGGGACACTAAAGGGAAACAGTGACTTGATTTAGAGTGGTAAACTGTACTCTGAGAACTCAAATGTCGCGAGTTTCCCCATCATAAGTTCATTATTAGAGGAGAAAATCAAGGTTGAAGTTTCATTTTTAAATTTCGCGCCGAAATCTCCGCCCGTGACGTCACTAATTTCAAAATTTATTTGTCGTATTTTCGCGACATTGGCTCGATGAAATTTTCGGAAACTTCGTAGGTTAGGTCTATGGCCCCCCACAGATGACAATGTGCTTCATTTTTACCGATTAGGAACTACTACGTGGTACCTAGTAGACGCCGTCAAAATAAATGACGTCATGATGTTTGGTGCGGTAATCTGAAGGTGGCGTCTCCACCCGCATTTTCTTTTCGCACGTTTGCGCGCTTACCAAGCGTCGTCTCGCGGTAAGAGTTGCCTTTTCGGGATTGTGGAATTGTACTTTACTAATACGCGAAAAATCGTTTTTCTCTTTAGTGTCCCTCTAAAACAAAATATATTCTAAGGCAGCTCGCATTTGTTCAGATTTTAGTCCGGAGAGCCCTCACGTTCGTAAGGTAGGCGTGCTCTGTATACAATGGTGCTGTTCAAGCTAGCGCTCAGTCAGGTGCATGCGTGTGTAACAGTGTCAGTTATGACCTCCGGCTTCTTTCTGTTCCTGTGATGTTGGGAAGATCGGTGCTGCATAAACTTTCGGTTCTCGGCATTTGTAAGTCGGGCAATGCAAAAAGCGTACTGTTACTTTTGCGATATTGCCGTGTCGCGCTGTGCCCCTGCTCAAAGTGTTGCAGGCTCATCGCGCCGAAGCTACGCGTTGAAGGAGGCGAAAATCAGCGCTTGTCCTGGTCCAATCTGAAAACTGAACACGCTGCGCGAGCACAGAAATAAGAGGAGAGGAGACAAGAAAGAGCGTTTTTCCCTGTCTTTCCTTTCTTTTTCTTTTGGTCCCTTATTCAATAAGCGCTCTTTACCTTGAATTGCCCAAAATTTAACTTCACGAAGTTAAATTCAGACAACGTTTCGTTGCATCCTGACGCTAAGCAAATCTCCGATTAGACAATTAAAATACGTGTTCGGCGCTAATCGGATAGGTCAACAGGTTTCCATACTACTGCTCATCGTTGTTTTCTCGCGCACCTTATTTTCTCATTAAGCTGAAAGTGTTGTAATTTTATTCTTTCTGCGAATTCGTCATCTGTGCTGTTTAAATCAAGTTGACAACAACTAGAAAAAAGTCAGCTCAGCAATTATTCGAAGCGCAGCTGGTGTGACGATTTAATCTATGTCTGCGTGCATGCCTTTTGCGTTTAACCTCGGCTTCGCTTTTAATATACGGCGCCTAATCGCGCATCGCGCTCGCGACAAGCCTATACATGGAATTTCTTAACGCGGCTGTCGTCTTCGAGGTCGTTGTAGTAGATTGTCTTGCAAAAAAGACCCGTACATCTTGTGCAGGCCGCGCAAAGACAATGCTACTTAATTTCAAAGACTAAATTGACCTTAAGCTTGTCATGGTCGATGGCTGCACCATTACACTGTTTTCGTAACAGTGCACCTGTCTCGGCGCTCGTCCTATCGGACAGGCACTTCCTCCTAGCGTCGCTTTCCACGCGGTGACCGTAGTTCACATAGCCGAAGTCCCCTCTACACACTGCTGAAACTTTACGCAATGCCTCTCTTTCCGGCTTGCACTGCTGGCACCGTTCCGCCCCATAGCAGGGATGTGTTGATTTACTGTGTGAGCAGCGACGTAGGGTGCGGAGGTGTCTCATGAAAAGCGCCCTACGGCGCCCAGGGTGCGGCCAGTCCTTAAGCAGGGGCCTGCCTGCCAACGTTCGAACCGCCTTCGTCATCCAGCTGAGGGAGAGCTGTCAGAATTTGCAATTAAACCGCACACACGCGTAATCAAAGAGCGTCATCTCGAAGCATCGTTTCTTCGCGTTAATCGGACGCCCGCAACACGAGACGGCTCTGAAAGGGGCTCGCGAGACCGCCTGCTGCGGCGTAGAAGTGTCCCTCCTTAGGTGGCACCCGTATGCGCTCCAGTTACGGAAGCACCAATTATATCCGCCTTCGATTACGAAACGCACGCTTAAATGTCAACTGGTGTGAGGTTTGTCGCCGTGCCCGAGGAGGGACGTCACCTCCTGCGAGCGGAGGAGCGAATGCCTCCTCGCCAGCACCACCTTCATTTCGCTGCGGGGATCCCTCGGTCGCCTTATTTTCGCCTCCTGCGGTCTCTTCGGGCTAGACTCATTAAAGACGGCGGCGGCGGCTCGTTCAAATTAAGCTCGTCGCTTCCCATTTTGGCCCGCGGTGTCGTCGTGCTTTCAGTGGCGGGCATGGCAGGGTTTTGTAACGCCGTTACAAAACGCCCGTACGAGCCCGTCAGCACCCCACGAAGCGCACCCGCCGGTCCTGCTCTCGGAAAAGAAGGCAAAGGGGAGGGGGGGGGGGGGGCACATCCCCGCCGGCATCTCCATGTGGAGGTTTTGTAAATATGCTCCGCACTCCTTTGTTGGAAAGCCCAATAAAGGGTCGGTAATTTGCGCCGAACAAAAGCAGTGCGGGGTCTTGTCCGAGGGCGAGGGAAACGCACCACGCTGAGACAAAGGGCGGCTGGCAGCTGCACGTGCTGTTTGCCCCCGCCACGCAAGCATGCCCTTTTCTCTTCGACCCCACTCCTGCGTAGTGTCGCCCTGCACCCTGTTTTCATCCGCTGTCTTCCTTTTGTGCATCGTCTTCTGCTGGCATTTCAAAGGGACGGACCGAAACGGAAGCCGAGAAATACAAACACGGGCAGCTTCGGGCCGTGGCCATCTGTGGCGGTGCCTTTCCTGGCCGCCGGTTACGATCTGTCTGTCCACCCGAGGGCGCCCCTGGAAGCGCGCCGCACTGGAGGCCCGGCCGCTGCTCGCCCCCCTCATCGGAAGCTCTGGAAACAAGAAGGACGTGTCCTTATCTGGCACTTTTCTTTCCCACTCTGCCGACTGCTCTATACTGCGTATTACGCCAACTGACCTCCCTTCCCTCCGATTTATTTCGTTTTGTATAGGCTCACTGCATATTGGCCATATTTAAACAATGATCGTCCGGGGATGTCAGTGCAAACGGCGCCTGCGGGCAGCCTCGCCTCTTCTGAAGTAAAATTTGCAATCGCCACTATACAATACCAGCATTGTTTGCTCGACGTTGATCAATTGGACAGCAAGCGTTGAAGCGCACGTATAGAGCGGTTCCTTCGCGTAACTGGCACACGCGTTCGCTTACCTCACTGCACCCGAGCTCCGTGCACGCAGTTGCCGTTGCACGGACGTAATGACAAACTTAGTTCGGCTCTTACCTCTGTTGCGCAACCGTGTCCCTTAGCAGCACATTCGAGCTTATATCAGGCCTGGTAAGCTCGTTGTAAATGCATGTTGACGCTGTCAGTAGCGGGAAACAATCGAAAAGTAAAAAAAACAAAAAAAAAAGCACGACGTCATTTGTAAGTGAGGTTGCACGACCCAGCTGTTATGAGACGTCGCTAACTTCCGGTTGCTGCTGTATATATGTACATATAGCAGCAACAAAAACGCGTCGGCTGTGTGCGATAGGCGAACAATGCTACGGTACACGTTACACATTACGCGCGTGTTTCGCGTCAACAGCGCAGTTGTGACGTGAACCACTGCCGTCCTCTCTGTGTGCGCGGGAAACCTTTTTCAACTTGCTCGCTGTCACTTCACGCCGACGAGCTGCTGCCCAAGTGGCCGCTCTCCGGTAAAAGCGTTGCAGAATAAGACAGTCGCTTGACATGTACCTGACGCAATGATACGCACACGCAAAAGAAAATCCAGCGCTGCTGTGCGACGTCCCATGTGACCCATAGTATACGTACGCAGTTCAATCTCGCTGGGTTCTTGACATGCAGGCAGTTGCAGATAGGCAGTGTTACACGCAATTAAATCTACTGGATAGGGAGAAATGTTGTTGATGAGTAATGCCTGCATCTTAGTGCGTATAGTGTCTGTGTCTGGTCGCTTTGCTGTCGTTGCGACTCGAGGCTGCCGCAATTAACCTCAAAACGAGTTGCCACGATTTTTTATTTATTTATTTATTTATTTATTTATTTATTGTGCTAGCTCCTATGGTTGCGCTTCCCGAATCGAATTTCGGTAACTGCTGCGAATAAACAAGACTGTCGCACTCAACGTGCGAACTGTCAGCAAAGGCCGGGCACTCGTGCATTGCCTGTCAGTCACAAGAGCGGCTCGTTTCATCCTCCTCTCGAGGATGCTTTTGCGGACTTTTTACCGTCCATCAACAGACATCGCATTCTGCCCCGAAAGCAGGCCCGGCACATGTGGCGAGTCGCAACGCGTGCGCTGTTCACTCGTTCTCGTGGGACGAAAAGGAGCCGTGGCGCAATGTTCCGAACCGCGCTAAGGCTCGTGAAAGGGGCTCGCTGCCGTGCCGCTTCCGCGGCGAGGCCGTGCGCGCGCGAGTTGGCGGCACGCCGCGTGCTCTCTCACCGGCCGACCGTAGACGACGACTACGCCGCTCGATGGGACCGCTGAGCAGCGAGCATGCGCCTTGCGGTGCCCGACCGGAGCGCCGCTCGGGTCTGGCACGGATGTGGTTCCCGCGGCGTGCAGTGCCGAGCCCGAGCCCTGTGAGCGGCGGCCGTCGACGGCCGCTTGTCGTAGCGCCGTTTGTTGTGTCTGCGACGCGCTGTAGTACACGCGTCGCGCCGGGCGTCTCTCCCCGTCTCTTTCCCTCCGTTGGCAACCACACGTGCCGCGCTCTTGACTCCGGTCGCCCGAACACGGCCGTCGCTGCTGCCAGTCGGTTAACGCACGGCGGCCGCGAATCGCAACTCATGCCGCCCAATTACAGCGCTTTTCGTGTCCACCGCGAGAGTGTAGCCAGCAATTAGGCCAATTTGCACTACAGTCACGGTTGCGTAAGCCTGTTATATTTAAGCGCCGCGCGCTTGCATTCGCGCTGTTTAGTCCTTTTTTTAATGCTACTCATTCGTTTGATGGCCCCTTGCGGCCTCTTATGTGTAAGTCGTGTGCATTGACCATAACTCCGGCAATCAACGTTATAATGGCAAAAGAAAAAAAGCAATGCCGCTAAGGAAAATTCGCCTGATATATGTCAGCAGTATTCCATGTTAAACTCCGCTTCCTACCTGTACGGTGCCAATCAGCGCGCGGTTTTCTAATCTATATGTGTCTTCTAATTTGACATCTCAGCTGAACGTTACACCAGTGGCAGTGGTGTACGAAGCCACCGTATATAATGTGGATCCACCGCATACCCGCTAAATGTGATTGCGAATTTCGCATAAACTGCAGAGAGAGAGAGAGAAAAGAAAACGGAAAGGCAGAGAGAGTTCGACAAGACGCGCGTCTGGTATTGGTAGACGGCATACAAGGCAAAAGGGTTACACGATAAAACGAACAGAGAAAACAAACAAATTAAAACCGGAAAGCATCACTTCACCCGTAGGTGCACATCGACGTCACAATTGTACTCAGTTGCGATCGGAGAAAAATTGTCAGCTACGCCCACAGCCATGGCTGTACCACCCACAGTCATCTTGCATGAATGCTCCGTCCAATAGTGCTTGCTCGTTTACATGACGTTAAGAACCTCTCGCGTGTTTCAGATAGTTGACTTTACCATACAAACCCACGTTCGGGTCGTTGGTTCTACGTCGAAAGCTTGGACGTCCTGGTTAATTTCGTCTGGGACTCTCATATGCTGCTCAGCGAAGTGTAATATTTTAGGCAGTAGTGACGAACCTGCGGAGTAATTACATTAGCCGAGAAAAAGTACTTATGATTCAATCAGAAACCAGCTAGCACGACTGTCAGGCGTGCCGTGGTTCTGTGGGAGGAGCTTACATTTTTTGTGAGGTTGTCAACGACTTATAGTCACTGCGATGTGGACAGGTTGATTTCTGAGCTTGCGGCATTGCACTCTTGGTCATTATATGGGGAATACATGGAAGATCTCCGGGATATAGTGAATGAACGCTTTTGCTGATATAACTGAGCAATTTGCTCTGGTCGCTCTACATGGAACAGTTCATCAAGTTTAAGTATAGATAACTGCTGTGTGCTCCGGTTGCTAAGAAGTTCACTCATTCGTAGCTAACCTTAAAGTTGTAGATCTCCTCCAACCGCTATCTGTCAGGGTACAGTCTCCATTTGCTTATTGGAGGTCCCCCCAACTCAAATGGGCTGTATGTATGTACGTATGTATGTGGACATGTATTTTTGATCACGTGGCAGAGAGAGAGAAAGAATAGCGGGGAGGGGGTTATGCCCAATTGCGAGCAACCTCTGATTTTAAGCCCTGTTAATGGTTATGGTTATCGGGAAGCAACGCGTACAGAAGTGAGCCGCCGGCTGTATCTGTAGTTGAGAACAAATTCAGGTATTCTGACCTCTGCCTGGATTTGTGCTTCGCCTCTATAGCCGCTCCTTAGTGTTTTTCTTTTAGATTGACATTCAGTCATGTATATATCCTAAAGTTCAGCATATAGATCACATGAGTATATAAATTTTGCATAATAGCAATACGTTCGCTTAATGTTGAAGTTTCTGACACTGCTCTCCGGCTACCTGTTTTCTTTTTTAGTGTGCAAATAGTATCCAACTTAGAGTTTTCAGTGAAACTACTTCCATCTGCACCATAATTATATTGACGGTCAGCGCAAATAATTTGTTGAATTTTCCTCAAGCGATATGTCTGTTTTTCCATTGCGCATATAGTGCGGAATTAAAGCGGAACGTCGCGTGGCTGCGCCAGTTGACGCTTTCTTTCCCAGCGTTGGTAGTATCTTTATGGTCACGGCGCACGGGAAGACCAGTTGTTTCTCGTTTCAATCCTTGGCAAGTTATCGCGAGTCAGGCGAACCTCCTCCCCTTAGAATTAAATGGCCAGAGTCGTCTTGGATGGCGCTCTGCGGAGAGCGCGCGTCGTTTTTCCAGCCCACTTGCAATTAAGTTTAAATTTGCGACGCTTTGCACGTACGGCTAATCTACTTAGTAACAGCGCTTGCGCCAGCTGAGTTCCGCCGGGGAATTCATTGGAAGAGCCTTGCGATGTCCTTCAGAAGTGCACGCATATACCTGCGCGGCGGTCGTCGTTACCCATTCCTTTGGCAGAGCGCGCCGGTAGTCTTTAATTAGGTACCATAACCTCTCCCGCTGGCACGCTTGTGTGCGCTCTTTCTCTTGCCGACGTCCGCTGCGGATATACCGATTCGAACGCCGGCATCGATATCGCGCATTATGGCTTGTATTCTCCTTAAGCGCCTGCGGAGGGGACATTGAAATGCGCGGTGTGCGTCTCGCCCGCGTTCGAAGAGACGAGCTTTGTCTCCCTAATGGTCCGATTTAAAATGCGCGCACGGGTAATGGCTGGGCTCTCCTTCCAGTGTATGTGCTTTCGATATCGCCTCTCGCGTGCGGCTTTCACGGAGACGCCCGGCGTGATTACCTGCTTGGCGCTTCGATAAGCAGCGCTGTGAAGGTGCGTCGTTATAGTGGAAGGCGGGCGGGAGGAGGAGAGGTGCTCAAAGGGGCCTGCGATCTGTTCCAGGAATCGGCCGATAGCGTCACTCGCTTCTTGCTAACGTCTTGAGCGCTGTTGCTGGAAAAGTTTTTACTACAGTGTTTCTTCTGTCCACCGTTTGGGATGGATCCGTGGAGAGAAAGGTGCGTCTGCGCATGCGCGCACTGTGACCGAAGGGAAGTGGTGTACCTATGCATTTGAGCTCTCCATAGCAAGTTCAATTACACCTCCCGTATTTGATTGATGCGGCGCTTCCGAGCACCCGCGCCAACGTCGACTTGAGATCGGTGCACCTGAGGCAGCTCTCGATCCCGGTGAAATCAAACCAAACGCGAAACGTCTGTTGACCCGCTAGGTTTTCAGTGCAATTTAACGGGCGCTCGATTAAAATGCACCTCATTTTTCGTTTTCAATTTAAACTTTTTATGTCTTGTGTAGGGAAATGGAGTGAGGTATGCACTCATAGGTTGTTTTTTACGCTACAGTTGAGACACAATATTGTTCCTGAAATATTCTTTTGACCAAAGAGCCAGCAGAAATCCACATGTACCTATTTAACGAGAGGGTGCCTTTTTGCGTATTACATTTCGTTGCAGATTTAGTCGCTTTATACATTATCACTACCCTGAATTTCGTTCGCGGTTCAAAGATATTCACTTATTTTGTGCACAATAGGCCTTACGTGGAACTGAAAAAAAAAATGTGCATTTTTGACCGTTACGACATCGTCGCCATAGCGTTTAGGTCTACGTGGCTTGCATTGTTTATGTTTCGTCACTGCAAGATGCCCAGCTTCCGTTTAAACAAAGGATAATAGTATCAACGAACTCGCGACAACGAACGTGATTTATGACTGTTTCTTTCGTAGCGGATTGCAAAGATGCTGATTGGTCACCTGTCGTGGCTCCCTATAATAGAGCACAGCCGGTTGCTTGTTCTACGCGAACCACGCATTCGCCAAATTAATTTTTCTTCGCCTTCTTCGCGTCGAGTTTCCCACAAAGCACGCCTTTTTACATTATACAATAGTTTCTAAATCCCAACTCCCCGCACCTGCCGGTGTCTTCTTATTGTTTCCGTTGTATTTATCTTGCTATCCTCCGAAGACAGTGAGAGGCCGCGCACTACGCAGCTGAGGAAGCGTTGCGTATACATACGTATACGGCTCTCTGCACGGATCTTGAAAGACGTGGTTAACACTTACGTTTTCTTGCTCGTCTTAACCGTCCAGCACCGCTTGTTTTAATCATGAAGGCACGTACGCGCGATTACACGCCCTGCATGACGTGAGATTATTGCTGCACTTGGAGTAAAGGAGAAAAAAAAAAAAAACTAACGCGCATGTCCAGCGTCAGTGGCCGAGAGCGGTTTTAAGAGAACCTCGCTTTCATGTGGCTGCGCTCGTATCATTCCACTCCTGAAGGGCGAATGATAACCAGGACGACATTTTATATTTCGCGTTACATTTGTTAAAAAGTAAATAGTGCGTTCGGTCCTATTATTAAGAAACACGGGAGAGACATTTGCCCTGTAGCAGGCGTAGTCGGGCTGGTGATGAAATACTGCTTATTGGTGACGCAACCTTGTCGAGAGCCGCGGGGCTGTTAATTGTCGAATTTTACCATTGACAACATTTATATGTCGCCTAAGCGGACGACGCTTGCGATTAGCGGATATGACACAAATGCCAGACCGTTACATTCTAGCGAATTATAGCGTTCCCCGTTGAATCTCGGTGGTCATGCCGAGGAAATCAACGTTGATGCTTATGCGTCATTTCCGGCGCGCGGTAATGGGGGGAGTTTGATTTTTTCTCTTTTTTTTTCCCCCGTCTTTTCTCTGTTTCGGCACCCAAAGCGTTGATTTTTGCAATCTTTTCGTGAAAATCTTGATCTTATTTTAGACGCAGCATTGGAGCGGTATGGTTAATATATTTGCTTGATATTTCATGCTCGTTATGTACTCAATGACTCCCGGCCCTCACTGCAAATCGACTCATCTGGGACATATATTGTTTTGTATATGTAGAACATTTCTGACTTCGGGGAATTAAAGATTAGGCAAGAACTTTCTTTTTTTTTATTCAGCCGCGAAGTTAAATATGAATTTTTTTTTTTTTTTGGCTAAGAGACCAAGGGTGGAATAATGATGGGGTAGTGCGGAGGGGGCGGCATCCCCCCCCTCCTTTCCTAGGGCCAAGTGAAGCCTTGCTGGTGTGCTCGGAATCCTGTTCATGTATGAGTGAGGACTCTCAGAATTTGTGCTATTTTGCTTTATCCACAGTGACTTATCCTATGGGCTAGTTATAAATGAATCATGTCCACTTCAAGGGAAGTAAAATGCCAAAGTGCATTACCCTTTTAGTTGAGTTTGCAGAAACTAGGTATGCCATGTGGAGCTTCTATTTGCTTTTGTTTCTTGCTTTCTGGTATTCTGTTTTATTCCATTCCCTTAGCCCCTCGCTGGCCGTCATAAAGGTCTCGCTAAAGTATGAAGTGTATCACGCACGGGACAGTCTGACGCCTGCCACTGCCTGTCTGCCGTCATTGAGACGGAGCGGCGTTTACACGAATGCGATAGCTGGCGCATCGCATCGGTGTAAACTGCATCGTGCGCCACGAAATCGAACCACATCGATGCGCTGTGCGGTCGGGTTTCGAGACGGCAAATGTGCATTCACCAGATGCATGTGTGCGCGAGCGCATCGCATCGAGGGAGGGGAGAATTAAGGCCGCCGGCGTGAGCTATCCTTCACTCACCGGCGAGCCGTATACTTGCCCAAAAGAGGTTCCTGTTTGTTTCGGATGAAAGGGAGGTTCACTAGGAAAAGCGATACGCTGCGGTCGCATTTATCTGAACCGGTTGCAGAAAGTAAGTACACAGCTGAAGCTGAACCGGCTGAAGTACACAGAAACCTGACTGTGTGAAGTAGACCCTAACAAAAGTTGTACATGCGCGAACTTCAGTGCATGCTACACGGACACCGCTTATGATAACGTACGCATAGACCACATGCGTCTGACACGTGGTCCGTGACGGGCTGCTTGCGTGTGTCGGTTGGGTCCGCAGGTTGCATGCAGTAGCATTCCTACAAATAACCCTGGCCCTGGTTTCTAATCCAGACTTCCCACACTTCTATCACCTGTCAGTGAGAAGGATCAGTTCAGGTCGTCTTGGATTGGACGCTGGCTAGGCCAACAGGTTAGATAGCTGGCACAGCTCAGTAGTATACTTGCTGTTGGGCTACTTGGTGCATCTTCAGTAACAATAGGAGTCAGCGCCGAAAAACGACCACGTCCTGTGTATGTGTACTTTAGGTCGTTTTTCTTTTTCCTTTTTTTTTTCTTTTTCGCTATGTTTACTATTGATACTGGCATATCTCTTTTCGCCCTCATAACATTTCTACGACATAGGGACTGTACGTTACTCGTCTCCCGCCTGCTACGTTCACTGTAGTCTCGAGATGCAGACTTTTCTATCCTGGCCCATAGTGCAGAGTTCGTTCCTAACGCACGAGATCTTGTATTTTTTTTTTTTACCTTACTATGCTTAAGTATTTGATTTTAGACGCGTTGTTAAATGACACATGACGTGTATAAAACACCACACAAAAGGGAATATCGTATTTCGCTTCACTCCACAAACACGTGCAGTGCTTGTGTCATTAACATGCAAAATTAAGTCGGTAATAGTAAAGAACCTTGGTTTGTTGAATTGGGGTTCTATAGTCAATCATCGTTTTATGATTTGATTAGTTCAGCTTAACATTTTTGATTACATAAAACACGATTGCACTAAACATATACAGGTTGACAGGCGCATGCATGTCATGTAGCGATGTAATTTCTTGCCTTTCTAGTCAGCTTTTTCTTACCTGAACATTAAATGTTCACTCTAAGTCACACACCGCCTGTCCGCTGTCTGTTTCTTGTGTTGATGTGCCCTCGAACTTGTTGCATTTTATGCCCTCATCCTTTTCTGCCTCCACCAGTGTAGCGCCAGCTTTCTTAGAAGTGAGACATCGGGTTGGTTAGGTTTCGGAGCTCGGAAGGTGTAAGAATGTTAGATTTCTTCGCCAATTCCACAGTTAGGCTAAAATACGGTTTTGCATGGTATTGGTTCACTGTCGGGTCACTCGAGGAAGCGTATATGGTGTGCCATTGAGTTTCCAGAGCAATTAGTCAGCTAAGACAATGCTTGTGTGTGTGTGTGTGTGTGTGTGTGTGTGTGTGTGTGTGTGTGTGTGTGTGTGTGTGTGTGTGTGTGTGTGTGTGTGTGTGTGTGTGTGTGTGTGTGTGTGTGTGTGTGTGTGTGTGTGTGTGTGTGTGTGTGTACACTATAGACCGGGATCATTTAGCCTCGTCGGCAGGGTTCTTGAGGTTTCTTCTTCTGGTACATGTTCCGCTCTTGCACGATAGGTCCTGTGACAAACTCGGACGAGATATGCTTTGTGTGCATTAGGAGCTCATTGTTTTCGCTTCAAAGCTCGTCAGCATGACGAATTTTATGCTGAAGAAACACACGAAATACCTAGGAATGTATGCACCTCATTCGCCCGTGTGGCATTGCTCCTTAGTTACCTGTACAAACAACCAAGGAGAGAGAGAGAGAGATGAAGAGGAAGGCCGGGAGGTTAACCAGATATTAGCATCCGGTTTGCTACCCAGCACTGGGGTGGGGAAATAGGGGCCGGAAAGAGGGTGTAGAGAGAGAGAGAAGAAAAAAAAAAGGAATGCGAAAACTGCTTATGGATGCAACTGCAACATCTACGGTGACAAACTAAGGCTGTGCATGTGCGACGTGTACTCGTTTTGTAGCGTTGCCTGAAGCCCGCAAAAGCGTGGGTTGTAACTATGTAAAGTAACGACTTCGAAGCGGGCCAGCCAGCGGGCTTGAGTAAGTTACGTTGTGATGACTCCGGCCCGTAATACGCGGGATATCGCAGCTGCACTTCAGTGTTTAAGGTGTATCCATCGCGTTTGTTCAGGTGCATCGTCTCGCTTGTGACTTTGCTTCAATTGCTACAGTACAGGCTACGCACGGACCGGCAGCGCCAGACAGCATGCCGCTTCGTGTGTAAGTCAACACGTAAGTGCTGCAGCTTTCCCTGTCCCTGCGTGTAGCGCGCAAGAGACACAAAATCACCATATGTTGTGCTACTCTTCTTGGTCGAGGTATGCCAAGAGAGAACAAAAAAGTAGGACAAAAATGCAGCATTAAATTATGTATGGTGATAGCACGCGCAGCAAACGTGTTACTGCCTTCTGAAAGACAACCTATCATGATCCGATGCCCCCCCTTCCTTCGTATTCTTTTCTCTTTATTACACTGCCTCAAGCTCGCCCCTTGCCTCAATAAATAAAAAAAAAATTGAAATTGCTAAATACGGTAATGAATGCGCGGACCTCGCAGGAAAAGATTGTTAAACTTCACCACGTTGCAGCTGCAGTGAAGCAGACGACGGTTAGAGGGCGCTCCCGCTAATTTGCTGCTGTGCGATAGTTCTGTCGTGAAATGTGATCGTGTTGAGGAAGACACACCAACGTTTACAGACGACAACACGGCTTCAGCGCTTTCTGAACCAGCAATCAATGACAACCGAGGAAAAACAAAAAAACAAATTAACACTGTTGCATTCTGTTCTAGCCAATGTCCAGGGAGAGCTCCCACCGCAATGAGGGATGGGGGGGTGGGGAGAGAGCGAGAAAACATTGCATGCATTCACCGTTACTGACTCACATTCACATTTTTTAATGGCTGGTGGGTCAACAGAAGAACCTTCAATACAAGCGGTTGCGGTCGTTCCGCCGAGCGCAGTGGAAGCAGAGGCGGCTAGCTTACATGGCCCCGGTGACCTCCCGCACGGTGGCGCCGCCGCCAGTCGAAAATGGCGCTGCTCCCAAATAGCAGAAGCTCGTTGTCGTTACGAGTAATGTGATGGTGTTATATATATATATATATATATATATATATATATATATATATATATATATATATATATATATATATATATATATATATATAGAGAGAGAGAGAGAGAGAGAGAGAAAGAAATAGGAGGGGGGGGGGGGAGGACCCGCACCACTTCAGTGAAATGTTATACGAACGTTTCCAAGGTCGAGCACATAGGGTTCTTGGTTTTTATTGGCACATTTGGACCATTGAGGTGTGTTTAAAATTATCACTGGATTTAAATTTTCGTTTTCACCTCAAATGAGTTGCTGTCGGTGTTGCGCTGAAGGTACAATGTTTCTGCCACGTAATGAATTCGACCTGTTGCAACATTTCGGATGACATCGGTCAGGAGGACTGCTCTGAAAGGAACCTCGAAGGAAACACTTTTTTTTTCTACGTAGATCATCAATAATAATCAGCTCTCTGAAACAGTAATGATCACTCGCGTAGTCGCGCGAAAACAAACGCGTCGTGTTCTGTACCCGCTTTCTTTAAAACGAAATCCTGATGCACTTCCTAATGTAACGATGTTAAGCCATATTTGGCCTCGTTATCACTAACTGCAGCTGGTTGTTTTCCAGCTCGTTAAGCTAACTTGGTTGTAAAAGCAGGTACCCATTTCGCATAAACTCATAGCACGTATCACGTTCTTTGACGCTGCTAACACAATCGTCGAAATCACGAGTAATCGACTGAACATACGTCGTCACAATGCGCCGTCGAAACAAAACCCTTACAGCGAGGTATAGTAACATTGCGGGTAGCACCGGTGCGTGATAGCGCGAGCGCCGTATATCGCTATTTTATAGCCACCCACCCAAGGAAATCGAATGAAGCACTCATGCTGTATTTCGCGCCAATAAAAATCGCTGTTTATTGTACTTGTAGGACGATTTGCCTAATATTAACTTTGACCGAGTAGTTGCGTTTATTAGTCGAGCATATTCTATAGGAGTCTTGCGCTAGTAAAACGGGCTTATGAAGCGCTTGTAACGACGCGACGCAGTTGCAACGGTTTCGCGCACTTCGCTTTTACCAAGAGTAGTGCTCAGCAAGATACAAAAGGCATCCTGGTAGCTTAGTGGCTATGGCGCTGAGCTGCTAAGCTCGGGGACGCGGGTTCGCTTCCCGGCCACAGCGGCCGCGTTTCTATGAGAGCAAAATGTAAGAACGTCCGTATACTTGGACTTAGGTGCCTGTTGAAAAATCCCGGCTGGCCAGAATTAATATGTAGACCACCCCCCACCACGGCGTGCCTCATAATCATATCGCAGTTCTGGCTTGGAAAACCCTTAAAAGGAAATATTACTTAGGGGAATAACTTGATACATCTTAGTTTCGAAGTCGAGACTCGAAACACGTTTTCTGTGGCGTCTAGAAGTCCGGTGTTTACGTAGTCTGTGGCCGCCCTATCTGTCATAACCGCGAAGATTTCCTTCTGTTCTTTGCGTATTTCCTTGCATTAGCGAAGTATGTCCTCATCGGATGGAGAAATTAACTCTCTTTTTTTTTTTTTTTTTTTTTTCAGCTTGCTCTGGCGCCAAGATTATACACAAGCTTTAAAGACGCAGAATGGCGAAATAACTTGTTCGCTCGCAAACTTAACCTCACGCTAAGGACACAGTATATATATGCGCTGTTTAGTCGTTAATACTAAGATAGGTTGTTTGACACTGAGGTGTAAAAGGACGTCATCGAGGCGGGAAAGTGCGTTGATTTCCAATTAACTGATGGCGTCACAGCAAAGGGAGCCAGACAAGCGTCACAGCCTCCATGTTGTAACTTTCGAGATCTGGATGGCTGTCTTTGCTAAACAAGCTGATCTCAAAATAACGACAAAACGGGGCTTACACATCGATTTTACTGTTTATTTCTTGCTGTCATGACGTCCCGCCGCGGTGGAGCAGTGCGGTTATGGTGCTCGGCTGCTGACCCGAAGGTTGCGGATTCGATCCCGGCCGCGGCGGTCACATTTCGATGGAGGCGAAATGGTAGAGGCCCGTGTATTGTGCGATGTCAATGCTCGTTAAAGAACACCAGATGGTCGAAATTTCCGGAGTCCTCCACTACGGCGTCTCTCATAATCATATCTTGGTTTTGGGACGTAAAACTGCAGCTATTATCTTGCTGTCATGACGCAAAGCAAGTGATGAGACAAATTAAGGTCGAAGCGGGAAGCTTGGGCGCTGCCGTCGTTTAATGCGCAGTACACGGCGGGAGCGTCCCGGTAGGCTATACTATCGTACGATGAGCGCATGCGCACTCGTAGGAGCCGATATCGGTTTTGGCAAGACTGGAGCGTTGTGCTAAAAAACACTTTAAAAAGACTATGACTTCCTGAGGACGTCCGTGTCTTAAGTCTTAACTGTGGGCTGCGGTTGCTTCATGTAAGGTGAAGACTTAGGTGAAGATGAAACGCTAATGCAATGTGTTGTTAATAAAGGAAGCCTGGTATTAACAGCAAAAATTCTTAACTGGATTTCGTGACATGATGTGGAATTCCTTCATTATTCGTGCTCGCCTGGGTCGACTGAAAGTTTTTTGATGAACCTATAATTTTTTTCAGTATAATTCCGATAACCCTTTTATGTGGAAGCTAGCTTCTGGTACTCTTTTAACGAAGACACGCTGTAATTTCTCGCACTCCTTGGGTTTATGGAAGTTTTTTACTTTGAGATAAGATATCGAATGGGTAAAGTGTGAAAATGTAAACTCCCGTAATCTCGATCAGTGCTTTCCTTGACGTGCCACAACTTCCCACTAAATTTCGCTTCTGGTTTTAAAGGGACACTAAAGGGCAAAACGATTTTTCGCGTATTAGTTAAGTACAATTTCACAATCTCGAAAACACCACTCTTACCGCGACACGACGCTTGGTAAGCGAGAAAACACGCGAAAAGAAAATTCGGGTGGAGACGCCACCTTGAGATTCCCGCACCAAACAACGTGACGTCATAGATTCTGAAGGCGTCTACTGAGTCCTACGTAGCTTCTAATCGACAAAAATGAGGTGCACTGTCATCTGTGGGTGCCATAGACCTAGCATACGAAGTTTCAGAAAATTTCATCGAGCCAATGTCGCGAAAATACGAAAAATACATTTGGAATTTCTGACGTCACACGCGCAGATAACGGCGCCAAATTTAAAAATAAAACTTCAACCTTGATTTTCTCCGCTAATAATGAACTTATGATACTGAAACATATGGCATTAGAGTTCTCAGAGTGCAGTTTGTCAATCTATACCAAGTCATTGTTTCGCTTTAGCGTCCCTTTAAAGGTGGTGTCTTGTGTCCTTGTTTTCGTAACTACAGTATACGTGAGCTACCCCTTCTCGGGTCTTTTGCATATTTTCGCGGGCCGTCCACTTTCTAGGAAGTGCATTTAGGCCACGTACTTTCTAAATTGGCCCGCAATCAAGCAGGGCGGAGAAAAAAAAAAGTGTTACCTTTCGTCGCTTTGGGCCGTGCGGCTGGAGGGAAGTTGGGAGGTTAAATTAAGCTCCTGCCGTTGTTTTACGGCGCCCACGATTCTTTGCGTTCTTCTTTGTTTTTTTATTCTTTTTTTTTTCTTTTTACTGCTTTTGACGCCAGTGCTGGAGACAGGACCATTAGTGTCAGGGCCGCCTCACACAGCCTGGTTGCTGCAAATCATTGTGAAGCAAATAGAGCGATCGTAACGACCAGCTTTGTCTGGAGCGCAGAAAATGTTCACAATCTTTCCGCCGCTAGGTGGCGAATGGGTTTTCGTTTGTCGGTCAGCTGTGTCCACAGAGGGCCTCTGTTTTACCTGTTATCCTCCTCTTTTCGCGGTGCGCGTGCTTCGAACATGGGTCAGCCAGCAGCTTCACAAAGGGTCGGCAAAGCTTGCTCCCGTCGCATACACGACGCCGTGCATGTTCGCATGTGCTGTCGCATTACACCCCGTGGCTTGGGTACTTCATTGATCTCTAGCTGTCTGAAGCGTTTCCGAGTTCAGCTTTTAACACGTCGGACGTGTTTGAAGAAAAAGGAGCTCGTGCGTTTATGAAAAGGTCTCGTTTGCTCTCTGTCATGTATATCTATTATTCACCGCATGCCAACCTAGGGAAGCTTTGTTTCAGCTAATGTATCATTCATACCCGCCAGCCAGTCACCTTTTGTAAATGCTTGCTGAGTACTTGTTTGGAAAATTGTTCGCGTGCTTTCCCCTCTGCGTGTCAAGCGTCGCTCGTGTTCAGCCGCCTTTCGCAGACAAGCTTTAGTCGGGCAGCGATAACCACGACATTATGCAAGAATTGCAAAAACAAATACGGGTCTCCTCTGTCTGGCAAGAGTGTATTTTGTCTTGTTTATTTTTCCTCTCGTACACCAAATTAGCTTAGACTGATAAATTAATCGTTGACAGCTCTGTACTCGATTATTTTATGATCATACATTCATTATTAGAACAGACTAAAACAGAAATAGTCAGACTCATTTTTGAATCTCGTGCCGATACCCCAGTGTCTGAATGCCAAGCCAGTGTGACGTCACTGATTTCAAAGTACTTTTCTCGTATTTTGACCACATTTGATCATAAAATTACCTCGAACTTTCGATGTTAAGTCTCTGGCTCCCTTAGAACAGAATTTGTTTTACAGCAGAGCTGTTATGCCCGCCGTTTGCCCGACTATGATCGCGATGTAGAAAAGAAATAATCACGCCGGCGCCGCCGCGTCAAGACAAGTTAAGCATAGCTGTGCCTAGTTAAGATAAATTGGTCATAGTCAAGTCTAATTAAGCATAGTTGAGCATGGCAAAGCATAATTAGATTGATATCATGAAGCTAATGAAGTCAAATTCCAATTAGTCCTAATTAAGTCGAGTTGAGATTCTGGTGTGCCTAGTCTTGCCGAGCTCGGCAAGATGTGTCAAGGCAATCCTAATTAACTCTAATTAAGGCAATCTAATTAGCACTTATATTTTGCTAATTAAGCCTAGGTTGACTTGGAATGCAAGTTAATCGAGACCAACCCTCGAATATGCAAATTCGGCTAATTAAGCTACTTGGTGCTGTGATTCCCAATCGAACCCGATCAATACCTAGCCAATACTTGTGATTTACAATGTGATCACGTGAACACTTTGTGCATCGGCGTGTGAATGCACGTGCACCTAGTCAAGCCAGGACCAGCCAAGCGCCTACTAGCTCTGTTCCAGCCTTGCGTGACTCAGTGCAAGCTGTGCAATGTTTTATTGATGAATAATCATGCAGGCCACTATAGCACACTCATTCAGAATCTGTGACGTCACGGCGAGTTGGTGCGGGAACTTCAAGGGAGGCAGCGTCGCCACCCTTTTATTATTTTAACGTCTTTGCTAGCTTGCCAAGCGTCTTCTCGCTGCAAGAATCGCGTTTCCTTTTTTTTTATGAAAGCGCAGTTCTTTAACAGCACTGAAATACCGTATTTACTCTAATATAACGGGATTTTTTTTTCTTCCAAATTTTTGCTAACCATAGTCGACCCTCGCTCTGCAATAGAATATCGAAATAACTATGTATTCTTGAACGCAATGAAAGGTCACCCCTCGCGTTGCAATCGAGTAAATATGGTAATATTTGTTTTCTCTTCAGTGTCCCTTTATTCACTACATTTTTTTTTTTGCGCGAAACGTTACTCTTCCCAAAGCATTCGTGTGTATCATTGTGGTCGGAAACGTACTTGTTTGTTGTTCAGGAGAAATTTGACGTACACAGTCAAAAAAAATAGTTTGGCCACAGTACAGGCACGTATGCTTGCCACTAATAGACGGTCAGCTCACCTCTGAAAAGCAAGTTAGTATTGGGTGAACTCATTAATATAGCGTCACAGTCATTGCCAGCTTTGCGCGTAAAGTAATACGCGCCTTTACCTAGAGCTAAATCATCGATGCTAACTGACACGTGGTTAGTACGACAGTATTAATACGGCTACATTATGGCAAAATACTAAAGAAGCAATCCTCGGGACACTTTTATGATTTATCTTCAATCAGTTCTGAAATATGCGTCCGTCGATTGTGAATCACGTGAATACAGACATTGTGTTGATAGAGGGAGCAGCCGAAGCACCGATAGAAGATGCGCCTGTTGAACAGCACTGCGTAGCAGCTCAGATCGCGGCAGCGCGTCTTTAGTGATTCGAAGCGGCGCTCACGACCAAATGCGTCAGCGTGCCCTGAGGTGCACGCAACGAAGCTCGCCTTTCGGTCCGCGGCGTCTGTTCAAACGCCGGCCACGTGAAACCGCCGCGTAGGTCGTAGTCTGGAGTTCGAAGAATCTGATATGCGGAGGGGATTGTTCGTTTATTGTCTGCGACGTCACTTGAGAACCTGGCGGTCTGCTGTCCTGTCTCATATAGTTCTCTGACGTCACCAAGCGTCGCTGCCACCTCCAGGGCTAAACATAGCCCATTTATGTCGAGGCGCGCTAGAAGTTCCTTTGCCCGTCACTTTCTGCCGTCGTTGAGTCGGGTCACGCCACCGTCTTGCGTGTGGCACGACGTGATACAGCACAGCAGAGACTGTTCCAGTCAGTCGTGCCTGCTGGTGGGTGGACATACGCTCAATGACACGCATCTATGCCTTCAATTCACGAATTAGTGGTCCGTCACTTTCAGGCAAAGGTTCATTACAGGTGGCCTCTATGTATTTGGACATTTCGAATCTCCGAGATGCTTCATCTAGCGGCATCTTACCAGAAGCTCCGTAGACGCAGCCTTATTGCGGGACGCAGAACCTGCTCAAGAAGGCATTTACGCCGAAAGCTGCTCGTGAATGGTTTCACTCGCGCTGCATTCATCGTGGCTCCGTGCTTCCTTTGCACGCACGCGCAGCACCGCTAGGCTCGCGGTGACGCACGCTGACTTCGGGCGCGCGCGTGGCTTTGCCATCGGGGCTGCCGCCAGGGTTGTAGGGGCGCTGCTAGTTTCCCGGACGACACGCCATTCCCCACACGGGGAGCTCCGGTCTGCATGTGCGGGCTTGGGTTGCCGCGGCGGGGCAGCAACGCCGAGTGACAGATGGCCAGTCCCCCCCCCCACCCCTCGTTGCGGCCGCGATGCCCCCCTCTGCGCTCTGTTAGCGCTCCCTTCCGCTTTTCCATTGGATTGCGGACTCCCGCTAGGCACACGCGGTCAGTCGCCTTCCTGCCCCGTGACTAGCCTAGCCCGTCTGTTCCTCGCTTACTCTGCACTCATTTCCAGGCACACCCTGCTCTCCCGGAGAGCTGGCTTCTCTGGGCGCGTAAACGCCTCGTCTTGTCTCGTTCCTGTATTTCGTTTTCATGTATATATTTACAAGCTGGTGTACCTGATGGAGCCGACCTTGAGTGAACGGGAGACGCGATGGGCTTGCGTACTCTTCGACACGGCAGCGCCATGCACATACCTCTACTCTCTCTCTCTCTCTTTTCCTGGTGAATGAAGTAGAAAGTCAATGGTGATTTCCTTCAGGCGTGTTGGCTGGTCATTACGCAAACACGAAGGTGCGGAAACGTTCCCATTTCAGTGATGACGTGCAGACACCCGTTGCATTTAGTTTTTGCGTGTCATAGACATTTTTTACTCGAGAGATTTGTCACTTCCGATACCGCGAGGTGAATTTCAATCATATATATCGTTATTTTCACTTTTAAGCATTCGTCGCAAGTTTCTTCGTTTAAACAAAGGTATGTGAAAGTCTTTCAACATCGGCATTTCCTCGTGAGCCCGCTCCTCGCCGAAGAGCAGCTGCCGTTTCCACCACTTCCTCGCCATCATAATCGAGCTGTACAGGACTCAATATCAGCACCAATGTGCATTAAAACCCCCCCCTCCCCCCCCCCCCCCCCCCGCCCCATCCTAATCTCACCACTACCTTCGCCAAACAAAGGACTTTTTTTTTTAAATCATTATCTGATATAAATAGGATTAAGATGTTACCCATCTCAAGTGATGCCGATGGGCGTCGTTTATGATCCTAAGAACGCCTGCGGATACACTTCAAGAAATGCTTATTATTGTCGGTGATCTACTAATGGAAACACGGTGGACACGTTTTTCAGGTCCACGCAGGGACGATCAGGCAGAGAATCTGCTAGCCCAAACTGCCGGGCTTTGCCGTTGTAGGCTGTCCCAATACCTCCGAGCAGAAAGTGTCTGTGTACATTAACGCGCAGTAGCTCTATTATTTTACTTGCTACCACAGGTCGGGTTTGATTTATGACGTGACAAGCGACAGTTTGAACAAACATTCCTTCTTTTTATCTGTCTCCACTTGGCACTATGGCACTGCAGAAAATGTAAAATATGATGCTAGATGTTGAAACTGAGCTGATGCAATCATTATTCGTTGTTGGAGGTAATCTCCTTTAGGTTTCTACTGTTAATCGATCATCGTGTCAAGGCAAAAGAGAATTTTCTCTCTGGTTCTGTGGTTAAGCGGTTATTTATCGTTACCGTCCTTTCCCTTCTTGCGACCTCACGGTGGCCATATGAGCATGTAACAGACTGATTTCTTCCATTGCCCCTAATATGTGTTAGTAAGCAACGGTCTTTCACTTGTTTTGCCCCTCCGCAAACGGGTCATTCAACAATGTATCCGGTCGAAGTGAAATCAGTCGCGATCGCACTTGTACGCACGGGGCAAGAACGCGGTATCTGTGACAGATATTTGTTGTTAACAGCTGCAATTGCATTGACACGTGCAGTGTGTGTCGTGAGCGCGAGTACCTTGTGTCCAGCTTCTACACTGGGAACGTGCCGAGCGCTGATTACCATTCTGTCGCGCCGACAACGCGTAAAGACAGCGCTAAAGGCGTAATTGGGACTCATTTTCGCGCTTATCGCTCCTCCTCTTTTTTTTCTTTTTTTTTGGTCATATGTGGCGCCGTGCACCGCTGCAGTGACAACCGGGAGGCGACGGAGCGACACGCCAACACGAGTGGCGAGGGAAGAAGCGAGGGGGATGTTCCCTCGTGTGGGACGCCGAAAGAGCGTCATGTTCAGCGGAGGGGGGCATGCGTGGTCACGTCCGATGCGCTCGGCGTTCGCAGGTGACGCCACAGGAAGTAGCGGTTCGTACGGCTCAGTATACGTGCAACACCTCCGCTCATTCGTGCTTCGGCAACTGTTCTCTTGTCTCCGTTATCTGTATTTTCAATGTGTGCGAGCGTTTCGTTTGTCTAAGACGTTGCCTGTTCCTTTTCGTCTTCGATCTCTGCGTCGTGCGGGCGCCGCTTGGCGCGAGTGCTACCCCTCTTATCGGTTCCTGTGATCTTAGCGCGAGCGCGATGATATCTCTTGGCGCTCGACGAACGGCCTCTGCTTCTTGCGAGCCGACTAATCATGCGGAAAAAGACGGAACACAAGTCCTCTCTTCGCTTGTCCGTTACTTTTTCGCACTGCAATCTC
Organism: Rhipicephalus appendiculatus; assembly: GCA_030522465.1. NCBI lineage: Eukaryota > Metazoa > Arthropoda > Arachnida > Ixodida > Ixodidae > Rhipicephalus > Rhipicephalus appendiculatus. Next base: position 12,577,330 of record JALIZH010032945.1, on the reverse strand, counting down.
AACAAGACCAAACTATCGTCACTCTTCTTACGAGCAGGCTGCCACGTGCTAGCAACAATGGCAAGCGCTGTTTCCGTGCCTGCATCTTTGCATTCGTCCGGGCGCATGTTTGCTTGTCGGTGCTACGCTTCAGAGGATTGTGTGAGCACGGCCTGAAGGCTGCATTTATACATGGGTGCGCGTGTAGAACAGGCTCGTTATGGCCGAAGGCATGTATTAAAGGAGTACTGACACGAATTTTTAAATATTTTCGGGTTGTTGCTCTAAATAAAAACGCGGGTGTCGAGAACCCTAAAAAGAGTGTCGTGGTGCTTAAGAATGCACTGAATATATTTTTAATACCGCTACCTTAAAACAGCAATTTCGGTATCGGGAGGGTGGCTTCGCAATGACTGGTCAAGAGAGGCCTGACGTCACGGGAAGACTGCAACTCGCGACATATTAGCAACAGCGGCCTGTTTGCGGTCAGTCGCACGTGGTTCATGTAAACAACGATGAGTAAAGTTTTCTTCCAGAGACTCTGACAGTGATTTCTGCGATTTAGGCTGCATGCAGGACGCAAATTTCGCAAACCCAGTGCACTGTGTTGACTTGTCGTGATAATGTCGATTGCGGTGGGGCTGGCTTGCAGATTCTGGGCGACGAACTTTAAAATCAAAGTAAAATATTTTGTACGCGTTGTCTGGCTCCGGTGTGTGGAGAGCGATGACAGTGCACACCATGGAAACGAAAGATGTCCCTTTTAGGGTGCCTCAAAAATCGTGTCAGTACTTTAAAAGGGCATCCTGTGCCATAGTTCGTTTAAGCCGGTGGTGTTTATATAACGTGTTTAGGCTACTTATTGTAAACGAATCACCGAAGCCAAGTTTGATTACTGCGTATGCGCAGTGCTGCGGGTGGATTATTTGTGCGATGTTACGGAAACAATGTCAGAGTCTCATTCTCAATTTGGATCTGATTGAGATGTTCTTGATCGGGCTGATGCTATACCGGCTTGGCAGTCGTGGTGACGCTAGAGCTTATCATCAGTTGGGTCATACGTAACTGCTGGAATTAAAAATGAAGCTGCGATTTTTGTTGGAAATTTCAAGTTTCCATAACGTGAATATATGACGAACGAATATTGTACTACCTCTAGTCGAAGCAGCCATTAATTTTCATTTTCGCAAAAAGGTTGACCTCTCGGTGGACTTCTGCACACCCTGTCATAGTTCTAGCCACGCTAGGGTGGCTAGAATGGGCTGCATTTCTAGCCACCCTAGCCACGCATATGACTAAGCTAGTCTGCTCATCCAGTCGACGTTCAAACGTTCTGTACATTGTTTATTGTCGTGGCATTCCTGCTCGGCCTCTCCTTAAACATTCTGACGATTGGAGTTGCTTTCTCGTGAGTTTGAACACGTGCAGGACCAGTTCCTTTTCTTCCGTTTAGTATTTCTCTTCGCCCGACCGCGTACTGTCTTCCTTCCCAGAGTTGACTATAGAAGCTCCTAGATCGTCCATTCTTTTTCCCCCCATTATAGAATTCCCCCCAGACTTCTCGTTAAGCAGCCGTGCATTTTTCTGCCTTTTTTCCTAGGAAGGCTGCTATATGGCTATTTCCAGGCGATCCGCAGCTGCACGCGCAAGTGTCCCCCCTAGCCTCAGGTGACAAAGGCCATCTCACTGTTCGTTTCGACCACCGACAGTTTAAGTTGTCTGGGGGCGTGATCTCTCTCTCTCTTTTTTTCTTTTTCCCTCGTCCCTAGAAAGCCGCATGGCCATTGCTCTGCCCAGGCTTCGGAGAACAATTACTGCAAGCCGTGGGTGTCTCCAAAATTGTCTCCGTGTCTTGGGCCTCGCGGATTTCTTAGCCCGTGGGTGCTTGCTCTCCCATCTGCAAAGCCTAATGGCGTACGCAGAATGCGAGAGAGCCGGTTGGGAGAAAGTGTGGGGGAGGAAAGAGAAGAAAAGGAGGCGCACTGGTCGACGCTGCTTGAGTGCACCCCTGAACGCTTCCGTCTGTAAAACAGACCAGGAACAATGGCAAATCTCTTCCGGGGACTGGGCGCTATGCTACGACGCTGCTTTGTTTCTTTTCACTGCAGCCTGGCTGCCATGTCCCATCTTTTGTCTTCTCCTGCTGCGTTTCCTTTTTATCGCTGTCGTGCGTCCTTTAGCCACCTCAAGGCCATGACAGCGTGAATCCGGTGCGCCCAGCCGTCGCTCTGCGTTCTTCTCGGGATCGTCTTCCCTTTGTGCCTGGTTCCACGGCATTTGAAACAAACACTGCTGCGGAGAGCGCTGTCTTCTCGAAAATTCTGGCGGGCAAGGGCGCTGGGTAACGTGTGCACAAGGTGGAGGGGGGGGGGGAGATTTGGCGTCGTCGTGAAATGCAACTGCCGTCTGGATGGCTGTCACTGGGACGTATCGAGCTAGAGTCGAACACGACTGCAGGGGCTCCTCTCCGCGGGCTGCTTTTCTTCCAGGGATTAAAGCTTTGTAATTAGCTCTCCGAGCAATAATTACGGTCGCCCTTCCGTACCTTCCCTCGATCAGCGTGCATTCGGGCGTCGTGGATGACCTTGGCGGCGCGCCCCCTTTCCCCGCCGTCGATTTTTGTTCTTCGCCACTGCCAGTGCCATTTGGAGAAGGTGGCGCGCTTTGAGGAGGCTATTTTGTCGCCCTCGCTCCTTGTCTACATCTGCGGCGAGGAGGAGAGCCACCGTACGCGCGCGGCCGGACGAGCCCCGAAAAGCGTCGTGAAAAATGGTGGCGGTTTTCCTGATGACAACGCTGCCAGTAGCTGTCGCCCGTCGCCGTTGTACTACTGACCGGAATGCGCCATGAACATTAGTGGTCCTGCGGCAGGTCAGCGTGACGGACGTTCTTATGACCGCGACGCTGCTGACCGTGCGCGTTCGAATGCACTGCAGTTCTTTTAAGGTGAATTCCTATGTGTGACTAGTGAAGGAATGAGATTCTGTTTTGAAAACAAAATACGAAAACATCGAGTTGTGTGAATAGCCCTGCACGTAGCACTTAAATCATGAAATATTTTTTTGACACAGAAACCTGAACATGACTCAGAAAACATGACCAAAGCAAAAGAAAGAAACGGCAAGTGCGACAAAAAGACCTGGACACAATGGCGACGGTAGGTGTGTTGCTCGGGTATTACTCGCAGTTTACTCTACCGGCCCTTCAGACTGACTAGTGCGATTGGCACTTTGAACGCGGTCCTTTCGTCATGCGTCATTTCCTTGAGGCGCATGGCTTGCGGCAGCAGCGTGTCGCTCTTCTTTCCCACTTGACCCTGCTATCTAGTGTCCCACACTTATGTTACATTGAAACGACATTGATGGGCCAGTTGCTGTCTCAGCTGATTCTATTAAAAAGCGCGACGCTCAATCCGCGTAGGCCGCATGTAAACACATCCCTAGTTCGAGAAGCATATCTCCGTAGAGCAACCACCGTCTGTTAAGCTAGACGACCCCAAGCAAGCGTGGGCAATGTTCCCGTAGTACTCGTATAGGAAAGTGCAGCTGCCGTAAAGTCAGCGCAGCTGCGGTTGTGTACAGTTCCTTCACCTCTCAACTTAACACACACCATGAGCGCGTAGTATCTCAAAATGCGAAAGCGTATGCGCACGATATCTGGTCTAAGTTGCATAAATGTTGTGACATTCACTTGTTAGTGTTGTCAGCGGCCGTTCTTCCGGGGGAGTTTGCAATTTTTTGACCGGTTTCGTATTCGATTCCTGGCGCCACGAGGTATGTGAGTTTGGGCTCGTCTTTCTCCTTATGCGTATGCTTTTGGCGTAATTAGAATGGCTGCGTGGCTTGAGCCAGTGTTCTAAACCCTTCCGGGTCAGTGACACTTAATCTTATACGGGGATATTCCGCGGAAACTATAGAGCAAAATGGCGTAGCGAGCGTTTGGACATTCACCATGTGTTTGTCGGTTTGACAAAACCTATTATTCCGAGGTGACCACTTGCTTGACTGTTACAGTTGCACGAGTCTTATTCACCCTATAGACTTGGAACACATCCCTTAATGTGGTGGTAGTCTTACTGTTTTTATAAAAGATGACTCTCTTCGCGCTTCTACACTGGCTTTGAAAACGCTGTTTTTCACCAGGGCAGGATAACACCGAGGTGCCATATCACTAAAGTTGTGTACCCAATGTGGTGTGTAATAGCAGGAATGTAATTTCATTGCATTATGCCTTGTAGCTGACCCAGCTGGGCTTACGCTCCCAGATACAGGGAGCGAAAATTAACACGCGAATCACGACACCCAATCGACATCTCTATGCTCACGATGGAACACTCCATCGAATTAGGGCTCCCGTTAAACGTAAACAGGTAGTATGGCTGGCATCGCTTGATTAACGCTGTGGTGCGCGGGCAATTGCAAGAGGTGACACTTCTAAACATATCAAACCGACAATTATTTATTGGTGCATTCTGTTCGCGTGCCGCACCAACGATGGTTTTCCTTTACGCACTCAATCACGGCTATTCGGATAAACAGTGACTTTCGATATCTTCGCATAAGAGCACATCAGTGCCACGAGAGCGTAACCTTCCAGCTCGTTCTAAAATCCTGACGCCGCTGTCACTTGTCGGCTGCTTGCAGTACGCCTTTATCGCCTGCGTTTTCCAATCGATCCCGCACCCATTCGGCGCTTGGTCTGCGAAATTCCGACCGTTTTATGGACACCTGAATCAGGAGCAATATTCCATCAGTTTTGCGATAAAACGGGAGATAGGTTCGCGGGTATTAGAAGACGCCCACTGGCTATCTGTACGGACCCCCCCCCCCCCTTCCCCCCCGTTCCGGTTTTCTTCGAGATGAGAAAGCGAAGTCGTAGGTGGTGCCTTTTCTCCATTTCCTAGACACCTTTTCTTCCGCTTCTCTTCTCTTTTTTTCCCCCTTTTTTTGTTTGTTTGTTTGTTTGTTTGGGTTGTTCTTGCTAAGATGACTCACGGGGCCTCGCAGGTCACGCCAAGAGCCAGTAAATATGCCACTGTTGTTCGTTTCCACCACGTCGCTGGCTTGTCTGGAACTTCACAGTTCGTTTTGGCATTTGCAGAGGCGCCCAATCGTGTTTAGCTTCGCGCATTTTGTTAGCTCTTCTAGTTTCCTTACCTTCGTTCATTCCATTTTCATTCCGTCGCTTGGTTATCACGCAGGGTGGGGTGTGTCCAAGTGCAGTGGACATACAATAGTATACCTCATGGTGCCAGCAGGCGGTTTTCATGTCCAGCGACCTTCCGGCAACATTGTGCGATGGTTCAAGAAAACTAAACCGTTCCGATCAGCTGGTATTTCATGATCGTGCCGCGAGTACGATAAATATTTGTAGCATGTTGGCCTGTGTTGGAGGATGTGAACTTTAAACGTGTGCGATAGTTTCATTCAGATAGCTATTGAATCCATCAAAACTGACGTTTGTATCGAGTGTGATGTGCACGAAAAGTTAGATGTATGTTGAGCAGTCAGGCGCATCTTGCGAAATCTTGAGTCATGTTGAATTGTGCTTTCAAACTCTCTACGGTGTGTCGTTCAGAGCAATTCGCCATATCAAAATCGCACTCAATAACAATGAAGTGTTCGTCGGGAGGAGCTTGCCGTAGAAGTTTCACAGTTGCAGGTGATATTAAGGCGCCGCAGGTATTTCGAACTAGGCGTCGGATAACTTTGGAGGCGCTTTGTAAAGATGCCACTTCAGGCAGTTTATATTTCTAAAATGTTGTTTCAGAAGCCTATCTTTATTAATTTCACAGGAAACTATTCACTTCTACGTTATTATGACCGGTTAAAATAATGTTTTTTTTTAATAGGGACGGCAAACTGAGCGAGTTAATAACCGTTAATTTTAACGTAAGCGCGAATGGACAAGGACGGAGCAAGAAAACTGGACGAGCTTAATGGCAACTGAAAGGTTCATTAGGGGGGGGGGGGGGGAAACGTGTATTTTGTGTGTGTGTCTCTGTGACGCCATGGTCTCCGAAATATTTTCTGGTGTATGAATGACTGACGTACGAGAAGTCCGTGCTACTAGCTAAGTATGCAGGGTCAGTGGCTCATTTAGGATGCAGTGTAGTGATTCCTTACTTACAAACAACCTATTAGAGCTCAGCAGACGTTGTCAAAATTTGGTTGGGTGCACCTGGCTGCTGTACTTAAAGTATGTATAAATTCATCTTCAGCTGTCCAACGGTGAGCTGCTGCGGGCATCGTCACCCCTATTAAACGATTGTGCCTTCTCTCTCTCTCTCTCTCTCCTTTTATTCTCCTTCTCTCTGTAAGAGTGACCATTTTGCTGCTGCAGAAGCCCAAGTTACCAATAAATAGAGATGGCAAAATTACTCCTAAGAAGTAATTAAACCACGTTACAAATTAGAGCTGGCTGAAAGTAATGACATTGCATTACTGTTACTTTCGAAAAGCAATGAAATTAGTTTAAAATTACTTCAAGAACAGTTAGTGAAAAGTTATTCAAGTCTTCAAAGGGTGCTTTTCTGTGGGCCTATCTCGTGGCCACGCTTAAGGTTTGGCACTCAGATTAACGTGTCTTTGTTATTTTTCTTTTCTTTTTTGTCAATTTTTTTTATGTCATAAAGAAGCGGACATGCTATATTTGAGGGAAAAGTAATTGGTAAAGTAACGAGCAATTTGGTTGAACTTACTCGCTCGATGTAATTAATTACATTACTAAATTACCAGCCCGCAGAAGTTATTCATTACATTACTTAGTACGGCAAAAAGTAATTGAATTGCTGTAATTTATTTACTGCCAAGTCTGGCAATAAAGCTTACCTTAATGGGATCTTTAGTTCCACTTTTTGGGACGTTAAACTTTAGAATTGCTGCTATAAGCTGTTTGCGCAATAGTTTTGGTTTATAGGTTTCCACACTTATATGCAAGACTGTCTGTCTGTCTCAACCGCTATAACCCTCCGTGTAAGCAAGGTTTTGTGAGCTGTCGACGCGATGCCGTACGTCAGTGTGCCGGAGAACTACGAAAAAAAAAAAATCCACAAGAACCGGAAACGCCTTCTTGCTCAGTAAAGGTGCCGGGCACCGCGGTGTCTTCACTCTGAAATTCTGCATTGCTGGGCGGTTGGGTTGCCATTGTGCAATGGTGGTGGTGGTGGTTTGAAGAAGAAAAGGCGCCTAATTTCTGCAGCCCGGTAGGGAGCACGGCGCAAAGGTCCTCCGAGGTTGTGTTGTTGCTTTGAAGGCGCTAGCAAGTGCAGTGTGCTTGAACGACGCGTGATGTGGTCGGGGGGCGCCATGCGAAGCACAGTTCTGAAGCTCACCTCGAGTTGTTGGCTTGTGCGTTAGCTCTTGCTGGTTTATATTACACATTAGCTTGTAATGCAAATTCTTTTTGTGGAAGCTTGTACTAAACTGAATGCTTTTGGAGAAGAGGAGGGTTAACATTTTTTGGAGACAGCTGGGGGGAAAAGGGAGGGGGGCGATAGTCTGTTCGCTCAGACGGCGGCCAGTATTTCAAGAAAGAAGTGGCTCAAAAGCTCGGCCACTACAAGAATTTACAATGAGGCAGAGCTCGTTTAACACGGCTGGACAACAGGACATACCTTCGACTTGAACAATGCGATGACGCTGGCTCCGGAACAAAGGGGGGAGGGAGGGGGGGAGAAGAACTGCTGGGATCGTGGTTCATCCGTCGCGACAAATCGGCTTGCAGCAACCGCGGCCCCCCTACCGGACGTTTACAGGGATATATGTTACTATGGACTGGGCGACCTCCGCTCATTTGGTGCCGATGTATACTGAGTGTACCACCGGCATAGCTGGTGAAACGTCTATGTAATTTTGTTATATTTTTGTTGTGTTAAGTCGGAGTAACTCTTAGAATTGGGAACTCACCCGGCTTTTGGAACATTTTTGCATTTTCAATTTACTGTGTATGCACTCCATGTTGAACTGAGAAAGATGAACAAGTGACTGCCCTTCTTTTATAGCGTCGATGGTATGCAATTGTTCCTCTGGGAGGTCGGGGTCTTGATGAAGCCCCTGGCGTGCATGTTGAATGTGGTTAATCAGTGAACTCAAACCTCTCTGTCTGGTTCTGTCTGCAGGTGCAGTTTCTTGAAGCCTTCTCAACATGCTAGGTGAGTACACGATACTTTTTTTTTTCCCTTGCCGCAAACAGATGTTCGCTGAGGCCCGGTCACTGTTGGGGCAAATGCGCATCTGATCGGCTAACGCACTAAAATGAAGCGCGAACTAAACGCACAAACATCACTTTTAGCCTGTTCTGAGTCATTCCTTAGTTTACGTTTTTATATTACATTAGTCACAAAAAATTGTGTGCTAGAGAAAGGCGCACTTGTTTTTACGAGGCTTTGACAAAGTGCTAAATGGGTGGGTGTTTTTGAACATGCTGCATCAGGTAGCAGAAGCGATAATCAACTAAACAACCTTTGTTCGCGTTTCACTTTAGCGCGGTGGTATGTCAACAGTGTATGTTCAGTGCTCATTTTCGTACTTAGGAGCGAGCAAGGCGACTAAGTACGAAAGGACAGCGCTCCTTCACGCCTCTAAGGCGCACTTTGCTATTTAGTTGTCAAGTCTACAGCAAGGTCACAGGGTGAGGCAGTAAGTGCACTATGCATTGATACGGCGTCGGTGAGAACTTGGCATCGTTTCACATCGCTATAATTTTGCATCCTTTCCACCTTCGGGAATTTTTTTTTCTTTTTTCTGGGAGCTTTAAATGTTCTGGACAGACAGAGAAATTGAGCGTACAGAATATGGGATGGTGCGGCAGCGCAATGGTGTAAATACAATACACAATATTTATTCACCCTACCTCAGGCTGCACATAGCTATTAACCGAGTGAAAAGCTGTGCACGGGGCTATGAAGTAAAAATGTGAACTTCGTCATCGCTTATGCCAAGGCTCTACATTTCCGAGTCCTGCATAACCTTTTTTTCTTTTTTGTCCATGTGAGCTCGTACCAGCTAGTCCAGCTTGCAATGCGCTCGGAAACCTCCTGGAAACGCGAATTTATGTTTGTCCCACTGTTGCTCGGTTGTCTCTCAGGCTTACTCTTATGAACGACACGTCAGCAATGCCTCGGCCCATAGCGGAACCGCTGATCTACTACGTCGACGCTTCGATTGATTTTCTTTTGACCCTCTCGTTTCCCGCGAATGACGTCTCTGTGGTCGTACTCTGGAGCTCTGCTCGGTGGTCGCCTGTCGTGTTTCGCCGGCACTGGGTGGCCGTGGTCAGTCGCGGGCCGCAGCTGTGTTCTACGAAAACGTGTCCTGGAGACCAGTTGGTCATCGACGCGCTCGCCCAGAGGCGCAGCTGTGGGTCCCTCGCTACGGAAAAAAGAGAAAGAAAGGAACGCATCGCCAAGTCACACAAATTGCGTCGCTGTGACAGAGCCGTTTGTCGTCTTTGACACCCTTCTCCCCTTTCCGCGCTGACGAATGCTGAGAGGCGCTGGTATTTTTATTAACAGTCCAGCCCGGGGCGACTGGACGCTTGTCTCTATGCATGCCATCTGCGCCAATCAGCGCCCGTGAAGGAGCTCGGTTCACAGCCTCATATATCCGTTGTCAGGTCAGGCGAAAGAAAGACGGCCCGGAGGAAGCAAAGAATAAAGCAAAAAAGAAAAACTCGGCCTCGGAATATGTGAAACCTTCATTAGTTAGCTGGCTGAAACGGCTGGGTACCGCACACACATCATCGCTCGGAACGGATATGGCTATTGTTCTGTAAGTGTGCGCTTCCGCTTATTGCCGGCGCGATGCACGCAGATGGCAAGAGATATTAGTTTGGGAGGATTCGTACCTGGTTTGAGAAGGTTGAGGTAAAAGGATATCGCGCCTTGCTATCCTGCGACAACGCGAGTGAAGTTTGACGCAGTAGTTACCTCCATGAACGTCTCCGGTAGCTATGGCTAATCATTTCATATTGGGAAAAGTCATATGATAGAACGGTTAATACATCTTAGACAAAATGTTGCAGGTGCTGCAGCACTTTCTGCTACGGCAGCCCGCTTGCAGTGGTCGTCGAGAAGCGGTCCTGAAATTGAACTATCTCGCACGAATGCCCTAGCTGTAACCTGCGTCAGTAGTACTGACGCGAAAACGCATTTTGTTTCGCCGAGAGCAGCATCATCGCTTCGCGTGCTCTGTCAGAGCTCCGAGACGCGGCTGTAGGTATTTGCTCTGCTGGCTCCAGCAAGTGAGCGAGTTGGCAAGGCGACTGGTCGCTCTCCCTAAGCGCGTCTACCAGCAAAGCGTTATGTATCAAGAAGTTGCTGTTATTGCTAGTCTGCTGGCAGGGCCGGCGGATTGCGCTTGAGCGCCAAGCGAGTGATAAACGAGCTTGTTTGACTAAGCGCATTGCCCGCGGAGAAAGTCTAGCCGCGGCGGCGAGGGGGGACCGCCGTCTACGAGGCGGAGGAGGGGAAGCCCGCGGGCCGCCGTTGACGGAGCGTCACCTGAATGTCGTGTGGGAACGGGCCGTTCGAGCGATCGGGCCCATCTCCTGTTCTCTCTGGTGTGCGGTTGCGTTCCGTGCCGATCGTTTGCATAGGCTGCTGCCATAGTGTCGGCTGCAGCCGCGTTCCCGCGCTCCTGGGCTCGGTGTTGGTTGCATCACATCCCGTCTTTATCGCTCGCCGACTGGCGCGATGTTTTGACGCATCGCGGGAGCTGCTGCCTATCATGTCACGTTATACAGGATGTCGGGAGACGCGAGATTCCGCGTCCTGTCTTGGGAAAGTCAAGACCCACGGAAACAGGCGGCGGATTGCACGGGTTTTATGCAGCGCAGTCTGCGTTGTATGAAGTAAATCTTGTCATCGAGTAATGATTATCTTATCACGTTCAAGCAGCGACATTCATGCTTTTGCATTTTGTCTAGGAGAACGTTTAGCGCTTGTTTACTTGGCGCTTAGAGCATGCTGCCGTTCTCAACAACCATCAGTGGTAGCCGCTGTGCTCAGTGAGATCCGCAGTACCGCATGTGTCGACATTCTACTCTATTCAGCCCTCCTCAGCTTGAGCGTAGCCCGTTGACGGGTGAGCGCCTTGACGCGTTCGTGCGCGGCGGCTTTCTTTAACGAGTGCACGCTGTCGCGGACAGTCTCTGTGTCTTCCTGCCGCCAGAGCAGCAGGCTTATTGTTTCCCGGGAAAAATCGGGGCCACCTGTACTTTTGCGCTGCTCGTCCGGTCGTGAGCCGGGCGAGCCTCTCTAATTACGCCCAAATGAGGCTGGCCCGCGCGCGCCCTCTTCTCTGAGCGCGCGGCTGCAGCACGGCGGGGGCCGCGTCAGGCGCCAGCTGGCTGCCCAGTTTCCGCACCACCGGACTCGCCGATTGGTGCCGCAGATCTGCGAATGCATTCACCGCTGCCGCACGCAGGCAGGGGGCCCCCCCTTTCTGTTTGCTTTCTCAGGAGGCAGCTTCGATGCTGGCTGACGCATGCTTTTCTTTCTGTCTCACCCTCTCCGCGAAAGTACCGGCACGAAGGCGTAAGCGCGAGCGTTTCCGGTAGCGGCGAGAAAGAAAAAGAGGTAAAGAAAAGAAAAAATATATATATATATATATATATATATATATATATATATATGTGTGTGTACCGAGCGGCGTTTTGGTGAGCGTCTTGGGCGTGCCTGCACCGTAGCTTCTCGCTGCGGAAATCAACCGTGCTTCGCAAGTTTGCTTCGTGTGGCGCGTCCTAACGCCGTTGATGAAACTAATTGCTGGTACTCCGATGCGAGCATCGTTTCTAACCGAACGAGTTCGCGCCCGTGGGGCATCTGTGCTTTGACAGTTCGAGATGACGTCGCCGTATGTCGAGCAGTTTTTAAACAGCTGCTCTCGAGGCGGCGGCCCGGGGTGTGCGCAGATTTGCTCGCGTCGTCGCTCGGGCGAAATCCAGAAGCCACCGTTTGCGCGGGCCGGATCCGGCGCGTTTCCCGCGCCGCCGGCTCCCCAGGGTCGCGGCGAGCGCGCTCGCGTCGACGTGTTACGCCGCCGGTGTCTCAAGGCTCTCGCGGTTTAATTACTTGTTTCTACCGGGCTCACGTGGCACTCGCTTTCCTCGCCCGCACCTCCTCCTTTTCTCTGGCGCACTTTAATGACAGTGACGAGTCCCGTCAAAACGATCCTGTAGTGTATCCGGGATAGTCTCGGGCGGCCCTCTCCAGCCTCGCCGTCTTCTCATCATCATCAGTGGCGCTTAATTTATTTGCTCCTTTTCCTCGGAGCGCCTTTGTTGGTGGCGCTTTTTTTTTCTCTCCCTCTCTCGGCGGCGTTATTATTTGGCGCATCGGGAGCGAGTGTTTTGTGGTGCGTGCTCCCGTCCATCCGTCCGTCCGTCGCCAGGAGGGCGAGAAGGCTGGACGGCGAGTCGTGCCCGTTCGCGAGATGCGAAAAACCTTTGCTTTCTTTCTTTTCCTTCCGCCGCTGCCTTCGTTGTTCTTTTGCGCCGGTACCTCTGCTATTTGGCGCCTCAAATTGGTTATAATACGGCTTGCGTTTTTTCGTAGATATAATTACAGTACTCGCCTTCGTGAGTGCGGCGGACTTTGCACGCTTTCTGTCTGGCCGTCGCCCTCTCCTGCATGCGGCGCCCGCGAGGAGGCCGACAGAAAATGACTGAGAGCGTTTATAATTACAAAGCCCTCGCTCATTTTCCAGTCGTCTCGTGGCGTCGTTTGGAGGCGCCCCTCTTCACGAGCAGGAGCCCGCTTTCTTTTCACTGTTCACTGCCGACTTTCCTGTTATTTCGTCCTTTCTTCGTACGCTAATAACGTCTACTTAGTGACGGACAGACGTAGATGAGATGGTAGATGACTGGAATCCCTCCGTAGTTTGTCCCCCCCCTCTTCCTGTGCCGGCAGCCGCGTGAGCCTCTCGTCACGCTGGCGTGTTTGTACAAAAGAAACCGGGGGCCGAGCAGATCGCCAGAAAAGCTCGGAACTGGCGAGGGCTGGTCACGCAGCCAGAGCAACGCGCCCCTGGGTCGCTTGCGTGCGCGCTCTTGCTGTGGCCGCTTTCGTGAGCGCGGCTCCCCTTCCCGCGCCTGCGAGTGCCACCCGCCGGTTGCATGCAAAGCTCGTGGCACTTCTCCGACGCTCCGAGATGGACAGGTACTGGACGGGGGAGCCAGCAAACGCCTCCGTCATGAGCGCTCATGTCGCAGCTATGCTTTATGGTCTTGTGGACTATGAAGGGTAAAAAAAAAAAATGCCACCGCAGGCGCACATGTTCGAAATTTTCGTGTGTGGCAATCGTCGCTTGGACATATTTGTTATTTTTTTTTTTGGAGGAAAGGGTAAGGCCGTCTGTAGTACTTTGAGGCGAGCAAGCTGGAACGAGGCTTGTGCGGTACAACTGTTTCCCTCTTTTCTACCAAGTCTGTCTAGCTTCTCGCTGATTAGTTGAGGAACCTGTCCGCTGTGAAGTCGGTATTTACTAAGCGCTCACAAAGGTCAATTGTGCAGCCAACTAGCCCAACGCTCGACCTTGCTGCTCTCAAGGCCACGCAGGTCAGGAGAGTCGGTGTGAGTAACGACACGCCATTGAGAAACAAGAGTCGTTTTGAAAGACGGGTGAGGCAAATCGGATCTGCAGAAAATTCGCGAAGCGATCATAGCTGTGCGACTAACCACAGACTTGACGTGCTCCGTAACAATGCAACAGTTGTGTGAGAATATTAGGTTAGAGTGGCAGGCTACCAAATTATGAGAATGCTAGAGGTACTGGGTTCGATTACCAGTGCAGCCCCACCCCCACGCGCGGTGTAGAAATAGAAAGGGAGAAACCAATGAAAGGAAAGGCAGGGACGAGTGTTGAGTGGAAAGAATAGATCGCTCTGCTGGTCTGTCGGTGAGGTTGTTTAGTGAGAAAGTTGCTTTTCTCGCGCATTCGAAATAACATTTTGCAATTCATCCACTGTCTACGGCGAAATCCTGCACATGGGGTAGATTAGGATAAAAAGAAAAATTATGCGGTGTTTAAGACACTCAGTCACTGCTGCAAGAAAGGGAACCTGGGAGAGCAAGCATTGGCGAATCTATTATAATGGAGAATGCTGGCACGAATGGCTTATGCGGCATCATTTAACCAGCTAGAAGATTCTCCCAAAAGGAAAAAGAAAAAAGAAAGATGTGTCGAGAGACCAGATGTACTTACACAGGTAAACATCCGCCGAGAGCGCTAAGCAGCTTTAGCTTCACGTTCACAGGTGGTTAATCAGTGTCATCCTGTTTATGCGACGAAAGCCGATTTTCTTTTAATTTTTGTTGCCAGGCGTTACATATGATCAGCAACGTTCTGCAGTGACGCATCCGTGCAGTGAAATGGGTGCTGTCGGAACAAAACAGCATTTCTCACTTTTTTTTTCTCCCTTACATACACCCCATTGTTTTGGGGTGTCTGCTGTGGTGTGCGTGAATCCAACGCGTGGATCGGCTGCAACATTAACTCGTACGTTCCTGTGACAGTCGTTGCACGTTGCATTGATGATGAAAGCTCAGGTGGCACACATAAACTGAACCGTGAATAATTATGGATGAAAGTTATATACCGCATCTACTGTCGCTAGTAAGAAGAAGAAATGGTAGAGAAGAAAAGGCAGGGAGGTTAACCAGTTCAAGACAACCGGTTCCCTGCGCGTGGGAGCGGTATGGGGGATATTGAAAGATGGAGAGGAAATAGAGAGAAAGACTGCGCGTGTGTGCTGTGTTATGTGGTGTGTGTCGCTAGTAAAGTTTATTCAAAGGTGTACGTATCATTACGCTATAGAGAGACGTAAATTGGTTAAGCCGGCAGAACTACTACTCGCTTGTTTTCGCCAAGCTTAATCGTAAATCTTAACGTAGTCTTTTACGATGGTCTCTACCAACTAGCTATACTTTATATCGCTCTAATCTGATAGGAAATACCAGCAAAGCGAAGCTACACTAACCAAGGGTCTAACCAAGATTCTATAAGGCAGGGGTCTCAAACACGTGGCCCGCGGGCCGCATGCGGCCCGCCGATCTCTTGCAACCGGCCCGCGGTCCGCACATGATTTTCTTCGTCCCATATATTTCTTATTTTCTAAGTATGTTCATGAGCTACACAGGCATAACTGGTCTTAGGCATTTTTTGCATGAGGCGCACCCTGCGGTCACCACGTGTTGATACATATCCGTGAAAGAGAATTCAGAATCGGCGTCCAAGCTGATTTTATAGTCATTTGGGAGATCGGTGTCAATACATAGTTTGCATTGACGTCACCATGGCCGCCATCTTAGGGCCCCCCAGCTGAACCATGACATCAAATTAGTGCCGGTGCCCCTTCCGTTCCTTTATGTTACCCCCCTTGGCGTGGCTCACGAACAGAAGAACGTGGGGAGAACACAATAGAACGCGGGGACCGTCCTCCTCTGCACTGACGTTCTCTAATGAGATAAAAAGTCACGGTTGCCGCCATCTTAGAGACCCCAGCGCAGAGAACCTGTCTGTGACGTGACGTGAAAACTATGTATATGTTGTTGGAATCCTGGCGCCAAATGCCCTTCAAAAATGAGCGATATATGAGATATGGGAAATGCCTTTCAAATGGCATCGTTACTTGACATATTATAATAAATACCCCCCCCGCCACTCCTACCTTCTTCACAGTCTTGGCCCCTTGCAGAAGTAAATTTTCATGACTGTGGCCCGCTAGCTGTGATGAGTTTAAGACCCCTGCTATAAGGGAACCACATGTGTCTGTAGGACAGTGAGACCACGGGACCGCTGCCCATTGGTTTAAAATTTCGCCGCCTTAATTTTGCGCGTAAGCTTCACTCGCGTCTAGTCGATGGCAGAAGCTCACCACTGCGTTTTTCTTTTCTATAATTTTTATTTTATTATAATTTTTGGTCAAAAGCTCATGGGTGTATGGTATCCAGAACGCTGCCGAGAGCCGTCACGTAGCAGTGCATTCGCGGCGCCATGTGGTGCGCCATCGAGTGCCCCGCGTGCACAGGCGTGTGAGTATCACCAGAGGACGGGTCCCTTCAGCCAAATCACTTCATCGTCCTCAGCCCAAGCGTCTTCGGGTGGAGGGGCTGCCGCGGTTGCCGGCTTTTGGCAGCGGTGCACGTCGTCCCCCCTGTACTACTGCGCATGAACCGAACCATAAATTTCTGGTGGAAGGTTAACTCGCGCTCGACCTGCCAGTATTTTACGGCTGGCGGTGTATTTTGCCGTTTCCTTTCTTTCGGTTCCGGCGAGCTTTATTGTTTTTACGGCTTCCGAAAAGAGATCTCTTGGCGACGGAGAAAGGGCGCGACTGTGTTCGGGCGCGCTTCCCTTTCGGGGCGAGGGCCTCCTTTCTCGTGGGCTCTTCGGGCCGCCGGGTCCGATGGACGACGGCTGGCTTGCGCCGCGCTGCTGGGTGGGCCCTGTTTCTGCGAATGCGGCCTCTGCCGCTTTAAATTACTGCCGCCTTGGACGTCCGTTCCAGCTTTCTTCTTTTCCGCGCATGCCGTCCCCCCCCCCGGCGACGCGACAGTCGTCAGCGCGACTCCTTTCGGCCGTTCCCTCGTACCGTCATTTACGCCGCGCAGGTTTGCGCAGTGGACGGCAGCAGTTTTCGCGGGATATGCTGTAGCAAACTCTCGCCTCGGCAGGCCGTGCCGGCCTGTTCGTATAATAGCCACTCGGAACGCTTCTCGCTTAACGAATGCTCGCGTCCGTAACAACGCAGTCAACAGAGACGTACTGTATTTGCACTGCTCCAGCGCGCCCCCCGAGCGTAACGCGCTGGTGATTTGGCATTAGCAAAACTTTAAAAAAAAATGACTTGATGCCGACTTCGCTTTGAGCCCGATGGTAACGCGTACACAAATGTAAGGGCTACATCTGACGAAAAACAGGGCGTGTCAGAATTACATTTTACCGATATTGCTAAATTCTTCGATGTGCCTCCGAGAACAAGTCGTCTGAGAACGCTGATCGTGCCTTCGGCAGACACCGTTGTCACCAGTGATGAGATGGCCGACTGTCAACAGCGCTGCGCGCAGACTCTGCCGAGTGGCTGTTTACGAAGCATCAGGGCACGCCCAACTATGCGGCCGCGTAAATGCGCCGGGGTGAGAAAGACAGTGGCGCGAAAGTGAGGAGTGCGCGTAGAGGCGACGTGGCCGAGAAGGGAACGGTGGGTCCTTTCTTTTCTCTTTACTCCATCCCTCTCTGTTTATCTCTCTTTTGTTCCAGCAGAGACAGCGCGGAGGCGATTAACATTCCAAATGATGGATCCCAGGAAAGTACGTGGAATAGCCGATAGCGGGTAAGAAGGGCTGTGTGTTCGTGGACGGATTAATTGGCGCCCTGCGTATTGGGGATTCATAATTACGGCAGCTACGGTTGCTGCTTCAGGAACCCGCGGCGACCATTCGACTTCTTGGTGCCCCCCCTCCCGTATCAATATCGTGTCGAGTGGGTTTTTTTGTTTTGTTTTTCCCCTCGGATAGATTCTCTGACACGACTGGGCTTCCAGGCGGTCGCTTTTGAAACTTTCGTTCCTTCGAGCCCCCCTCTTGAACAACCGACGGCCGGCAGTGAGAGGCGAAGCGCCGTATTTTACGAGCGCACGTATGAACACGTGGCTTACTTGCTAATGACAGGGACGTTTGAGTGGGGGAAACGGCGCCGGAGCGCGAATGAAATGGCTGATTGGACAATTTGGAGCTGGGCCCTATCTCCAAGCGCCCACGTTCTGTCTTTTCGTTTTCATTTTCTTCCGCGGCTAATGACTTGGCGGAAAGGTTAGGGATGTGCGGTAGCGTCATGGGCGTTTTTAATGCGTTGAGGCGTTCGTGGCCAGACCATGACGTGTCCATTCTGCCTCGGCCGCTGTGATTGAGCAAACGTTCTAAGTCTTTCAAGCTCTGCTGTCAAACAGCCACGAACGCACTCGAATCCGTCCATGGAACCGGTTTCACACTGCGACGGCGGGCCGAACTCGGGGACGAGGTTTGCTCTCTGTCTGCCTTGGCTTTGCCGATCGCCGACTTTTTTTACTGCCGTTCGTGCCGATATCTGAGCGTAATTTCTCTGTCACTGCGATAGGCAGCTCGGCTTGTAAGGCGTTGCGGACGCGACTTTCTTTCGCTTATTTAAATGTACACGAGGATTGCGTCTTCGCTGACTCCACGTGCGATAGCAGCGGGGCAGTTGCAAGCGTACACTTGTCTGCAGCTCTGAGCAGTCACTGGTGAGCCACGTTGTTTTCTCCTAGATGGTTATTTTTAGTCGTAGATTTTGTAAGAAGGCAATGCTGTTTCAGAGTGCTTAATAATGATTACCTCACGCCATTCATCCGCAGAAGAAATTCAGCCTCTCAGTTATTAATTGACGATTCTTAGACGCTCGTGTCTTCTCTTTGCATGTCTCTTAACTCAAAGAATCCATTATGTTTAAGCTTTGTGTTCTAGGAAATGTTACCTAAAATTGATAGGGCGCTCACAAAGAAAAGCAACCTGGTGCTCTAATTATAGTGAAGACATTGCTTTTGTGTAGTTCACTTCTGCGGAGTTCTGTGCAGCCTCTGACACTGCGAGGAACCACGTAATGGCTCTTGTTTTCCCATGACGAGTGGTCGGCGGAAGCCGTAGCATAACAGCACCAGACAGTGCTTTCAAGGTGCTATGTTTTGAAGCACTATTTGAAGCATCTGATTGCTCTAATCTCTTCCTTCGCCTTTGCCGCGAACAAATACGTGAGACAACTCTTCGAGAACAGTTGCAGCCCTTGATAGTACTCATAATTTGATATGGCCGTCATGCGCCATTGTTTGGTATATAAAAATGGTCGCCATAACTAGACTACTCAAAATGACGCGTGATATGTTAAATGGAATAAAGATTCCGGTAGAACAAAGTATAAATTCATGTTCTGTGTTTCCGATGTCGTATTATATCAGTGTTACTACGCGCATATGGTTTGCTATTTACGCCGCACCACATATGCGCAGCCTTTTGCGAAAGTCTACTTACGCTATGCCTTCACCATATATCTTGGTTATGTGGTGCGGTTGATTGTAATAGCCAGCAACAGAGACGAACGACGGGACGAGTAGTAGACAGGACAATTCTAGACCTCGTCATCGTGTCCGCTTCTCGTCTTTGTGGTCCGCCTCTATTTTTTTTTGTGGTCAAATGAGGGGACAGGCGTTTCTTTCAGTGCAGTCGCGCGTTTCGCTGTACAGCCGCGGTTTGGCCACTCGGGTGCGGCCGGTTTTCCAACACAGTGCGCAAAGCGTCACTTTTGCCGCGGCGATCTGTCATTGTCCGCCAGTGGTTGGGATACTCTCGCGGATGCATACAGAGCCGACGTTACTCCGCACAGAAATGAATACGTCTTTTGCTGTCACACACTACTTCGCGAATGCTGCTCGGGAAGAAGGTACCGCATGTTTAGAGAACGCCACTTGTATATCTAGTTTGTAAAGTTCTTCGTTGTCATTGTATCTGCACCGCAGCGCTTTGTCTTACGGCTATTAAACGATGGCGCTTATTGTAACGTCATCGAACATTCACTACACGTCCCGCCCGTTTATTCAAACCCACTCCATGACGCGCACTGATGGCCCCGCGTGAGTGTTTGTGGGAGTTACAGTATGAGTGACTTCCCCGGAACGCGTGATCGGTGCCGAGTGAGTCGAGTCTCCGCCACGGATACGCGCATCTCGGAAAATGGAATTGGAGGTTTTCGCGCTGGCACTAATAATAAATTTCTCGTCTCGCGCCCCATGCGCGCGGTTCTGCTGTTCGGCAGCGCGCCTGTGGGCGCCGAGATTTATGACGCTGGCCTGCGAAGCCCCGAGTTCTTCGCCGCGGCCTCTTCGGAGTGTGGGCGAAGAAAGAGGGGCGTGGGGGGAGCTCCGTGGCCTGGAGCCCCGGGAACGCGAGGGGAAATGCCCCCGCTGCGGTTCCGGTCGTCCTGCCATTAGCGACCCCGACACCTCCCTCCGTCCCGGGACCGTCGCTTCGACGGCGGCGTCGCTGGCCCCATGTGTCGTCTGGGCTCAGTTGCCGACCGTCTCCTCTCCCCGGCCATTTGCGGGCCCTCCCCCGCATCCCGTCTTGCTCACATGACTGTTCGTCACGCTTGGGCCTCTCGACATTTGTTGCCACCGCAGTTACTCTCTCTCTTCTTTTTGTTTCCATCACTCTTTACTTCTTGTCGCCACTTTCGGAGGTCTTTCCAGAAACTCGTTTTCTTTTTGCGTCCCAGCAAGCCTGCGCTGCGCATTTTCGCACCCTCTCTCTTCCAGTTTCCTTCTTTCTGGTTCTTCGGTACTTTTGTTTTTCGTTTTCTGCATTTAAGAGTCGTGAAAGCCAGCGCGGTGCTCTATCGGCTTCCATTCCTCCCCTGTTATTTCGTGCTGTCACGCCTCCAGCGTCTCCGTCCTCGCAGATGTCCTCGGTGGACTAGTCATTCTCATTATCAGGAATTCGAAGTAACATTCGCGGCAATCCCGCACAGCGCCGTCGTGATATCATAGTGTATCCGGTCATCAGCGCTGCGACAAGATGCTTGCAATCTCCTTCTATAGCTTGGCGTATTACTCTGCGGTTACTGTGTAAGAGTATTTCTCGATTGCGTGGGAACAGTATCATTTGTGATAGTCAGCTAGATTATAGCATATCGCCGTTTTTTGAATTTATGTGCCGATTAGTTGTCGTGAATGTAAAAACTTCTCAGCTGTGTCTAATCGCCGTATATGTATAGTAATAATGCCTATCACTGACGTGCGCATTACGCTTTAGGAACTTTTGTTCTTCGATATTTCGCGACGTTACAAAAATGCTTTCTTTTTTTTTATGTGTAAAACAGACAAAAGTAACAGGATCAAGAAGCAGTGAAAAAAAAGCGCTTGTGTCTTATTCTCACTGCTTGCGACGCATCGTGGCAAGTTGGAAGATGAGATACGATACGCCCTCACTCCATCTCATCGGAGAGAGATCCTCATGGTTGTATTCTGCTGCATACATCCGGCAGTTGAGGCGTGCCGAGCATAAGGGCCCGTCCGTGCTGCGCCTTATCGGTGACGCCGTTGCGAGGGCTTCATTGATGGCGTCTTCGAACTTGCGCATTCTTAAGGCAACTCCGAGCAGCAGCAGCAGCGCAGTTGGCGCGTCGCTCGGCGCTTCGGCGGTGGTGGTTACTCGTTCTTTATCTCTCCGTTCGCGGCGCCTTCCTGTGCGCTATGCTGCTGTCGCCAAGCATTAATTGCGGCGTGCGCGGGGCGATGTGGGAGGCGTCGTCCCAATCGGTTCGGAGATAGATCTTTCGGAGTAGGCGACCTCCAAGGGAGGCTTCTCGAGCTGGCACTCAGCCGTTCATCAAATCCCTGGCGCTGAATCCCGAATCCAGGGCCGTCTCTGCTGGCGCGAGTGTGGGTCCTCGGGTGGTTCGGAAGAAGGGGCCAACGAGCCGTACCGAGCGCGCGCGCACGTAAGATTGTAGCCTTCTTTCCTGGCTGCTCTCCCTTCGCGGTGTGCCTTGTTGGCGCTCGTTTTTCAGGCGTAATTAATTTCCACGCGAGAGTGCAGTGGGCTGCGCGGGGCGCAACGTGGTGCCGGATGCGGTTCGCCGTTGGTGGCACAGCCATTCGTTTTCGCTCGCCGGGGCAGCGGCGTCCGGCCCGTGTCCCGCCGCTGGAGCCCACATTCATCTGTCATGGGCGCAGCAGCTTACGCTGATTCACACCTTGACCGAGCCAGGTTCGCTGCGTTTTATTTATGCCAGCTGTTCGTGGCGCTGCGGCGCTGGACCGCACCTCCTCCAAGGGATGAAAACCAAATCGAAGAGGATTGTACGCTTGTCTCCGTGCACCCTCCGCCCGGGGCCACTCTCCTGTTAGAGAAATGTTTTATGTGCGCCGTGGAAGACGTGCCTTATGGGCCCGCGTCTCGCCCCGCAGGCGATGTCTTTGCGCTCACGCAGATCGCGCACGCAGCAATTAGTTGCCGCCGCGCTCGCGTCCCGTCGCCCTACGGGATAGCGAAGATTCCGGAACCCGAATGGAGGAGTCGCTGCCCTGCCGCAGATAGAGAGATGGGCTGAAATGGAAAGAAACGAAACAGAACGAATAACAGTGGAACGTACGTGTCGCGTTCAAAGAGTTCGCTTAAGACTTCGGAAAACTTTGTTAACTAGGGAGGCGCAACGCAGGAAATAAATTCCCATGCGACGTCATTGCTGTTTTATTAACTACGCGTGAAATGTCGGACATGTGACTATTCAGGTTGAAAGACTAAATTGCGCTGAAATTATCTGAATTTCCCCAAAACTAGCCTTTCGTCTAAAAATATTGCTCGACCACGTGCTCATAATTTACCAAGCATGATCAGTTTGCGCTTATTATTATTTTTTTTTGAGCCTCGAAACCTGTATAATGTATAATGGGCGTAGTCTCTGCTTGCAACGTATGTAAACAATCTTCATACGGACAACGCGAATTAAATGGGTAATCTGGTAGATTGACATCCCTTAGTATACAAGCTGAAGAATCACGAACAGGCACTTATATGGGTGGTGGACCGCTGTGCAACGCCGAAGTTGTGGCCATATTGATATGCTGATGGAGAAATCGGAACGCTAGATGTAGTGTGTTGTACTGCGGCGTTGGCACTTTGCAAGCGCAGGATGTAATTTGCGAGTAGAAGTGTTTATATTGAAAGGCCCGTCCTTTCATTGCCCTGCGACACCGGTTTTCGGCTCCGCCTAGAAGCAGGGACCGCATATAAAGGAGCATATATGCGAGGGTCCTGATGTTCCCGACGATTTACATCACAAGAGAGAAAGAGACAGACCAATTGTCTATGATACTATGACACTAGACTTCGACGTTTGCGGGCACCGAAATTCCCAAGATTTGGGTGCATCTATACGTGGCGCCATCTGTCGGCGGCAGCTACGCCGTTCTGCCACAACTGAAGCGGAAGTCGGCGAAAAAAAAAAATCATATCTAACGAAAAAAGCTGGTTACCAAAAATGACTCCCGGTTATATACAGCAGCGACCATCTAGAACTTTCTGGTAAAATCGCAGCATCGCACTACAAGGAAAACCGCCCATTAGAAACGCACGGAGCCGCATTGTAAAATATTTAACATTCTGGGAGGCCACACGATTTCTAGTGCGACACTGCAATTTTACTGAAATCTTGAAATAGGCCTCTGCTGTATAGAACCGGGAGTCCTTTTTGGTAACTATCTTTTTTCGTCAGATATAATTTTTTTCGCCTATTTTCCATGCCGTTACGAAGGGGCGCCGTGTCCACCGGCAAGAGATGGGCGTTACGTGCCCGTGTCCCCAAATACTGGTCATACAACAACAACAACGACAACAATAATAATAATAATAATAATAATAATAATAATAATAATAATAATAATAATAATAATATAGCACCTAAGCGTTAGTCTCCATGTAACGAGATATAAATCGCGGTTTCCGGAGTCAGGCACTGAGCTCAGACAGCTGCATGGCGAGCATTGCTGTGCGGCCTTCCACTACAGTTACTGATGAAGTGTTGACGCTCGTTCGAGGTTTCGTTGTTAACTCGCGCATATTGCAAACGTCGCAGCATGCGATCGGAAAAGTTCAAGAGATTTCTTCGTAGTTTTCTGTCACTCTTTTATTTATTTATTTATTTATTTATTTATTTATTTATTTATTTATTTATTTATTTATTTATTTATTTTTACTTTAGGCCTGCGGTACATCTTTATACGCTTCATAAACACTAAAGAGCGAGCTAGGCTGAGGCTAAGTTCGCCGAACTTTTCCTCCTTAAAGGGACACTAAAGCGAAGCAATAAATCAGTTCTGACTGATAAATTATACTCAGACAACTCTCGTGTCGTTAATTTCACCACCGTAGGTTCATTAATATATAAGAAAATGAAATGTCAAAAGTTTCATTTTTAAATTTCCCGCCGAAACCTCCGAGAGAGAGAGAGAGAGAGAGAGTGAGTGAGTGTGTGTGTGTGTGTGTGTGTGTGTGTGTGTGTGTGTGTGTGTGTGTGTGTGTGTGTGTGTGTGTGTGTGTGTGTGTGTGTGTGTGTGTGTGTGTGTGTTTTGGCGACATTTGCTGAACGAAATTTCCTGAAACTTGGTACTCTGAGTCTCTGGCTCCCGCAGGACACAATGTACTTCATTTTTTACCGATTAGGAACTACGTAGGCCCTAGTGCACGCCATCAAAATCTTTGATGTCGCGGCGACTGGTGCGGGAAGTTCAAGGTGGCGTGGCCACCTTGAACTTCCTTGATCGGGAAGAAGGTGGCGTCGCCACCTTCTTTTCGATCGTTTTCTCGCTTAGCAAGCGTGTTGTTTTTGGATATCGTGAAAGGCAAATTTACTAATACGAGAAAAATCTTTTTTCTGTTTACTGTCCCTTTAAAAGAGTGCCGTATCTCACCGACCTTTGGCTAATGCGCTGTCTGTCATGATTAGCGAGCGCTTTTTCTTTTCTCTTTTGTTTTTTTCTTTTTACAAGCCACTCTAGCAAACATAGGAACTGTTTAGCAGATGCAGACTGTCGAGTATCTTGCTCCGTTTTATGTGATGTTGAGCTGCCTTATCTGGGGAATAATTAAAGTTAGCACCTCGGAATCCCTGCTTAATGTGCGCAACGTTTTAAGTCCGCTCCGTTACACAGTTGTATTGGACATGTAGCCTATGCATGTGGCACATTGCCGATAGAAACGATTATCGCAGATCGGTCCACGCCAACACTTGCCTGATCTGCTTTTTGAAGACATGTGGCTCGCACAGCAGTTTAGGACATTAGACACCCGCAGCCTGCACTATGTGCAAACAATATTTTTATTTGTAACTACGTGCCTTTTCCCTTTATTTATTATCTCGATATAGTTCTTAATGTGGGCCTATCTTGCGACATATTAAGGCTATAAGTGCTAATTGCTTGAAAATTGACGTGAGTCCTTCGTGTAGTTACCAGGCACCGGCCATGACGTAACCGGCTCATCTGATAAAAGATTACTGGATTTAAGAGGTGATTATTTCTTTTAATGAAACTGTCGTTCTTGCATTCTAAATCGCACCTGTAACGCGAAGTCGTGTTACAGGTGCGAGTTAGAATGCAAGAATTGCTTGGGGACAATAAATTCAGCGTTTAGTTTCGAGAAGGTAGGAAGAGTTTGCAGGGAACCTTACCGCGACGCTAATTAAGTTGGCCCTATAATACAGACTTAAGATGTGGTCGGCTGCAGGGCCATCTATGACTATTGGTTAGAAGAGATGGAAATATTTTAAAAGTTCACGCATAATGTGCATAGGTATGTAACGCAGCAGAGAGAGGTAAAGAAAAGACTGGGAGGTTAACTGAAGAAAATATCCGCTTGGCTAACCTGTACACGGGAAGGGGAAAGGTGGTGTAAAAGAATGGAAGAGAAGAGGAGTGTTACGACACCACAAAGTCGTGACGATAGCACCGTCCAAGTAGGAGTCACAATTTGTCGTTTAGTCCGGTCTCTCAAAGAAGCCGCACCAACGCCGCGTTGAGGACCGGGTGGGCCACTGCCCGAGGATTTTGTTTTCTGTGAGGGTGCGGTTGTCTAGCAGGCGTGGTGCGGCTGAAACGGCTGCTCTTTCGGAGTTCAAGCGGGTGCACTGCGAACCTTTATTGGTATAGGGGTGCTTGTAGGTGGCCAAAGGCTTACTTCTATCAGCAGTGCCACCGGTGCAGCATCGATTGTTCCTGCAATAACACGTTGCACTGTTTCCGCATTTTTTTATTTACTTATTTTTCTTATTGGTGGGCATTTTTGCCCTCAACTTCTTCGGGTAAACCAGTAAAAAAAATTATCTTGATAGCGTATTGTGGCGGGTGGATAACATTCGCGGCCCTCCGTGCACGATGTCGGATGATTCCATCGACAGAATGGCACTTGATCGGAGTGTGCGCCGGTGTTCGAACCCCGCCGGGAAGCGGCCGCGACCTGGCCCGAAGGCTTTGGGAAAGGAAACGGGATGTCGCTTTCTGGCGTGCAACGCGTGGGAGAGCCTCGCGAGCGCGCCCACAGGAAATGCATTAATGGTAATTAGCGGCGAACGCATGACCTTCACGGGCATGGCCATTCGCTTCGCGGTGACGAGTCGACGGTGGCTTTTGTGCCGCCCTCGCTTCGCTTCCGCGACGTCCGTGGTTTCGGGCCGCGCGGAAACGGACCGCTGCACGCAAAGAAAAGGCGAGGTGGCATAAATTCGGGCTCATTAATTCCGCTTGTAATCGGCGTCTAATTGCTGTGTCGTGGCCGGCGCAGCGTCGCCCCTTGCTGGATTCCGCCGCCGCGGCGCGGGGCTTTGATGCCCCGTACACCTGCGCGCCGCGCGCGGGTCCCATTCTTCGGCGAGTCGTAAGGCATGCGTGGAGGAGCGAAATAAAGTAGCGCCGCTGTCTCGCTTTTACAAGGAAGCGGCACGCCGGGGGCGTCGCGTATCGTCTGCAGCCCGCCGAGGGGCGGCCCAGTTTTATTTGCATGTGCCTGCATGCAGCAGCCGCGCGCACGTGTATTTAAACAGGCCCGCTGGGACGCCCCCACAAAGGAAGAATGTGTCGCAAGCCGCCTAGTTTACGGCGCCCTAAATATATGTGCCACTGATTGCTTCAGCTTTTCGGTCTGCGGCAACCGCGCTCCTTTTGGCATGGCCTGGCCATGTTCCTGCGAGTTGAAATTAAGTGCTTCGTTTCTTCGCATTCTGGGCGGTTTGTCGCGGCCGCCGCGGTCTCTTGTCGCCTGTCATTAAATACGTGCTCGTTTGCTTTAATTGCACGAGTTGTGCGGTTAAGCGGTTGTCGCAATTACGCGTTGTTAGCGCCAGCGGTAGCGGGCAACTGATTTCAATGCACTCCTTAATTGCGATAATTAACGAGCGAAGCGCTTTTGGTGCCAGTCGCGGATTTATTGAATGCGCTCTATGCGAGGCTTCTACCCGAGACTCGAGTGCGACCGGTGACGCGTTGTTCACGTGACGGCTGTTTCTGTGTCATGAATCGCAAAGACGTTTGGTGTAGTGGTGATGCATTTCAAGTGCGCAGAGACAGACATGAAATGCCGGGGTGGGCGGGAAGCGTCACGCTTTCCGGCGACGTGATTATATCTGCTAATGCGTCAGCAGATCCAAAAGTTAGGGAGGGCTTTAGCTTCGCCACTTTCTCGTCACAGGTGTGCTTGGTGCTTTTGTTGACCGCCCTTTGTGCACACTGGTCTATGTGGACCGCGTCGCTATCTCTGCGTCCGACGACGGGGCGTTATCGCGACGTTTGCCGGTGACGTGGTCATGGCTGTGGTTGCGGGAGCTCTTTGTGTGTGCCCCTAGCCCTGCGCTTAAGCAATCAGGGCGTTCTCCGGGGCCTCTGAGCCCCTCTCCGCGTGGGGCGCGTTTGTTTGCGGTGTCCGAGCGGGCCAAGCCGGGCCCGAACCGATGACCGGCGTCCATCGCTTCCGGCTCGGACCCGACGCTTCCCCGCTCTCAGGACCTGCTTCTCTTCTTTAGCGTGATTGATCATCGCGGTCGGTCCACACTCACACACGCACGCACTAACGGGCCTCGCTGGCGCCGCCGAGCTCGGCGAGGGGCGCCGCCACATGGTGAAAATGGAAACTAGACATACACGGGCGGCCCGTGGAAGCGTGATGAAACTAGGGAAGTGTAGGGGAAGTGGGAGAGGGTCCCGGGCAAACTCAGCCGCGCACAGAGATTCGGACCAAACATACGTAGCTTTTCATCGTGCCATTAGGGGGCTCCTTCTTCCTTTTCGGCCGCTTTCCGGCCCCCCCGTAATGGTCAACTTGGCTTAATTTTCTTCTTGCGCTGTCGCCGACTCCGTCACTTCCGCCCCGGCTTCAGCTCAAGCGTTGTCGCTCCTTTTCTTTTTGCCGCGCCCTTCGCCTTGGTCGTTATGCTTTCTGCTTGTGTGGATAGCGAGTTTTTGTTCTTTCCTGCTTTAGCGCCATCTTGTAGGTCCGGCGAGAGTAGACTCATTGATCTTCAATGAAGGAGCGGCCGCGGTTGTCTCTGTGGGTATACACGCCACAGCGCTTGTTTTGCGCGCAGACAAAAGCCGCGCCGTGAAAGAAGAACAACACCTATTACGTTCTCATTTTCTGCCGGAAACATAACTGCGGTTTGCGGTTAGAAGGGCAGGATGTGCTCTTTACATACCTTGTGACGAACGCTGAACGGGCGTGGTGAGAGAGCGGTGTGTATACACTGTGCAACTGCGTAGTATGCAATATCCGTTTTGTTTATCTCGTAGAATAGGCATCGCTCGTCCAATTAATCAGAAAACAGAACTGACTTAATGCACTTGACAAAAGGGCAGATATCTTAGAAGAACTTGTTGCTGGGCTAATTGGTACATAACTCTGAGGGAAAAATTTAGGTGCACTTTTCCGTGTTTCGTCTTACTTCTGGTCGTGCTTAGGCATCTAAACTTTTCCCTCAAAGGCAGATACTTGTTGAGCGCCGTGGTGCTATCGGGGCAGAAAAAAAAAACTGTTTCTCAGTTAACTGTATCATAATGTCACTTTTTTTTTTTTTGTCCATTCTCTCGAACGCGTTAATTTTCTAAAGCGCGTTTCAAACCGGTCAGGATAGAGGCAATATAAACGAATCAAAATGAACACCAGTGTTGAGTAGCTCCGTTATTGTTATGCCCTTTTCTTTCCCGAACGTTCTCAAATTTTCTTACATAAATGCAACTGTAAGCTAGTGTGATATATTTCGTGCCTGTTTTCACACGTGGCCTTGTGCGTACTCTCTCTCTCGTTCGTTGGGCTTCCGCCACGAGTCTCCGTTTAATGCGTGTCGCTGCACTCACAATGGGGCAACAGATTAGACTACATGGGTCTGCTAAGCATGCTTAGTCCAATGAACCTGCAGTGTTGCTGACGTGATTTCAAGGTCAGATATGCGAGGTGCGCACATTGCGAGGCGCCCACTGCTTCGCTATCTTCGATATGATCGGTAATGGACCGAATCGCGGCGGGTGAAATCGACGTGCATTGAACGTGCTCATTTGTTTGTACATTAAAAAAAATAAAAATGAAAAAAACTTCGGGAGGGCATAGCGGTGGCTTTCGTAGCAGCCGTTCGAAGCGTGAGGCAACGCAGTACGCGAACCGGACGAGGAAAGAAATCGATGAGTGGCGTTCTGTTTGCACTTTGACGCGTAGTCTGCCACTTCTTGCTGCAATTGTCTGCCATATAGTGCGTTGCGACATCGCAATACTTGAATTCATTGCTTTTTCAGCGGAGGCGTCTGCGAAACGCATGTGCATTCGTCTTCCGCGCGGTTGACAGTAACCGCGAAGCCTCGTGCATCGTGGACACGAGTACCCAGTGGTAATGAAACACTTATCCTCCCCCCTCCCCCCCCTGTCCTCAACTGATGTCAAGCTTATTTCTTCACAGTGGCTACTTCTTTACTGAGAACTATTCGTATAACTCATCTCTGTTGTTCTGGCAAGGCTGTTCCTTATGACTGTCGCACTCCACTTGAACGATCCTACGTTGTTTTGAAAGTCGATAGCGAGAATTCTTTTTTTTTTTCCCCTCGTACTGGGCTGACTATGCACAGTTTTACGTATACGTCCCCTGGACTGCTCTCTAAGTGCGGCTTGCTGCCACATCGGCCTTAACGCTGGAAGCTGGCGGCGGTGAGTAGTCGTGGGTGCGTGTGCTTTCCTTTTTCTTTTTCGCGTGTCTTCGATTCGCATTGCGCGAAAGGTGGCTAATAATATGCTCTCGTTGCTTTCTTCTCGGGTAATTATCGCCGCCGTCCAATTCATCGCGCGTTTCATTTCTCCTCCGTATGTGCACGCTCTTTTAATTGCCTACCCATCGGAACGATCTGAAAGCCAGAAAGAAGACAAAAAAAAAAAAAAGAACAAATAAAATAAAGCGTAGCCACACGGAGTCGAAAGGGGTAAGTGCGGCACCTTTGTGCGTCCCTTTGGCGCCGCGTTCGTGCGCATGCAAGAAATCTGCGGTCGCTTGGTGGAGAAGGGAAAAGGCGATAGTGGTGCCATTTCGTAATTATTGCCTGCTTTATTTTCTCGAGAAGGATCTTGGCGACGGCGGCTGCCTTCTTTTCTTGTCGTGCACGCGAGGTCGCCTTCTTTCGTTTCATTTTCTTTTGTTTTTCTGGCGTTGCCTTTCTCGCTCTCTCTCTCTCTATTCACTCGTCAGAGGTGACGCACACTGTTTGGCTCTTCCTTTATGAGTCAGTTGAGAACGGAACTAATGAGACGGCTGCTAATTACCTCGCGCTCCCGTCCTAGTGGAGTGGTTAATTGCCTGTCGTTTTTCTTTCTGCAATTTCCTCGTACGGGGGCCTCGAGTGTCGAGTGCTTGAAGGGAATGCGGATTCTGGTGTCGAAGCGAGCGAACGACGGAAGACATATCCGCCTTGTTTCCACTCTTGTAACCCCCACGCTCCTTGCGCCCCTTGCACTTGTGGTCGAAAACTAAGAAAATGGCACGGCTGGCCTTTTCGCGCCATGTGCTCTGTTTGCTACACTTGTGTGACTAGATTCGCCAGCGAAAACAGCGCATTTGACTCTCAATATATGGATTAAAGTATATCAGGAGCTTAAAAAGGGAATGCTTCGGGGAAAAAAAACAAAACAAAAAAAAAACGCTCGTATAGGTGTCATCGTTCTTGGCGAATACATTTTTTCGTCCAGTAGGGCATGTGCCCTGTGGATTTCGTTGCAAGATTGGATAACTCGGTTTGCCTGCCTCGTCTTTACCATAATTGCAATGCTGCTTTGTTTGTGTTCTCTCGTCAACTCTTTAGGGGCTGAAGAAAAAAAAGAAACTTGACCCTCATTATCCTTCTAGATTTAGCCATGCCTGCAGTATCGGTGAATAGTAATATCGGCAAAACTGTGGAGACTCTGCTTGCTTTGTTCTTACGGCCTTGCTGCGGTGAAGTTAGTTGCCTGTGCTGTGTATGTCTCATTTGCCGCTTCCTTTCTCCGTTTCCGTCGCTTCTTGCGGCAACCTTATTCGGTCTTTCTGGCTCCCCGACGGCCGCATTCTGGTGTCGCGGAATGCAGCATCACTCGCGTAGTCTGCTTTGGGTACACGTTAATTAATCCCTGCGTTCAATTATTAAACAGGAGTTCACCACGGCATCCGTAATAGCCTATTCTCCAACCTTCCTTCAACGTATTGCTTCCGAAGCATGGTTGACTCGCGACGACGACGTTGCCGTAGCCTCGGCTCACTACATTCCCGCGACAGCTCGTCGTAGGCGCGCACTTCGCGGCGCTTCACCTTGGCCCATCGTGTTGTGGGACATCGTGCGCGCTCTTCTCCGTCTCCACTGGACTTCCCGCCGCGTGGACGGCCATTGTCCTAGTAAGCTGCGGCGTGCCATAGCTTCTAGTGCCACCAATTTCCTGCGCTGCGTGTTCACCGTACCGAACGCTGGCTCGAGGAAGCGGGTCTGGGGAAGGAGGAGCAGCAGGAGCGGCTGTTCCAAATGCGGCCGGCCTTTGTGAGTGTGCTCCGCTCGCTCATGTGCTGTTATTTAACACATGTTACGTGTCAGGTAAAAATAGCGGCTGCGGCGCCGCCGCCGGCACCCTGCGAGTGCCTGGGCCGCCACTGCAAAGCGGCCTCCTCTCCGGCTGCCCCCCTTCCACTTCGTCCCCCCTTGCTTCCCCGAGCGGCCCATCCCCCCGCCTTCACCTTGTCTTTTAACAGACTCCCGACTTCGCCGCCTTCAGTTTCGGGCGGCGGGAGCGGGAACGCTGCATAGGCTGGACGCCTAGCGGAATATTTGCGAGTCTCACTTGCCGCCGCTCGCTGACGGAACTCTGCGTGACGCGGCGTGAGCTTTCGAATGTTCTCTCCTGAGCGTTCCTCCGGGTGACGCACGCAGGACTCGAGATGCATAGTTTTCGCGGCTCGCTGGCACGATGCCTTGGTCGAAGGTGCTCGGCCTAACAGCATTTCTTACGTGGGGGCTTCGAACGTGCAAGGCTACAACCCCAGCTGACATTGTTCGACAGCCAAAGCGCGCGCATAGCTGTCGCTCGATTATCAATATACGTGATTCGCCTTGCCGACAAACGCTATTCGGTAGGCGTGTCGATCAAAACGGCTGGCAGCAACGTGCAACAAAAAAAAGGGGGGGGGGGGGACATGTTGACATTAACGTGTAGCGTGTTCTTCGTCGGTGACACGAGTGGAGCGAGACTTTTTAAAGTATACCTCGTAGCCCATGGCCAATGTAGTAGATTCTACTCACTTCCAACGCCCTGCTGCGTAAATGAATGAAGAGGCGCGTTATGAGCGCTTCGCGTCTTCCTTTCTTTTTTTGATGACGGTTTAAACAATGATGCCGCTTCATAATCGTGTCTCAGTGTCGATCCCCTTCCCCTGTTTCCATTGTTTTATCTCTGCCTTTGATTCATTTGAGCAAATGATCAGTGCATAAAAAGGCAGTTGTATGGGGTTCGAAGGCAGAGTAATAAACCTTAACCTTTAGCGACGATTGTATGTCGCTCAATTCTTTAAATTTCTTCGAGCAGATCTGCGGGACTCCCGTCTGAGACGTTGATGACGGGAAGCCCACAAGTGTTCATAAAGGACATTCATGCACCTTTGATCAATATTTCCTGCGTTGATAGCAAATCGTTTGAGGCATAATAATTAATGTTGAACTTTGGCATGAGTTTTAATCCTGGCATGCGCGTTCACTATGACAGGGCGGATAGCGGCTCGTCTTTCTGGAGCAGTGTAAAATGGCGCCCAACCGCATGACGCGTTAGCAAAAAACGCCATCCATGTGCGGCGCGGCCTCACTTAAGCGGTATGTCTAGCGGAAAAGAAAGCACCGGAAAACTCTGGACACTGATATTTATGCCCAAGTTTAGAAGTTTACTTAACCCAGGGCAGCTTTGGAGACCACCGGCGTGACGAGAGGCGGCACCTTAAGAAACCACGAAACCTGCTGCTGAGACGAAAGCACGCGGGCTGCACCCCCCCCCTGTGCCTCCTCAGTTTCAGTAGCTCGGAGGAGGCGGAGCGAGCGCAGATACACAAAGCCGGGTGCGAATAGAAGGCTGCGGCGGAAGTGGGCATCGCTGCGCGTAGTATCCTTTCCTCTGCGGCGCATTAATCTTCGCTAATGAAGATATTTTGTCTCGGCGTGTCCTCCTCCTTCCATCTCCTTCGCAGCTTCGCTCCTTTCGCTTTTTAGTCTTTCGCTTGCCTGCTCCCCGTCTTAGTCTCCGCGCCCTGGAGTGCGTGCACTGCCTTTTCTTTTCCTTTAGCTTTTCTCATTTGTAGCTCGTTCTGGCATTCCTTCCGCCTACACCCCCCCCCCCCCCTTTTTTTTTGTTTTTGTTTTTTGCGGTGTACAAGCCTCGTGTATAATGTGTGTGTGTGTGTGTGTGTGTGTGTGTGTGTGTGTGTGTGTGTGTGTGTGTGTGTGTGTGTGTGTGTGTGTGTGTGTGTGTGTGTGTGTGTGTGTGTGTGTGTGTGTGTGTGTGTGTGTGTGTGTGTGTGTGTGTGTGTGTGTTAGGTGTGCTACAATTTCTCTCTTCTGAGCCGTTTTTCTAAGGTTGCGCTTTCGCGTCTCTTGAGGGGGTGAAGTACTCCGCCCTAGTCAAGTTCACGTGACATGGCAAATAGGCAAAGTGGGATCGGCTGTACCATGCGTACTATAGTTGAACCCACGGGCTTTCGTTCATCTTGGCGCTTGCATTTCCTGGAAGGAAGGCTGACAATACTAGAAAGTGGTCGTCTGACAAAACATGCCGGCTTCTCGCTTCACACGCCGCAGATCGTGGTTTAGCTATACTTACGTGACTGTGGGTGGAACGCCGTGTTTCCGAGCCGCTTCCTGCTCAACTCGCTTCCTTTGTTGCGTCTGAACGGCGTGCTCTTACAATCGACCGAAAATGACAAGAGGACAAAAGTAAGAGCATTTCAGGTTTTCGCTCGAGCTTGACACAATATAATTATGCGTTGTGTAGAACGCGAACATGAGAACGCGGGCCGCCGAATCAAAGCTGGACTAGCAACGAAGGAGCGAAGGTTATACGTATTTTGAGGTTAGTTTTCGGGCATTACAAATGATGGCGACGGCGCGTGTTTTTTTTTTCTCTCTCTCTCTCTCTAAATGAGGCATTCAGTTCATGATGCGTATTACCATTCCTCTTGCTCTTTGCAAGCTTTGCCTGTGGAGTCTCACTTGTCAAGCTACACTGCTTCTCAATATTATTTGTAAGGAGGTGCGCGTGGGGGGCTTGGAGAGGGGGCGTTCCTAATCAGCCGCAGCTCCAACTTTCCTTGGAGATGGGAACTTAGCGGCACCGGTTAGTTGTGTACCTGCTGACGTCGTAACATCGCTTCTGTGAGCAGTCGACTTTATTTAGTCAACCACGGACATCTAAAGCCATGAAGCTTTCTTACATCGCATGTCCTGTATCACTGCGCACTGGCTACCTAATAACTACACGCTTATCGTTGACGAACGGAGCAGTAGCCTCGAGCATACGTTCGGGTTGTCATTCGGAGAAGCGGAAAGGCTACGTTCGACAGGGCTTGGCCACCCGTCGACGGGACCTACACAGCCGACGGCGCGCTTGCGTAACGACGCTTGACCCCGAGTGGGGGGTGATGCTCTCCGGTCGCGGGACTCGAGCGCGGCGGGACGCGTTCAAGGGCGCCCCCCCTCTCAAGAGGCGGGCGCGCCTTGGGCGCGAGCAGCGGCGCCTCTCGCTCGCGCGCGTGCAGCCGCGACCAGTTTACGTTTTAATTCGAACTCGGTGCCTTGCCGGGGGCCAGAGGCATCGCAGAGCCGACGTGGCAGCGCTTGCCATTAGGCGGCTGGGGCGGGTTCCAGTAGCCGGTGCGGCTGCGTCCATTAGCTGGCCCGTGGCGCATTACAAATGGCGGCCGTGACCCCGGAGTGCGAGACGTATTTGCGCGGAAGGCGGGCCCGACTGTCTGCCGTCGTCATCCATCAGACGGCCACTCCGTTGTCGGCGCGCTCGCACTTGCGGAGCCCCCGCTTCTCCTATATATATCGCGCCCCAATCTTCGCTCGATGCTCTTCGCGAGAGACGCGGGGCTGACGCGACTTCGCTGCGCCCGGGTCCCCCCCTGTTAACGCGTCCAGTTTTGCTTCCCTGACGGAGCTGCGGTCGCGTGCCGCGCCCTGCGCAACAACTGCGAGCTTGGCTGATGGTTGCGGTGTTCAACAAAGCTCACTGGGGTCGCGAGCGACGAGGCGGCGCGGCTGAGACCTGACCCCCCCCCTCCCCCCCTTCCGGCCGCTCGCGCTTTGATAGCGTTGACTCTTAGAGAAGATTCCATTGGTATTGCTCGTGGTGAAGTTTTCCCACATCAGCAGCTCTCACGTGCTGTTTTTGTTGTCAGTGAACTTAATGTTTGTTTCTCAGTATTTTGCTTTATGGAACAGGGAAGCTTTATGAAAAGAAAGGCAAGTGCACAGCTCGCTGCTGCTCTTGCACGTCGAAACGTCTAAGTGCGAAGTGTAGTGGCTTCAGATAGGTAGGCCGATGCTTTTTAATCACCTTTGGAGGCATGCTTTATTAAAAAAAAAAGGGGGGGGGGGGGGACCCTAGTTCGCGCAATGGCATTATTCTATCATTATTGTTCACCCCCTTCAAAACTTTACTAGTGACTTTCGTAGCAGCAGCAAAACCTCGTGGTGCTTTTATTTTTTAGGCGTGCTCTCGTGACCGGAATCTCCCTTGATGCCCATTCTTAATGGCTCTATCTATTCCCCGGCACACGTCTGCCAACACAAACGCCTAGGATGAGCGATTACGTGCATTAATATGGAGATGGAAGAACTGCTGTTTTCCTGCTCGGAGCTCGCCCGCTCATGTTATAATTAACATGTTCGCGTGATGCGAAGGCTTAGCGATCCAACTGGCGCGGATTCTCTCGGTGGCACGGTCTTTGCGCGCCCATCAACGCTGCGGTGCCGGCTTGCAGCTCTCTGGCCATTCCCAGCCCCTCCCGTATATACTGCGATGCAGCAGTAAAAAAAACAAAAACAAAAACGCGTCTGCGAGGGAATGCCGGAGCTCTCTTCTGCGCTGTTTCTCTCTGGCGGACCTATACTCGGGGCGGCCGCAATCATGACTGCGAGCCGCACTGCAGGCCGGGCCAGTTTCTTGACCTTACTTTCCTTCATAAACGTCAGAATCGTGAGTTACTCCTCAATTCCCTGAAAACGAGGCGACGCGGGCGCGGATAAATTACAAAGGACCTACTGGGCGGCGAACTGTCATAATACTTTATATAAGCTTCTCCGGTTTTATCTTTCCGGCTCGTCCTCTGATGTCCGGGAAGAGGGCGAGCGCGTGGCTCCGCTCGTTCCGGAAGGCGTGCGGTCGGAGGGAGGGAGCGTTAATATTTGCCTACACACACATATATAGTTCCTCCTCGCCCGAGAAACGCATAATATAATGAAGGGATGTAGTCGTCGTCTTTATTTTTGTCCTCTGTTTTGGCTCCTTTGCCCGACGATTACCAGGTCCGGGGTTGTGGCCTGCTGCGTTTCCTTCCTGCACTTTTTTTTTTCCGTAACGCGGAACCTATAATTGCCGGCGGCGGCGCTGCTCTCTTGGCGTTGCCGCTCGCAGCGCAGCGTTCTTCCTCCAGACTCCGCCGCATCTTTTTTTGTTTGTTTGTTTTTTTCGCGCGGAGCGAGCCTTTCGTCTTTTCGTTTCTGCCTCGCGCTTGGCTTTTGTTCCTGCACACGAGTTCTTCTTTACGACCTGGACTGTCGCCTCCTGTTCGCCGCCTCGTGCCCGCTCGCCCTCGGCTCCCAGTACCGCTTCGGGTTTTTACAGAACGCAACCCCGCGCTCACGCCGCTCGATCAAGAGCGCGGAACTATCCGATGTGTGTATAAGGGACGCTAGTCCGCTGAACCTGCATGTCGTGCTCCGACTCAATATGGACGCGGCCGGTCGGATGCGGCATAACGCCGGATTTGTCCGTGGAGCAATTTTCTTATCTCGCTGCTTTTTTGTGCCGTTTATGAGGTGATTGTGGAAAATGTTCTTTTAGATGGGTGGCGAAGTATTGACCAGCTCGGACTTTCAGACATCCAGGGCCGTACTTTCGGTGTATTTACCCAGATCAATGCCCCCCCCCCCCCCCCCCTCTCGCCTCCTTATTTGCAAGCACCTCACGGACCTCATTACTGATACCGCGTAACGGTGTGTCAGCATTCCAACAATCTCAGGTCATGGTCATGGTCGTGGCTATTCGCTGGTCATGGTTACACTTTTTCTGTTTATTGCCTGTCTTTGGATATTCGTTGCTAATTTGAATGTTGTCGAGACGGTAAAGCTCCATTTTCGTCTTTTATTCCAGCGCGTGGAAGGTTAGTTCTCATGCACATCTCTGTTTGTAGTGACTCGACGTAGTTTGCGTGTCCTGAAAGGAAGTCCGTCCTTTTCGCGCGTGCCCGCCGGTCGCAGCTCCCGAGTGTTGCACTCACATTGCGAAATGACTCGCCCGTGGTGTGTGACATGTGAAGGTCGCAGCGACTGCTGCACACGGCCGCTATGTGTAGTCGCTGTTCTTCCTTGCAAGCAGCCCTTGCGCTTATTTTCGGACCGCTAGCGTATTAATTATTGTTGCTGTCAAATCTACCCGTCTTCTTGCAGCCGGACAGACAAGGTGTTTCTTCCAATGCGCGCCTTTCTGAGAAAAGCAAAAGAGAAGGCTAGGGGGCTTCAGCTGCGGGATCTTGTATTACGTTGCAACTGCCGGGCCATGCAATCGTGCGAGACATTGATCTTCAGTTGGGATACATGAAATGCATAAGAGCAGCCGGTTTTACAACAAATGCATGCTGGACGAAATGCCGCATGAGTTGAACCGGGGCATCATTATTGGTTATTTGTTCTTGCTATCTTGCTTGAAACGCTTTAAAGACTGCCTTACTTCAGAAACCATCAGCCAAACGTCCACTTTACCGCCCTTGGTATTCTGCGTTCAGTCTAACAGTTGTTGAAGCTTAAGATCACGATGTTGCGTCCTGCGATCTGTCTACAGGAGGCGCTGTGCTGAACGGCTCGGCAGGAACTTTCACCGCCACGAGTGCTTTACCGCGACGCTGAGATAATCATGAGCTTCTTTTGAATTTAGCCCCGCATGTCAGTGCAGCCACAGCAATCGGGACTCCATCTCGTGTAAGAGCGAACAATTAAGGCAAGTTTGTGTACCATCATTATTATTAAGCTATGTGAAAAACATGGCGGCCGTGGCGTCCATAACTGGTGCTAATTAGCGTTATTTAATTTTTTTTTAACTTCACGTTCGACTTATCGCATATTAAACAAATCGTTCGGTGATGCCAAGCAGCGCTTAGCAGCTGAACACCCGTACCCACTAAAGCACAGCAACTGGTCGATTCGTCATTTGCTTTCCACACTGTGCACTTTTGAGCCACGCCATTCTTTCGACTGTGGATCATTAGTTATAGTTAGTGATCGTATATTATATTTCGCAGTTGTTACTTCATAGCGCTTGTGGTGTCTAGGTCTCTATCTTCTGTATCCGTGTCTCATGCGCTACCCATTTGAAGTTATGCTTCTTTAGTAGTTGTGGTTGTTTCACGTGTTGACGGCTAGACAGCGGGTTATGTAGTTAAGGCTTCCACGCGAAGCCAATAGCGTTATATGGCAGACCCGATCACAGTCGGCATAACTAGAGGTAAGCATACTAGAGATTTCAGCTGTCGAGATGGATTCAATGGAAAGGCAAGGTGGTCGACTTTTAAGTATTGTTAGTCCGGTTATACTACCTTGCATGGGGTGAGGGGGGTGTGAAAGAGGCAGGGGAGGCATCTCACTATGCTAATGCACTTCCAGCATGGCGGCGCGGAGGTGTCCTTGCAGGCTCTCTCTCTCTCTCTCTCTAAAAATATATATATATATATATATATATATATATGTGTGTGTGTGTGTGTGTGTGTGTGTGTGTGTGTGTGTGTGTGTGTGTGTGTGTGTGTGTGTGTGTGTGTGTGCGTGTGTGTGTGTGTTCTAATAAGCGCGCTTCATTTGCACCACGATGCAGCTTTGTTTCATACGTTGTCCGTTCTGTCGTATGTGTCAACAACCGCTCGCGTGCTCACTTGTACGTACACTGTGTACGTGTGCAAGTTAACTTTACCCTAGGTTTACGAATACGATGCACTGAATGTGCGCGCGACGAAACTTTATTTGACAGGCACTCTTTTATGTGCGTAACACTTTAGGGACCAGACGTGCCGCCCATCTATAGATCTCATCTGGCGTGATCACGCTCAAAATCAAGTGGTCAAAACAGGCCTAAAACAAAGCTAATAGTGCCCAAAACCAGTGCAAAATAAACTAACAAGGTCTAAAATAATATAATGCAGGAATAACCAAAAATCAATCGCAATAATTTACCTGAAATTGCGAAAAACGCTTTTGAAACATGCGGCTGATACCCGCGCCCCGCAAGAGAGGGCGCCACCACCTCGCAAGCACGCGATCGCCGAGGTGGTGCAAAGCGCCAAAGGGAATCGCTCGGGTGCCCGTGCTACACACCTCCTCAGGTTTCAGAGTAGTGGAGCTGCGCTTAGCACAGGATCTAGAGCTACACCAATCTTTTTTTTTTTTTTTTGTAGTATTTTGCATTTTTCTGTAACACACCACAAATATTTACACAGCCCTCGCAAGTCATTTTTTTTCTTACGATACTTTTTAACGTAAAGTTGCAGAGTAAGCATTCTGTTAAGAAATATTCGACATCATATACCAATTATGCAGTTGCTCATGCCGCGTTCAGAAGGAGCTAGCATGTTCATGCTAAGATAGCGCACCAACATCAAAAGAACTTATCAAAATACTGATGATCAAAAATATGTCTCAAATATCTTGAAACGCTTCTCATTATACCTGTGCTTCTAGTTTGAATAGTATTTCTCAAGTGGTTTAGAAACCAGGGAAAAGTGGGGGGGGGGGGGGGGGGGGTTCCTCCTGTTTTATGTCACTTTGAATGTATCGGGCTGCAGAATTTTGAAAGCGTGCCATCTCTCAGCCGCGATATCACATTACTTTCAATCGGCCGCTCGCACCGTGTAGTGGCTAAGTTCTCAAACTTTACCCACGTGGCTTGGCCGATGTTGCCAACTCGCTCATTTTATTTCAATATTAGCTCGGTTATTCTTTACTAATTCAATTCTGCCTAGTGATTGTAAAGCTGGCGCGTCATTGTTAGTCGATCTCAGTTCCGCTTAGCCTTCTCGCAGTTGCTGAGTAATCCATAGACATTGAATCCTGTCTGATTATTTATCATTGTGTGTACTAATCATCCTAATTAAGCTAATGAACCATTAGTTAGAAACATGAGACTCACTGCATTCATCGTCTCCCTTCACGTTTTCGTTTGATGAATAACAACCCCAGCCTCCAATTATTTTTAATTAATTGCATATGCATACTATTTAGCCATACGTATCACTACTATTAATTACTATTCTGGCCATTTTGTATGCGTTTCTCTTGACACCATTTGTCCCTAGGTTTCGGTTGATCTGTAAATAATTGAGTGTCCTTATTTGCTATAAATAAGTACACTACTAATTACTTATATCATAGTATTTTCTAATTATACAATTAAACACTCTGTATCTGCGATATATATTTTTATAATCAATCTCTAATTTACTCATTTCCCTAAGTTCAAAAATGAATTGTCTATGAGTAACTTTTCCATTTATACAAATTAACTGCGACTATCGCTAATACTTATTACTTGTATGGTGCTCTTCTCTCTTATCGTATCCATAATCCCATCCACTTGAATGCAGTCCATATCCACTATCCATTTCGCTCTCTACTAGCGGTAAAGCAATACTCACAATCATGCGCGGACAACGCTGTGCGCTCACACGGAGTCTTTTAATACTGAGGCATTAAGATGAGTTAGAAGGTAGACAACTGCATGCCAGGTCATTGTGTTGTTATGTCATCATGTACTGAATTCGTTTATTCTATTATTTTTCACAGGAGAAGTATGTTACACCGTGTTGAATTTCCTCATATCTGACTCTCCTTGCAGAGATTTCTTGTACGGAAGTCTATAGGCTGTCACATTCAAAGGCAACTTATTATTTTTATTAAATAATTGTCCATCCTTCATGAAGTCTGTAGAAAGCATTAGCAATTTTATTTGAGTCCATTCAGCGGCAGTATGCTTTTCACGATTCTGAAAATACTTGCTGACATCAAGTTTGCGATGGACGGTATGGATTGGCTGCTGATGGGTATAGGAGTGACAGTTAAGCACGTGACCACCTACTTTCACTCTCCCACTGCAGTGC
This sequence comes from Rhipicephalus appendiculatus, assembly GCA_030522465.1. Lineage (NCBI taxonomy): Eukaryota > Metazoa > Arthropoda > Arachnida > Ixodida > Ixodidae > Rhipicephalus > Rhipicephalus appendiculatus. The sequence continues at coordinate 12,535,904 of JALIZH010032945.1, read as the reverse complement.
TCTCGAACGAGTCACGTATGAACGAAGTTTCAAAGCTACGACTATTTCGGCTTCTCCATTCGTTGCATATCATTTGTCATAAACCATCATGCATCTTGTGCTTTTGAAAGTGCAGTTGATGCCGATATCTGTGGAGAATATCGGAGCCAACGCTTTGGTTTGTTGACCTATCACCTTTGTTTGCGGAAACGAGCTACCTTAAAAACTCTATTCGTTCATGCGCGACGTTTGAGAGCAGGACTATTGCCGCGCGAAAACTTTATTTTTCCTTTACGCGCTATATATTGTGTCTTCTTTATGACATACAAAAGGAATTGAACAGCTACGAAGTTAAAGCGCGGACTGGATCGTAACGTTTTCTTTACTTATATACTTTTTTCTATTATTCATGACGGCCTCTTCTTCAAGCCTTGAGACGCGAGTACTTAATGCTCGCCCTAGCCGAACCATTGTTGACAGTTCCCATGAGAGTCGAGGTGCCTGCATTTTCACTCGGCCTCCTTAAATCTGTTCGGGGTTCGTGTCTATCTGTCCATAGACGGGCTGCATAAACAAGCTTCCCATCGATAGCCAGGTGTCGCGGGTTTTGTTGGCCCTCCCCGCGGCCCTCGGTGCGCATTGTTTGTCACCCGCGGCGGGGTGGTCACTTACAAGACGTGCGGCGGGGCCCAAACAACGCTCGGGCTCGACCCCCGACCGTGTCTCGGTGCGGAAGCGGACAAGCGCTAAGACACTGACAAAGAGGCGCCCCCCCTCCTCGGAGAGGAGGCAGGCTGCTCCCCTTTTCTTCCTCATCAGCGTTTTTGACCATCCGTCCACCGGGACAGTTTTGTGGGTCCGCGGCGGAACCCCACCCGAAGCCATTCAGGCCCGCGAGCGCGCGCGCTCTTTTGCCGCTGCCCTTCTTTGTTGCGGGGGCCATCTCTTCGCGCCGCGATGCCCCGTAGCCTCGTGTCGTCCACCAGCACCAAGCGTCGCTCTTTGTTTGCATGCGCCGCATTGTCTGTTGTAATAATCAATCACGGGCCACAGAAGTGCGACAGTAAAAACCCGGAGCGCATGTGTGCCCGCGCGGGAGGGGAGTGTGGGCGTTTGGGATGGGGAGGGAATTAAGCCGCGGCCGGTATTCCTCCTCCCGCTGCGACAAGAATGCCGCGAGTTTCTCCGCGCGAGAGGAACAGGTTCTTGTTTTCGGCTTTTCCTGCGGCACTACTTTCGAATCGGCGAGATGCTGGAAGGAGATTACTTACGCTCTTCTCTGCCAGCTGGGCTGAGGTGACACTCGGGGGATGCTGGTGAATAGCCCGCCGAACAGCGCCGCCTTCTCGCCGAGCGAAGCCAGCTGTGGCGCCGCGGGAACCGCGCGCGGCGATTAGCGCCGCGCTCGCTTCCCGCCCTGCGCGCCTCCCGCTGCGCCGCTCGTCTTGGGGCCAGAGCCATCGCTCTATCGCACCTGTGTCTTCTTCTGTCCGAGCCCTTCCGCGGTGCGCGAGCCTTGACCTTACGAGGCCGGCGCGTTAAGGAGTTGCGCTGCAGGACAACGGGACACTGGCCGTATATTGGGCTCCCATCACGCGAGACAGCAACCATCGAAATGACAGTTCCACCTTTTCTTCCTTTTTGTTTTCATTCTGCATTATTTTGTGTTTAATTCTGCCTATGGGCGACACTGTTTCTTCGCTGTGCGAGCATGGAAGGTTGCGCGCTTTTCTTTGGGCTTTCGCGACCCGCTGTGATTGTATGAATGGTAGAAGTCTCTTTCTCTCTCTCTCTGTGCGCCCGACACGATATACTTCGTGTATTTGCACTCTTTCTCTCTAGGCGCTGTGTCAGTGGGGAAGGAGAGCACCCTGTATCATACTTCACCATGACAGGCAGATAAGGTTTCGTCAGTTATTATTAATATTAATTAACTGAGAGCGAGGCCACTCAGTGTCAGGAAGGCAGGCAAGCTTGTTCTTGACTTTTAATATATGCAAATAGTATTCCAGAAAGTTTTCCTTTACTCTTCGCGCCTGCAGCGCTATTTAGGGGCTTTCTTTAGACCGCGTCCGCCAAGATCGACGGCACAAATGAGTAGAGGTGAGCACAAAAGCCGCCCTCATTTTTTTTTCTACTTTTTTTTTTACCGGTGGGTTTTATTTCTAGTATTCCTCTGTGCCCATTTTTATGTTCGCAACAGTATTAAAAGGCGATGCCCTTAATTTTTGTAATTAATTTTCCCCTTCCTTTAGGCAAGTGAAGAGAAGCCAACACACAAACTCAAAAGGATGTCTTGGTCTTCAACAACTAATTATGCAATAATCCTAGGGAGGCAATTGAAAAAGAATGTCCCGCGGTGGAACAGTCTTTCATTAACGCCTCCGCGACTTTCTTGTTTTTCTTGATGGGATAGGGTTCCCCTACCTTTTATGCTCTTTTCTTTCGCTGAAAGAGTCGAGTGCTTCGTTTTTCGCCCGAGCCCTTCATCGACTTGGCCCGAGCCTGAAGGTTGACAAGAAAAAGAAAAAACGAAAAAAAAAACGAAAAGAGAATGGGGGAGGGGGTGGCTGCGAGAAGCCAAATGAAGGGTGCCAAGCACGGAAGACTCATCTCATTGTGATTGTAATTAGAAAAACCTTAACGTGAGACAATGGCCAACGGAAGGACATTGTAGTTGCCAGTTTTTCCTGTCGCTTTTTTATATAGTGCATGTTCCGAGTACTTTTTTTTCTCTCTCTCTTTTAGCTTTTGCCTTACGTCTTTCGTCTCGCAGCACCCCTCTTTATAAGAAAGGAGAATGATGAACGAAAATGCAAGTGCGGTAGTGCCGGCGGACTGCCAGTTTGCCTTAGTGGGTCTTCGTCAGCATATTCGCTGTTCGAGGGTCTTTATTCCTGTCACGCGGTTTGAGTCTTACGGTGGATCGGTCTGCAGTTTCACTGGCCTTTTTCATTAATAGAATAATGCGGAAAAATAGGGCATGAAGTCCATGTTCACTGCCGAATATCATCCAAAACTACGGACCGGGTCAGTGATGTTCTCATGAGTATATGAGGTTATTTATTGTATGGGCTCTGTATCGTCTTTAAGAATTCTAAAAAAAAAAAATGTTGAAGTAATGAGGAAAAAATTAACATTCGTGGACTAGATGATCATCGATGTCGTTAGCTTGGGGTTTATTACTTGCGTCATTTGAAGCCTCGCTACTGTGATCCCTATAACGTTTATCTTTCTTTTTTTTTTAGTGTACACTTTCTGTTACAACGTTAGCAACGCTGAGCGAATGCGCCCTTGGTAAATAGATAGAGGTGCAGAAAAAATGGCACGCGGAGTGGCGCGTCTGTCTCGGTACTTGTTAGCGACGCGATAAGCCCGGCATTTTGCGGTCGTGCGCTGGCCATCGCCTTTTCGCCAAGGGGAGAAGGATCCGATGGTCGTCCAGAGAAGCGCGACAGATGCCGTTTGCAGCCCTCCGTGTCCAGCCGCGGGAGTTCGGTCTGGCGGGGAAGCAGCTCCCACGCACCTGTGTAATCCCCCCGTCCGGCAATCAGGGCACCAATGGGCCGTTACAATGCCGGCCCTGAGTGAGCACTAAACATCAACGGTTCGATTGATCGTCGGCCGGCTTCTCCGTCTGTCCGCGGCCTCGCTCTCCGCCGGTCACGCGCAGACCGCACCCTGACCCCGCACTGGGCTCGCCTGTCTCCTGAGACCCCTGCGGTTTCTGCGCGCGCCGCACTCTGCCGGCTGCTTCCCTGCCGAGATCACGAGCTGGACGCCGCGCTTCTCCCTGCCTTTAGTGCCTGGTTTTTTTTGCTTGTTTATTGCAGGCTCGTTTTTGATGTCGGCTCACAGCACATCCAGTGCCGTTTCGTGATGATTTCCGGTTTGATGCCGGTGTTGCTTGCGCGTAAGCTCGTTCATTATGCAGCGTTTATGCGGGGACGGCTGGGCTTTCAGTCATCTAAATGTTGTTAGGCTACGGGAAGTCGTTGCGAGAAAAAAAAAAATCATTGCGGCCCGATACTGGCATGCGTCATACTTGTTTTTTACGGAAAGCACTCCTATGGTTCTTGATAATGCAACGCCGTAAATAGTTCTCGATTCGTCACCTTGAATGCTTAGGCGGCTGTATTGGGTTGAATACTTTGAGACAACTTACCATGAATGCCGGGAAAATCACATTTCTCTTGTAGTGTAGGTTTTCTACGGTTGCCTTAGGAAGGTATCTTGAGAAAATAACTCTTAGTTTTGTACCTGTCGCGCTAAGGAGATTCGAGGAGGGTCGTATACGCAAATCGTCGAATAATTTTCATCAGGTTAGAAAAGAACGAATGGCATTTCCTTTATCTTTTCATTTAATATTTCTCGTGATTTCGTTCACATCCTGTCGCCGAAAGTCGAGTGCGATCTGCCTAAGGTAACTCTTATTTCTAGCATGTAGGAGTATGCGTACGAATTATGGTTTACCCACTCTTATCGGAAATAATTCGCGCTTTATAATAGCCTTCAACTTAAGACAAATATACATGTTGTGTGCATAATTTTCGCGTCTTGTTGATCTGATCAGCTAACGTGCGGTCGCGCATCGTTTGCGCTCCGTGTGAAGCTGTATTAAGCGAGAGAGCGGCATATGGTAGTCAGCTTTTTTTTCCCTATTGCTGAGCGATTGTCCCCCGCTCGTCGATTGGCCGTGCACCTCGTGCGCCTACCCGTGTCGGTGCTGTACCCATGGGTGTTCGCGCACTGTTTTCTCCGCGGGGCCGCATGAGTCAGCGGCCCACACGTCGGCGCACTCCCGAGCGCGCACTCTTGCCACCGGAGTAGGCGGTCTGCCGGTGTCGTGTGCGTGCCCGTCGGTCCTGGAACGCAGCCTGCTTGGTATGCAGGCCGCGGCCCGCCGAGGTCCGCTGGGTCCTTGCGGAAATGTAGCGGGGCCCCTTCCGCCGCCTCTCCGCCGAGCGTCTGCCAGGCCTTATCGCGCCGCTTGTTCGCCTTTTTTGGGCTGGCGGACACTGATTCGCTTCTTTTTAGAAGTAACCGAGTCGACTACTGCGATAGTGCGTGTGTGTTGGGAAGGAGGGAGGCATCTGGCTGGGGGGTCGCCAGGCAGGGGGGCTGCTGCCCTTTTTTTTTCCCCTTTTGCTTCTTCGATTCCTTGCGGCTCTCGGTGGGTGTGTGAAGCCACGTGACGCCCAAGTATCTGGTTACACTAGTGCGGTAGCACGACACGGGTGGCATACCTGGCGTTAAATGCGCGAATCGTCTAGCCCACCTGTAGACTAGCTTGTGTGTGCAGTCTTCTTTTTTTTCGTGCGGGTGTTTCGCAAGCTGTCTGCTCACTGGTTTGTTTACTCGCACCAAGAGTATATGACCGGGCAGAGACGTTTCATTTGGACGCTGCTCGCATGAACGAAGCATCTCGTTTAAATGAGTATACGTATGCACGTATATTCGAAGTGTTAGGAAATCAATACCAGCCGCTTCTCGCACCTAAGAGAATGACACTTACCAAGGTATGGAGAATCGCAAAATACTTATGTAAATGTTTTAATTCGACGCTAAAACGGGGTCTCGGAATGCGAGAGCTCGCGTCATCGATGTTGTTTTGTCGTCGCGAAAAATTAGCGGTAGCTATATGTGATGAAATAGCTCATTAATAAGAAGATAGAAACGAAGAAGCTGCGCGTGCTTCTTCTGGCCGGACCCGTATCGCCTTCGTGTGTGTCGCTGAGCGAACTGATCCGATTCTCGAGGTGATGTAATCATAACTATCCATCAATACTGTAGGCTAATCGAAAGTGATTTCCACCTTGTCTGATACTGAAGGTAGTGTAATCAAAGGCGTGAGCATACTGTCGATCAATTCCTTACCTTTCATCACGTGTTGTTCCACTTCCCGGTCCGATAACTTTGAGGCCTACATCGGTCGTGGTCAGTTTCTTGTATACTTGCGTTTTTTTTTTTTCGGCATTTTTATTGTAACGTGTCAATGAAAGAAGGATAAATCTGTTCGCTTTTGCACACAGCGATGTTCTACGCCCTGTGATATGTTCTTTGTCGTGAAATACAGCTTCTGAAAAAAGAAGAAAAAAATATTGCAATAATATGGCAAAATGGCGCAATCATAGCAACGTTTCGGGGGCCCGTACGCGACGCTCCTTGATGTATTTTTATGCGCTCTTTGTCCGCGTGACCTCATTCCAAGAACTTACTATTTTCCCATATTCCGTCCCCAGGCGGATACTGGGTAACACGATAAACCCATCGGTGTGTATCCTCGCCGCACCAATTCTACGCCCCCCCGCCCTCTGTCTCTCTCTCCGAAAATGCGCGCACGCACGCACGCACATACATACATACATACATACATACATGCATACATACATACATACATACATACATACATACATACATACATACATACACACACACACGCAGTGCTCTCTGTCCTTCGTCACAAAAGGTGTTCACTGTGTCGCAGATGCGGCGGCGGCGGCCTCCGGCAGTTTCTGCGAGGATTGATGAATCTTGAGGAGCTGCTTTATTCCTTTCCTCCTCCCCACTCTGGGCGCTTTTTCTCGCGCTCACATTTCGGCTGCGCGCTGCTTCAGGCCGACGCGGAGAGAAGGGTCAGAGACGGAGATCAAAAGGCCCGTATGCGGAAAACCAGATCCATTTTGTCAACTTGGAAAAGCGCGGGCGAGAAGACGGAGAGGAAAACTGTGGCGACGAAAAAAACCTTCCTGCGCAGGGCAAGTAAACAAGGCAGGGAAACGGCGACGGGGCTAAAGTTTGCGCCGCTTCGGGGAGGCCCAAAAAGCATCCCAAGGACGCCGGCATCTGGGCCTTTTATTTCTTGTGCGTGTGAATTTTCGGTGATTGCTACGGACAGGGTCGCTTTTGGAAATATCACTTTAGTCTGGCTAAATGGAGGGGGGAATGTAGAGCGTCGTGGAGATCGTTAATTTATGTGTTTGCGTACTTTTTCTTTTTTTTTTCTTTTTTTACGGATCTCATTTATTGTATTAGTAGAATAGGAGCGCTAACGCGATATCGAAAGTTGCACGAGTACTTAATGGATTCGTCAGTAGAAAAATATGTGTTTATGTAGCGGCAGCGCCAGTTCTATTGAAGTTCAAATGCACGTACGGCTTTTTCTATCTAGCAATCGATCTATCGATTGATCTATCGATTGATTGATTGGTAATTTATCGATATATAGGGAACGACAATCGACCGTGATATACACTTATTCTTAATTTGGCATAAAAATTAAACATTACTTTCATGCTCGCGCTTACAGCTTTTCGAAAGTTTGTAAGGTTAATTAGCTGCGTCCCGCTGCTGACGCGTTTTTTTAAGGATCATTATAGTTTAACATTCTGCGATGGCAGCTCGGGACATGGTACGAGGACGACACAAGGCGGCCCTGATCTGAAAACCGATACACATTCTGCAACTTATCCTAACTTTCGCAGTTAAGTGCAATCAGCCGGAAGTTTCTTGCACAATGCTCCTTTTGCATATTCACACAGCATAAACGTTACAACCATTGGTCGTCATCGCTGATGTAGTCCACCATGATATGATAGCATGTATTGGCGTGCCGTTCTGTTTGCATACGTAGAGGCAGTGTCACTTATAAGAAAGAGTTTGTAGGTTGTACTGTAAAAATGACGGCCTTTCGTTTCTTTTTTTTTTGGTCATCATTATGACAGTCGTATAATTAATTGACGTTGCCCATCGATGCGACGATGTTCGACCATCTATCGAGTGTCCTTTCTGCGGTCTCAGAACATGGCCATATCATGCCTAAGACCGAGTTGTAGGGCTCGTCACTGGACGCAGAACGAGGAAATAAAGATGCTTCGAAGTTTCCACCCTTTTATCAGTTTCGGGTGTGGAGAGGTTTCGGTTGCGCGCGCTACTTCCTCCTCGGCTGGGTGCCCTTCCTGGCCGAGACCGGCGGCCAAAAGAAAAGAAGAAAAAAAAAGCGAACACAAAAGTGTTCCCAAGCTGGGCTCCGGAAACGCCTTCATTCGCGGTGGATATGCTGCTTACATCAGCGCGCCCGCCTGCGGTTATAATGGTCCCGCGACGAGTTTCTAGCGCTTTATTGATCAACCGTGCGTTTTACGCCCATACGTGACCGCCGAGAGGAAATTCCGCTAGTCGGAAAAGTTCGCGTTGGTCGGCGGCGACTTACAAAAGCTCGCAATGGTTCGCCGACAGCTTCTTTTTCGCGTACGACGGAACGACACGCGAAGCAATATACGTACGGGAAGCCGCACATGCGAAAGTCTCATTAGGAAATGTTGAAACTTAGTCTGGCTGGCCCCGCTGCAGTTTATTAAGGCGCGTTTTTTCCCCCATTCTTCTTTGTTTGCTCCTGTTTCCTTTACTATAATTTTTTTTTTTTACTCGTCTCGCATGGCCACGCGCGGCCTTACGACTTCATGCGTGGCGCTCTTGCATAATATAATTGCGGTCGTGTTTGAGAGGAAATGTTCCGGTTAGTTCATGTCGCTACGTGGACTCCGCGGTGTGCTGCGCGCAACGCTGTCATGTCTTCGCGCCACTTGTAAGTGCGCGCTAATTCAATATTTCCCACCCGTTGTCCACCGCTCCTCTGTCGTATACGTATACGTGTTTGTTCTCGTCGCCGCGATTATACAACGTGCGCCGCTGCCGTTAACACGGCCTCTGCATGTGTGAACTTCGCATAAGCTGTACGGAGTGGCAGATGTACAGGAATCAAGACAGCTGTTCTGCGCTTGTGTTGCCTTCAGCGATTTTCTTCGCGTTAAAAAAAATTAGAATTTTGCCACCACTCGTTACGCAAGTAGATGTAGCAGCATTGCGGACGAACGGGCTGCGGCAGTAGCGTATGTCAAAGCTTAACAATATTCTGCTCTCACGTGACCGCCTTTTGCGTCATGACACTTACACCCGATTGGAAACGAAACCAAAGGTCTTTCGTTGAAAAGCTGTTGTTAGTGGATTATTTCGGGTGGTCTGGGGCTGTCCACAATTTTTTCCAAGGTTTTAATATCGAATACTTTTATTTGAAGTATCAAGTGAGAAACGAAATGGCTATGATTTCAGTACTGCTCCCAATTGCAGTCTTCAAGGTGTCTTCTCTCAAGGAACTAAACGGTGACGCGCGCGTTCTGTGGGGCACAGTATTTCGCTCTCCTGTTCAAGTGCTTATAATTTATGGCGCTTTCATTCGATGATAGCTCGCGCTGCACAGTCTGCCTGCTCGGAGACTTCATTTCAACTTCGCTTTCATCTGATCTAATCGTAACCTGCGCACCGCGCTGCCGTGTTTTTTCGGTTAGGTAGCGAGAAGCGACAGCTGTATACTCGTATATATAACCCCGGTGCCGTACTGTTGAAGCCGACGATGCCCGGCCACATAGCACGTATATCTCATTCCTGAAAGCGACTCTTAGCGCGCGCGTCCTCGAGGTGTGTTATCTCGGGCGCGGTTGAACTTTGTCCTCATCCGCGTTTCCTGTTGTGGCGCTCTCCTGCAGCGCGGGGAGCAACGGCCACGCGACGACGCTCCTCGGCAGGGAACCTTTGGACATGTTGGCGCGTCCCTCTTTGTCCGTCGACGGCTCGGCCCAGCGCGGGGGACTCTTGATTTCTATGCCGTTCGGCGCCGTTCGCGCAGTCGAGATTTGGATCGTTCTGAGACTCTTAGCGTGCCGCGCTCTTGACAGATCTACTCGATCGGGACGTGGCTTGGCGAATAATGGCATGTTCCGTTTGTTTTTGCCCCCCCGCTGGCTCGGGCCTCTTCCCCTTTTAGCGGCGCGCTCGATATTCTTCTCGTTAGTTCCCGGATGGCCGCTATTTAATCTGTATTCCCCGTGTGCACGCCAGAAAGCGTTTCTCGGGGCCTGCTCCGCCGCCTCTCGATGCCACCTCACGCAACCCGGCGGCGAGCCCCCTCTTAGCGCGCACGCTGGCCGGCACACCATCGCACAATTACCAGGACTCGGAACCCAGCCCTGGTTGACCGCTCTTTGTTTCTTCGTCACGGCCCGTTCGGCTGTTTCATAATCGATAAATGAATTGATTCCCGGCCAATGGTCAGCGCCGGCGACGCTAAGGACGCCCGGAGGAGAATGCGAGCCGCACCGGCGACACAAGCAAAGGCGGTCGATATATCGGTGTACACGGCCGGTATAAGTAAAAGTGGCCAAAACAGCGAGCGCTCTCCTCTACACGGGTATTGACTCCCGGCGCTGTTGTGATTTGGGTTCCCAGCCAGGTGCTCGTGGAGCGGCCTGATTTGTTCGCCAATAGCGTCGCTTGCACGCGCCGCGCATTGCTGCCGCAGCTGATGACGGCTCGGGCAAATTGCGGCTGCCCATCGACTGGCACCCGCGCGTGATTAATGCCTCGCGTGTAGCCCCGCGCGCGCCCAACCGGTTGGGCCTTTGGGAATTATTCAAAAGTTTCCGGCGTCTCCCGCGCGGCTTGTCTCTCGGGCGGCGCTCTTTTTGCGCGCCGCTTGGCCGCTCGGCCAGTTCCGGCGCGGTGAAGCGCCCAGCAGGGCGGCCACAGTGCGACACGCGGCCGCTGTCTCGCCCGTCTTACGTGCGGTTGCGACGGCCGTTGTGTGTGTATGGGCCTCACTTGGCCATGGTAATTTTCAGCGGGCAACTCCTTTTTGCGGCCGCCCGGTTCGCTTCGCGCAATGCGCCGCAATCGACAGTCCGAGACGTGCCGCGCCGCTTCTCAGTGTGCGCCGCTCATTCAGACGTGGACGTCGCCGGCTCCCTCGCTCAGGCAATTACGGCGATGAGTAATTACTCTGATGAGTCGCACTTGATGGCACCGCCATTGTGAACCCAAAGGACGTGGCTCCTCCCGACCGGGTTGCTCAACGCCGGGCTTCCTTGTCGTCCGTTTGCGTGTGCCTCTGGTTTTCGCGCATAGGAATCAATCTCTCGGCGTCATTCTTTCGCCCTGGTAGACTGATTGGTTATCAATTGAGCACGCTTTCCGGACGGCGCAATTTCAAGGTACATACAACAATACGTTGATAGTCCGTTTCCTTTAGTTCCTTAATAGAGAAGCATTTGGTGGCTGTCAGTCACGTGTGGACGGTTGCTACAATCATAACTCCGCAGGAGCGTTTTCTACTGTCAATTCTCTTCGTGCGACTGAATGCCCGTACTCTACTCATAAAGTGATATCGCGCCAGTTCATCGTACCCCCTGATAGCTTTCCGAGCGGTTGCTTTCTGAACAGACACCCGTCGTACAAACACGTAGTTTCTCTCTCTCTAGCAGTCATTCGCGGTTGTGACCACGTGTTCCAAATGGATTTATGGAGTTCGTTTGGCGCTCCGGCGTGGCCACCGGAGACCGACAGCAGCCCGGCCGTGTAGACGCTTGGTTTGTTTCCAGCTTGCGGTGACGCCGCACTAATTAGTAATTACGGAAGCCACGGCGCTGCGCGCCGTGGGGCCGCGCTTTGGCGTTCTACGCACGCGTGTGCTGCGGTGCGGTTGTTTCTGTTAATTGCGTTGTCTTTCTTGCTGCTTTCGTTCCGGCCTCATGAGCAGGCTGGTAAAGAGGGTCGGTGAAGGGCGGAGGGGGGGATAGTGGCGTGGATGGAAATCTGGAGCTGGGGACGTCGGCGAGTGCTCGTGTGCTCATCCAGGCAGACCCCTCTTATGCCAATAGCGTGTAAATATATTCGTCCTCGTCGGTAGCCGCTACGGTGGGCTCGTTGCCATAGTTACTGGTGGCAAGCAGCGCTCCCTCCCCTGGGGCGCTTTGCTCCCGAAACCTAAGCTATACACCCCCCTCCTTTTCTTTGCTGCGGCAGTCACACGCACACACACTGTCTGCCTTCCGCGTGCGCTTCCACTGCTCTGACCCATTGTATCTGGTTAATGGGCAGGCTGCCGTTGTGTGACTCATGAGTATCGCGTGTGTGCAACAAGGACGGCTCTCCCGCGCCGGCCGAATGGGGCTGTGCAAGAGCGCATTCCGAGCGCCTGCAACAAAGAAGGTCCGAAAGCGGAATTAGAGCGCGCGGCTCGCACCCCGGGCGCCGCACGGAGGGGAACAGGACACTGCGCCGCGTGGGTCGGCGGGAGAAAAGACAGAGTGGACCTTGTTGGCGCCATTGTTGTCGTTCTGTGACGCCCGTGGTTTGGTCGCGCCGGTCATCGTCTCGAATTCGCCGATCGATTGGCTCTCCCTCGCTGGAGCTAGCCGCGGTGACGAGAGTAGGTGCATCTGAAAAGCCCTTGCGGGCGCCGAGTCGTCTATAGGCTGTCGCCTGGAATGCCACCACTTTTGCGGCATGTCCCACTTTCCTCCGTTCCGGTGTTGCGCTTACCGCTCGGCGCGAGTGACGGAGGGGCTGTTCGTCGCAGCGGCCCGCTTTTCTCGGTTATCTGCGTTTCTTTTATCCCAAGATTTTTACTTGCCACCCTCTCGGATCGTTCTCTGGGGTTTTCTTGGATGTTCTTGGTATCGTTGGGAATATCTCGGACTATCACGAGCTTGTAAAAAAGACCAAGGCGCGTTGCTTGTCCTTTGATGGGACATCGGGATCGCACTATAAGCCGTTCATCCGAGTTGCTTCGCAGCTGTTCGTGAATGTGTAGTTTTCAGAGGGATCAAATCAACGCGGTGTGATAATACAGTGGCACGCTTCAGCGTAGGAACCTTGCCCTGCTCTGTCTGACTGAAGCGGGTCAGTGTTGACGCATTTCACGCTGTTATCGAAGCCGGCATACGTATTGGGTGAGGTGTCTTTGTAAACGCGCAGAATAGGTTTCTGAAATGAGTTGCCCGTAGGCCAACACAGGTTCTTTATGCATGCTCGTCTCTCCATTGTTGTATCCTGGGCAAACAAGACCCTCGTACGACGGCGCTTGTTAGGAGATACAAAAGGCAATAAAAACAAACTTAATTAAAGCAAAGCATGGAATTAAAAGCCGGCTTGCTTATTGTTACGAAGAATGGCGGGCCATTTTCTCTACTGCTGCTGGCGTCGTGCACACCGGCTGCTTTTCCTCGCTGCTCGTGAACGAGCGTCGGGACGAGCAGTGCAGCAGCGGCGTCTGTTGTTTCCAGTCGCCAATAAGGCGAAGGGCATCGGCAATGCTGCTAGGCAAATAAAATTAGCGGAGTAGGGGCGGCTTGCCGAACAGGGCGCGGTTCCCTTTGTGTGTGGCTTCCCCGCTTGTAAGGCTTGAGCGAAAGCTGAAGACGACAATTAAGGCAGAAACCCGGCAACTTCTAAGGAGGCTTTTCCTTCATCTGTGGAGGTTCCCTGTCACATGCCTGCTACTTTCTGCCCCCTTTTTCTTTTTCTTTCTTTTTGCATATGAGTTATGTCCCGTTCGGCTTTCTTGTTCTGTTTCCACCCTCTTTCCCCCCTTCTTCGCTTGCATCTTTTCGTCGGGCAATTGCTTTTTTTTTTTTTTTTTCGCATGATCTGGCCAATTTCCAGCTTTTGCTTCCGCTGACGGTGGCTGTCTTTTGCATGAGCAACTTGTCCTCTCTCCATACCACTTTGCCTGCTGCATGCAACAATGCGTTAACGTTTGGCTTCCACTTTCGTGAAGTCACGTACGGGTCGCTTTCCTTTCTCCTTTGTAAATTTTCTAAATCACATCCAGCGTGAACACACTTAGTGTCGCATTTTTCTCGCTACGCATAGGGCGCCGTTGAATCAGCAATAAAACTTTTAATGCCGGTACCACTGGCGACAGTGAAACGCGAGTAACTGCGTGCTTACATTTTTCTCGCTTCCCTGTGAAGACGTGGTGAACTCGGTGGTATACTGGAGGATTTGGAAGCCTTACAAGGAAGGCTTACGACTTCGCTCTGTCTGCGCGATTCTGCTGTCTCCAATTCTACTAACAATATTTTCAGACATGTTAAAACTTGATCTGGCCGTGTCCTGAATAAGTGCAAGAACAGCGCGAGAACAGTTTTCACAGGGTCTATTTCTTTAGCTTCCACTCTCGGTGTTTACATAACACTTGAAGCCAAAATCGAATCAACTTTGGTCTTGGCTGTGGGAATTTCAAGTTTGATTCTAGCAGATAGCAAGAAAGAAAAAAAAAAAGATGCTGTCTGACCTGTATGCGAACTGTGCTATGTCTCCTCGAATGAAGCGCTCCCCTAAAGGTGTATTAGTCTCACCAGAAATGTACCTGGGAAAAGTAATAAATGGAACAGAAGCATCCTACAGGCTGACGTGCACAAAACTGACAGTAGCTACCATTTTGCGTGGAGATCTAGTACGGATAGAGCCCATGTTCTGTAGGGGTGGCACGCCTTATGCGTTTAAGTGTGGCGCCATTTCGCGAACTCTGACTGAGTGTCTAAGCTATGTTAGCATAAACATTGAGGAACGGCAGATCGTCAGCATAGTGTAAAGTATGTGACCATAACTGCAACACGCGTTCAGTAGAACGCCTGCTGCTTTCTATTTAAACTGTCATTCTTTCTACTTCGATTTTCAGTGTCGTACTTCGTCGTAGCTTCACAATGTTCTGGTCATTCATTCGATGATTCTGAAGCATTTTGTTTTAGTGGAGTAATGCTTGCGGGAATTTATTATTTCAATTTGAGCCTCCGCAGCGCCTCATCAGGTGCATCAGCCCTTGGTCATCTTGCTTTTGACGTGGTCAGTGGATTCGCTATATAGTAGTCACTGTCGTGAACGCCTCCAGAGTCCGGCGCTTCATTGAGACAACTGCGATTGGTTGACCATGTAGTAAGATCGAGATATCCACGACGACTTCATCAATGAGAAACATTCATCTGCTTCGAGTGTACGTAGCTTTTACGAAGTGTTATATGTATCGCATAGACCTTGCCCCGGACCGTTCCTGTGATAACTGTTGTGTAGGGACAGCCATAAACACTTACTCTTCGCGAACCGCAATGAGACGTCGCGTTCAGAGCGAGGAATTAACACGATCTGCGACGCTCCACTGACGATTAAGGGGAATCTTACTTCCTTAGTACCCCCCCCCCCCGCTTTTCAAGTTACGTCATGCCTTGCATATTCTGTTCCGACGCCTGTCTCAAATTAGCCTCTCGAAAAACTTCGAAGAAGGCTCCTTTGATCATATAGGAACACTTAATTTCACCTTTCGTCTCACCTGTAAAGATCATTGTCAAATGTACTCGCTCACTTTAGGTTTATTTTACTTACCTTTTCTTTTCACTCTCCCAAAACGTTTTATTCTCGGTGATATTGTCGTCTTAGCGTGTAAAACACTAGCAATTATTAATTTTTTGTTATGCAGACGAGCATTTCAGTGGTCGAGTGCGCACTTGCAAAAATCACTGCCTTCCAATAAAAAGCTTCCCTGTTTCACTGTGTACGCGTAGTCACAAAGGAAACAAAAGCGCCTTGTTTTTCCATATAGACGTCTGCTATAAGGGAGCGATAACTCGGTGAAACCGATCGTGTCGGAAATTTTCGAGCTTGAGTCGTTTTATCTTCCAATTGTTCGGAAGTTTATTATCCCATATGTGGAAAAAAAACTAACGTAACCATGTGGCACCAACCGTTGGGCCGCACATATTGTAAGCCCGAGTCTCGGAGGATATATTCGACGAACACTATTGTTTTTGTTTTTCTTTTTTCTGGACGTCACTTGGCCTGAACGCATCACTCTCGAGGTGGCAGGCTTCCATCATTGCTCGTCTCGTTGGCCATCGCAGTGAGCGCAATGACTTCATGTTTCTCCCTATCTGTGGCCTCGAACATGGTCTCTCTCCAAGTGCGGCACGCTTCCTTCCAGCTGGCCGGACGGCTCTATCAGCGAGTGTCACACAGGCACTGACCGCAGGGACGACCTTCTGGGCAGCCGTGAGCACTATTATTCTTCCGGCGTGCGCCGCGGTCGTCGCGGGGAGGGGCAATGTCTTCGCTCTACATGCGCGGCCAGCCGACCGGTTTTTAACCTCCTCATGGCGGCGAAATCGCCGTCAATAGAAGTTGTTTCACTCTCCTCGTGCTTCCCCCCCCACCGCCTTCCCTGCGCTGCTTGGCGGCAAGAAAAATGGACTTGCTACATAATGCGACATGAAAGAGTGCTTGAGCAGCGAATTGAACGATGAGATTGCGCGCCGCCGCCGATTCCCGGCCTGCTGGAGGAATAACAGTATGACGGCAGCATTAGCATTCTGCGTAACTGGGCTAGTGCTGAAGCCAAAAAAGAAGAGAGGAAACGGCGTGAAGGAACACGGACACGATGCGAGAAGGGGCCCCTAAGGTTGGCGTCTGGTCTGGTTTTTCTTGCTCCGTGTCCGTGTTTCTTCACGCCATTACGGCTTTGCCGCCAATTCAGCGAATTGACTCCGCCGGCTGGCGCGGAAGGTCTGCCGCCCTTTCTGTGTGCCTCGGGGACGTCTGGTAAAACGATACTGGCGCGCGCGTGGTTTTGGATTAATATCATTCGTAAGAAAAAGGAGTCACACTCAACTTTTTTCGTCTTGCACCATTGGCTGCGCTACATTAAATCACCGTTGGTAATAAGAACATATAGGCTGAAAGTAATGCTAGGCTATGCATGCACTCTACGCTCGATACTATGCGCAATGCCACTGCCACTTTTATAAGGTCGTCCATATCTCGACGCGCGCTGTCAGCAACTCGTGATGTTTGCAAAATGGGAGACGAGCAGGTCAGTCTAATAAGAGGACCGCGAATCGATAGCACTTGAGATGAAGACGCTAGCGCCTTTCCATGCATTACGTCACTCTCGCATGTTTGGGAAGTAGGTGAAATGAAAATTCGGTTGAGGAAAAACCGCGACCACACGGCAGTTCCGCGTTGCGAGCTTGTTGACGGGAGCGACGATTCGCTCCGCACCCTCGGGTTTGAGCTGTTGCCGGATACCCAGTGGTCCCCACCGTGAGCAATCAAGCCCAGGGTCGGAACAAAACGCGAATCGCAGCGGAAGTGGCGATTCGGTCCCGGAATGGGCCGGAAGCCCGAACCAGTTCTTTGGCTCTCGGCACGAGCGGCGCTGTCCGCTGCCACAGCGATTCTTTCAGCCGAGCAGGCGCTTCTTCTCGCTCTTTTAATTTCGTTAGGCCCCAGCTGCTGGCACGGCGCGCGTGACTCATACAGGGCTAACCCCGGAGCTATAAGCGCGTGTGGCCGAATCTCCAGCCTTTCTCGCTGTCGTTGCGAACGGCGCCCACTTCCTCTCCCTTGTCTTCTTTTTGTCTTCGTTTCCCTGTGTAACTACTCTACGTACTCTGTTCTTCGTTCACATTTGGCGCGTTAGCCACGCTATTAGCGGTACGGATTACAAAAGAGGTAGAGAAGGCTCCGCGCGAGCAGCCATAGGTGAGACGGAAACGGGCCGGCGAGATCAAGCGGTCCTGAGCGAATTTCAAGGAGATTATAAACTGCGGCGGAAAAAAAGGGAGAAAATAGTATGAAAGGAGGCGATCAAAAGCCGATGGGGGGTAGAAAACAACCGGTGGTGGAACAATGTTTGGGATTCTCGGCAGTGCCTCGACGTCCCAGCGTGGAAACAAAGGCGGATGTCATAATGGGGGTAGAATCTACTTTGTTCCCTCGCCGCGGTGAAGGAAGGGGTCGGGGGGAGCCGGTAGGAACGGTTGATTTCCGTGATGGGGTTGACGGACAAGGGGGGATAGAAACCGGCCGGGAGGCCAGGGGTGGGAGCCTGGGAGAAAGGCCCATTAAAAATCAAATTCAGCACCTGGTAACACTCGGTGTGGTGCGTGACGCTTTGTTTGTGGCCTGCGCCCTTTCCGCGAGAAACATTGGCATGATGATCGCACAATGGCTCTTATACCACGGCGCCCAAGAAGCATAGAAACGAGCCCGCCAACGGCTGTTCGGTACGTGCTGTCACGGCGGGAGGCATTTTTGCGCTAGTCGGCAGTATAAAGATTTTTTTTTCTTCCTCCTCTTTTATGAACATGGCTCGAGGGCTGTTCTTCGCCGAGCGTTAACGATGGCGTCAGGCGTAGTTCACGAACTGCCATTATGCTAACACGCCGATGCACGCGTGCGTGAGCGTGATGTATACACAGAAGGGGCTATGCACTGCGCAAATCGTTCGGAGGTCAGCGTTTAGATTCCCGCCAGCAGCGAGCAGTTCCCCTTAAAATATAACCTTATCAAAATTATCGACTTCTGTTGCGAATACGTGTCGCTACAGCGTAACCCAAACATGTTCTTTTCATATTCATTGCAAGGAAGTTAACGCATTAACGCGATAGCGCTAAAGAGACCGTGTCGAAGAAAATGCGGCGTCGGCGGCGTTGTCCGTGATCGAAAAATCCCGATGGATGCAAAGAATAAAACAATCTGGATTAGAACCGAAATCGAGCCCAGACATTCTGCGTGGCAGTCAAGAGACACGCCAGTGCTCAAAAGTGCTTTGGAAAAAGACTGTATACAGTCGTCATGTCCAGTGAGGAGCCAGCTTAGCGGATCTAATATTGCGTGGCAGAAGCGTAACATCGCACCGGGTGTCACACCATGCGAATTTCGTAACAAGTGTGTGGTTGCAAGATGCCAAGCCATTGCAAAGGGCTCAGCTGTAAATCATCATAATCAGCGACAGCCTCAACAAAGTGTGCAGGTATACATAGGTGCTCGTATTGCCTTACAGACGCGTAGTGGGTACTTCGCTGTAATACTTGCAGTAGGCGCCCTAGGACAGTTTACAACGATCAATATGTCACGCGCACAGACGTTTCTTTCCTCACGGCGCGGTTGAGGTGTCCACCGAGAAGCGAAGCATGGCAAGTAGATGAGAAGGCCACGCGAACGGGGCCCGATAACGCCATCGCGTCGCACTCATAAAAGCGAAGCTCACGCATCCTCCAATTTTTTTTTTTAAATTTAATTTAGAGGGGCATTTCGGTTGTATGTATGCAGCGCGGCAGTAATTGTAATCGTCTTGCAGATACTGCTTAAAGGAGTACTGACACGAATTTTAAATATTTTCGGGTTGTTGCTCTAAATAAAAACGCGGGTGTCGAGAACCCTCAAAAGAGTGTCGTGGTGCTTGGGAAGGCATTGAATATATGCGTAATACCGCTACCTTTAAACAGCAATTTCGGTTTCGGTATCGAGAGGGTGGCTTCGCAGTGACGTGCCAAGAGAGGCCTGACGTCACGGGAAGACTGCAACTCGCGACATACTAGCAACAGCTGCCTGTTTGCTGTCAGTCGCACGTGGCTCACGTAAACAACGATGGGTAAATTGTCGTCCAGAGACTCTGACAGTGATTTCTGCGATTTAGGCTGCATGCAGGACGCAAATTTCGCAAACCCAGTGAACTGTGTTGACTTGTCGTGATAATGTCGATTGCGGCGGGGCTGGCTTGCAGATGCTGGGCGATGAACTATAAAATCGAAGTAAAATATTCTGTACGCGTTGTCTGGCTCCGGTGTGTGGAGAGCGATGACAGTGCACACCATGGAAACGAAAGATGTCCCTTTTGGGGTGCCTCAAAATCATGTCAGTACTCCTTTAAGAAGTAACACGGGCTCCTTCAACTGCACGTCTTCAGTGTCTGTCGTCATACAGGCGCTGCATTAAAATATGCTTAAGACTGCCCTTGTCACTTTGTCTCACCACAGCCCGAAACGCGTTGCTGCGCGTGGCCTGCAGCGTTTTGATTAGCTTCCTGCAAGAGGGTACTTAATGCGCATCAAGTTGACGATAAAGCGCGTGACAAAGGGCGCGTCGCCTCGTGTAAATTTCCTTATAGCTTCTGAATACGCTGTCCTTCTCGCCCATCTAAGAGCACGTGTGATGAAGCGAAGTTGCGCAATCTTAAAAGGAAAACGCAGCGTTGCAAAACGCCGTATTTCGCAGGATTCATTTTCCTGACAGACAATGGCGGCGCAACATGCGGAATGAGTTGTGAAATGATCAAATGCTTCAGCACACGACGGGCGCGTTCGAGCCTGCAGTTATTTATTTCGACGTAGAGTTACTTGTGTGGGGGTTAGGTGCGAACCTGCGTTCTGTGGTTTGCTCCTGGCTCCGCCAAGCGTTGGGCTGACGGTGTACTGTGTCCCACAGGCTGCGTGACAGCAGGTGTAGCGAGTCCGTCAGTTTTCTCTTAATTGATGATGCTCGGCCTGAGTTAAACAGGCAACATGATGAACTAGCACTACTGCGTGACAACAGAACCGTGCTGTGTTTTCTCCATGTCCCTAAGGTTTGCACATGCCCAATGTCAGTGTGCTAACATCCTGTCGCCTGCATTTTTTTTTTTTTCTGCTCTCGGCCTTTTTTACGCCTCGCGGTGCTGCCCTCTGACCCATACCTCTCAAAGGAATTTCCGCTTCTTGTTTTATTACCGTGCTCCCTAGACGAAGCCGCACATGCGAGCTACAGCCTATAAATCACACCGTCCGTGGTCGTCCGGAGAACGCGTGAACAGTATTGTTTGGTGACCGCGGTGTTTGCGAGTTTTTCGGCCTCTGTTTAAATGAAGACGCCAGTTCAACGCCTGACCTTGTGTCACAAGATTAATGGACACGGCGGACAGTCGGAGCACGCGCTGCACGCGGATGGTGCATTTTAATCCGGCGTCACACTGTTCAGCTCCAACTACGAAGCCATTGGATGTATTCTTTATAATCGTGTCTTTTTTGATAGCCCTGCCCATGTGTCGAATGCGGGTAACTTTTTTTTCTGCTGTCATCGTAATGCTGGCCCTGTTCGCTTACTGCTGGGACGCCGCGGCTTGACGCCAGTTCTTGAAAAAAAAAAAAGAAAAATAAACTTACAGACGGTTGCATGTGCGTTAACTGAACTCGGGAATAACTCGGAACACGAACGGCGCATTCGAAGCGACAGGTATTTTCCAAAGGACACGCGCCAGTATATGCGCGTGCAGTGCTAATCAGAATAAAAACGAAACGACTTGGCTCGGGCTTTGCTGCGAAGGTGCGACCTGCCTGTCTTTTTGCTAAAACCAATCGGTAGTGGTGTGCATTCCTCCGCGCTGGCTTCTGAAATAGGCGTTACAGCTTTCACGTAAGTGCGTCATTTCTGCTGGGAGCGGTTGTCTATTTCCCCCTGACCCGGCGGGTTACGTTCTTTTATTTTTCTTTTCTTCGTGTTGGTGTCTTAAGACTGGCAGCGAAGGTGAAGACTACGAAAAGTAAAGGCCAAAAAAATCCAACGCGGAAGAACGACTCTAAGGTGTTAGTGGCCCTTTGGGTTGCAATCACAGAGCTTGTTTTCATGTCAGAAGGAACGAAAGGGCCCAGACCGATTTTGACAGCCACGCCACTGCAGGTCCGGGGTGAATGTCCGTACAATTGTCTCGCTCGAATCCCCCCAGTCATAAGTTGGCGGCGCGTTGCAGAGGGTCCGGCCATAATGGGCATGCCGAATTCCTCGTGAGCCGAGGTTTGTTTTCAGAATTTTTTTTTTTTTAACCGAATACGAGGCACACAAAAGGAAGAAAAGGCAGCACCGTATCGAACATGTGTGGGTAATTGCTCCGGCAACTTGTGGGGACGTCTCAGTTCTTAGAAACGCATGAATACGTGCGCAGCTTGGCTAGAAATTGTATTAACCAGCAAAAGACCCTTTCTGAACACGTGTGGTGTTTTCTCTCTCTCTCTCTTTTTTTTTTTTTTTTTTTTTTTTTTTTTTTTTTAGTGCGTTATGCGTTTCACTTTAAAATAAAAACCACGTGATGTTGTTTGTACTTGCTGTTCTGTTCTATTAGCTGGTCCGTATTAGTTGACAGCGAATCCCTCGATTGACGTTAACTTTCAGTTTTTCGTTTGTTTTTTTCAGGAAAATTTTCTATGCTTTCCCTTTTATAAGTCATAGTAGGCCTATTTCACCGATCGCTTATTTGCGTAATGGAATGCTTTAATATTAATAACGCCAAACGTACGTAAAATCCCGTGTAAGAGCCCCGCCCCCCCTTACTGTGAAAGATAATCGGACAACATTTAGAGGGGAAGGGGGCTTGCCCGGTCACGGACCAAAATTCAACATGGCGGTGGAAGAGTCTTTATGAAATAAAGAATGCACACCTGTGCTTCTAATGGAATGTTTTGTTGAATACGCATGCATTTGCTGTTTCTACTTAACCGGAGGGAATCCTCGTGTGAAATTCCATGTGGTTTGACAAGACGTTACCCAAATCTTCCGACAATTTGTGACAACTCAGAATGCAACCCTGAGGCGCCACACTGCAAAAGTATAAAGAAATCGTGCACATATCTAAACGTTCTCAGAACTTGGATTCTAGGAACGACTGCCGCAGGTTTCTTTAGTGGAGAACAGGTAAAAAAATGGCGGAAAGGGGGGCGGGGCGCTTGCTTGGTCATTGGCGCATGTTTGAAATCTGCCGAAGAGGGGATGGGGGAGCTTGTTAGGGTAGGGGCTCATGCTCGCGACTCTACGGTAACCGCCGTCCAATGGCGTGATCACGAATTGCGACACGGCCGTATTGATGAATCATGCCAGTGTGATTTATAGCAGAATAGGTTCGATGACACTAGAAGACGTGTTAAGAGCTCACCGTAATATGTACGTTAGAGAGTGCCGTTGTGTGTACGCAATGTGCCTGCGTGTTACCTCGTGGTTTTTCTTCTCTCTCTCTCTATTGTCTCCGTAAATGGCTTGAAACCTGGCGAGCGGTTAAGCCAGGTTGAGCGGTTAAGCCTTAACCACACGCACGCGTCACAACGCGTCAGCGCGTGACGTGCCCTCTCCCTGTGGAGAGAGGGCGCGCAGCTTCGTGTAGCCGCGCGCCCTCTCCATCCATCGGGAGAGGGCGCGGCGTTGAGTCTACACGCCACGCGCTGGCTCGTTGAATAGGTTCTGTACTGAGACAGCGCAAAACACATTGACGACCATTATTACGTCTCAATGGGAAGAAAAAAATAATTGTGTGCATGTTTCATTATGTAGCGGACAGGCGACGTCACGAACCCCGCTCAGTTTCCTTGGCGCACTCTGCAGCACATAGTAAGACCTAACGTTTAGCCCTGCTAGCGATACTATATCACCTCAACCTGCGCATGTTGACGCCTTGGTTTTAAATGCATTTACGCTCCCCCCCTTAATCTAGTTCACTGCTTCTTTTTACTTTCACTAGTTGAGAAAAACGAGCAACGAAACTCCCGTCTGTACGCTGTGTAAACAGCTCTCCTCATTCGGTAGGAAGTGTGGCATCTTAAAACACAGAAACGCGAGTGTACCACTCCGAACTCGCGTTTGCACAGGCTTAGAAAATCTGGGTTGCATTCCTTACTCTGAGGTAGTTTGCGGGGTCCCGGCGATTTCTGCGGCGTGGAAATATCAATTACCCAAGGAATGGTATCTGCCTACTTGCCGGTTCAAAAAGGTATTCTCGGTGTGTACCACAATGGCTCTGGCATTTTTCTTGGGACCACATGGTGTGTGCCCAGGGATTTCCTTTCCCCGCGCGTCTTCTGTTCCGTGCGGGGAAGCGAAGGAGGGCGAGGATGTGGCCATGATTTGAGGGACCTTACACGGGGGAGGGGGGGGGGGGGGAGCACCTTGAATCCGTTTGCTTCATTTCAATGACAAAGCGTCGAACGGGGGCGCTTGGTTCGGCGCTCCCCCCTCTCGTGCTGTTGTGGAGAGGGCGGGCTTCGGTCGCATTCAGACCGGGGAAAGGGGGGAATCTGCGGGAGAGAAAGGATGCTTACTGCTTGTCTTCGTTCCATGTCCCTCCTCTAAGTGTCGGCGCTCTCCCTTCGGGGCCGTCGCGTTTTGTTGGCATGCGCTTCTGTTTAGTGTCGCCGGTTCCGACTTCCTCTGGCTACAGCGGCTGCGTTCTCGTCTGGTCCCTGTGCGCTTGCTGTCCCGACCAACCCGGCTTCTCCCTAGACGTGTCGGGCTCCGTGTTTCTGTGATCGCGAGGCTTGTACACTTCACGGGCTTCGATTTTTACCTCTGTGGATATCAAACGGCACGCAAATGTCGGCAAAAGGTCTGTAAACCTTACACAAAGTAAGTGTGTATCTGGTGCGCGCACGCGCGCCTTGTTGCGCATGTGCAGATATATTTCGTCAGTTTCCCAACGTTGCTTGGTTTTGCCGCGTTCGGAAGCTGTCGAAACGAGCCGTGTTTTCGTGGGGATCATGTTGGGGAATCTAGGGAGCCTTGACAACAGCATGCCGCGCGCTTACGAGACACACTGTGTCGATCGGTCGCGGACAGTGAGGGAACCCCTTCTAATAGGAAGCGTTTTCGTCGTGTGATCAGCATTTTGAACGTGTTACACATTGCGGAGAGTCGCATTAATTTGTGCTTTGTTATAACTGACAGCTCACCGAAAAAAAAAAAACCATTTTGTAGGATACTTTTGCTTGTTCACTCTCGTTAACGCTCAGTGAATGTATGATCGTGCGGTATTTGTGGTGAATATACCGTTGCTTTTGAGTTTATCGTCGTTTTCGGATTACATGTCGGTGTCAGTGGTCGAAGCCGCTTTGTGACTAATAGGCAGGGTTGTGCGAATGTTATTGTGTTGTTTCTGAAGTTCATTTTGCGCGCAACTCAACTATGATGCAGTGAAATTTCGCGCATAACTATATTGCCCTGGAGGACATTTTTTTGCGTACATAAACCTTGGTCCATATGTTAGATTCTCGCTTCAAGCAGGGGCACTTCATGAGTCGGGCGAGATAGCGCCTGCCGCATAGGCCGCGTTTCGCGTTGCTACCTAGAAACCCACCTCCTTACTTTTCCTTCTTTATTCTTTTTTTTTTCTCCGAATACTAGTAATCCCCGTTTGGGGGGTTGCTGAACTAATGGCCAAATCCGTTCCACAAAATGAGGTGGCCATTCTGTTGTATGCTGAAAATAGCCCCCCACCTTAACGACAAGTGACATTGTCCCTTTCCGTCCGTGACAATAACTGCTGTAGCCGGCGGACGAATCTCTCTCTCTCTTTTTTTTTTTTTAATTCGGGGATGGAAGTGGGGAAGGGTGACTGTCTAGCATATCCTCGCTATTGTCCCATTAGGTGTACAGCGCAGGGCTTCGCAGATGTTTCTCGCGTTTGTGCGCGATCGGCTAGTTATTCAGTCGAAGAGATTGGCACAATATTAAATTTCTACACCGCACCATTGTGAGAGTGACACCTGGGATTCTCTCGCCCGTCATTGTTTTGCACGCTATTGTTTTGTAGCCATCGGCCATATAAATGCCTCGACATCGCGCGTTTGCGCCTGACTTATTTATCGCGTCAGTTAGACCGCTTTAAAGCTAGTTTCACGTTTCACGATACTGTCATTGTGGGAAGAAACAAAGTGTACAGCGTCTAATCACTTCAATTTCGCGCCTTTTGCGGTTTTCCCTCGCCTGTTCCTCTCTATAGAGAAACAATTCACGCTGAAGAGATGCGTTGTTCCTCTGACCGCGGGGTCGGCAGCACTGAACGAGGGGAGGCAATATCGTGTATGAGAATGCACGCACAAGGAGGGAGTGCGGTGCTAAAGCGAGCGTGAGTCCCAACGCAGCAGCCTAGCGCTCGCTGGCTGGTTTGCTTTGTTGCGTGCCGCTATCTGAAACTCTGCCTCGACGGGAAACGCCTCCGAACGATTAATTAAACACCGTCTCTTAAGAAAGGGAGTCAACAAGTTAATTACCGCCGTCCCCGTGTAAATAAAACGGCTTCCTCATCTTCGTTGGGGATCCCCCTCTTTGTTTTTCTCCCTGCTCTGCGCGCACTTTTGTTTTTCTTCACACTTCCTTTTTCCTTTTCGGCGGCGCCCTTTGTCTATGAATGGTGCGTGGCGGAACGTGCAGGCTTGCAATCAATGTTTATTCTTTCACTCTAATTTATCGTGGATGCTAACCAGGGCTGTACGCATTTTTTGCTTTCTTTGTTTTCCTCTAATGGGGATCCCGTCTGCTCGGTACGCTCCGCAACGGTTTTAAATGCGTGCCTCGCAGGCAGGATGGGCGACTGCGTTAACTGTGGGCTTCATTCATACTTCCGTCGGAGTAGAGTACATTCAAGAACTACGCCTGCGCGCTCTTTATAACGTTGAAACTTGGCAGTATCCGCACCAATTTGAGCAGTAAAGTGACGTGAACAGCCCGTGTGCATTCTGGTAATCGTTTGGTTCTTTTTTAATTCTTGACGCAAGCGTAGTTTCAATTGCCAATTGGCTAAATTATTATTCAGCTTATTTCACGTAAGTACGAAGTTTTGTTAATGCAGTACCTAAACGACAGAAAGAAGTCCCGAAGTTGTACGCTATGCAAGAGCACTCGCGAATTAATTGAATAAATACATACACATTTAAAGGTAGAGAGACGGAATGAACAAATTCTATAAAAGGGTAAAGTTAGCGAGGAAGATTTGTTTCTTCGCCCAAAGTTGGAGGCGTCCTTGGTTTAGGTGGCGATGTATTTGGGACAGCAATAGGGTGTTTTAGCTGTGAGGGTAATACCGCAACGCATATGTTACGGCGTCACCGTTCTGTGTTAAATCTATAACACGATCCGAAAACGTTTTAGCTTGTCGAATTGCTCGATGCGTACGGCAACATGATGAGGTGGTTGTAGTGGCTAATACAGATCTTGCAGGTTGGAATAGCGGCTTGCCGACTAAGACGGTAAGGTAGTTCTGTACTTAACGTACGGTAAGCCACCACTGCCAAAAGACCACATTAAGTAAAAAAAAAAATATATATATATATATATATATATATATATATATATATATATATATATATATATATATATATATTTGTCATTACCAGCATTAGCTCACGTTGAGTCAACGCAGTGCACGAAGTGCGAACTCCTCCACACCGCCATACGTTCGCGCTTTCCTATTCGCGATTTGCAAAAACTTGTCGTTGGGCATTCCTGCAAGGTTGTATTTCTCTCTTCTTTTCTTTTTTTTTTTTTTTTAAGCAATATGTTTTGTTCAGACTGCTTTTCGTGCGCCGAATGTCGACGCTTGCCCGGGCTCCCTTACGGGTTGCAGAAATTAGAGATTGTGGTTCGAGGTTAGGAGATACGCTTGTGAGCGTCTCTCCTCATAACGACTCTCTTTATCTCAGCCAGTGCGTTGCCCTCTACTCATTCCTGTAAAGGTGCAGGTGCACCACAAATGCTTTTGAATAATTACTGCGGCAGTGTCATGCCAAAGCCTTGCAAAAATACTGCCTCTCGCGAACGAGCTCAAATATTTTCCATAGAAATGACCCCGACCTCATGGTAGCAGAAGGAACTACTGTTTCCATTCACGCTTGTCTGTGCATTTCGTTTCTTCGTTTTTCTATGCACACCGCAGTGCCTGCTGAACAACAGATCGCCCACCCCTCAGTGATTTTTGAAAAGCCTCTGTCGTGCTGTGTACCTTCACTGAAATGGGGGGAGGGTCAACGTGCTTAAAAGAGCGAGAAGGGCAGCCTGCTAACGAGTTTTCTATTACAAAATCTTGCATTAACGCCTACTTAAATATATATATATTTTTTTTTCAAGTTCGCTCAGGTAGAGTGCTGGCAGACCGCTTTGTCAAGCGTACGGCTTCTGTAGGTTGGCGTTCCTGCACGAATATTTTCCATGCGAAAACTCATTCACGGAATACTTTTCTCGCTCTGAATGAACGAAAGAAGAGCAATTTAAGGGCTCGTTTTCTTTATTAAACGCAACATTAATGACGTTCAACAGACAATCAACACAAGGAAGGCAGAGGGGACATTACTTGTAGTAATTATGATGTCAGTGTCAAGAAATTAAAACTGAACGAAAAGACAACATTCCGCCAGCAGGGGCCGAACATGCAACCTTCGAATAATGCGCCCCGTGCCCTACCAATCGCTCTAAGTGCGTTATTCTTTTCGCATTCCTGCGAAGGTTCACGAACACCTCAGTGCTTTTTCAAAAGAACTACTGCTTGAATGTCACGCCTCACAGTAAGCGCTGTGTTGTACTGAGATAAATAGAGAAACGTTGGAAAAGAAATGCAGGGTCGAGTGTTGAATGGAAAAACAAAAAAAATGTTCAGCTAGTCAGTGGTCGAGGCGATTTGATTAGTAACTATATTTGCTCTCGCATGCGCAGCAATATTTTTGCAAGGTGTCAATTCCACTGCACCGCGCGACTTCCTTGGGCTGTAGTTCCATGCGATTTGTTGTTGTTGTTGTTGTTGTTGTTGTTGTTGTTGTTGTTGTTTGGTGGAAGCAGAGATAGGCGTAATAAAGACTTATCGCAAAGGTTCATCTTGCGGTAGCGCAGTAACGCCTATCGGCTCTGTGGCGAAATTACATGTTAAGGAGTGTCAATTGTTATATCACTGCATTTGTTTTCAAATGAATTTTGTGGACGTAGCTGTTAAGCGCATGATTTCTTATTAATAAACATCGCTTGGCTACTGCTCGACTTCAATGCCGCAGTTAGGCCAAATGCTGCATGTGACTAATTAGCGCTAAGTCAAAATGAAATTTTTTATATATGTGTATAGGCGGATGTATAACGGTCCATTCAATGTTATTCTGTCACGACTCGTACGAAAATACGAATGAAGAAATGTTATGGTTTCCAGAAAGGAAAGTCCACTGAATTAGCCCTATTAAACGTAAAAGAGGAGATTATAAATAATTTTGAAAAAAAAAAACTATATACAGTTGGACTGTTCCTTGACCTGAGGAAGGCTATCGATAGCATAAAAGATGACATTCTAGAAGAAAAATTATTTGACTACGGAATGCATGGCGCTGCTCTTAAACTTATTATGAATGACTCATCTGACAGAAAACAGTATGTTAAACTCAGAAGCGTATCGTCAGCAGAAACAGAACTTAAGCAAGGCGTTCCACAATGTTCTATCTTAGGACCCTTGTTATTTATACTTTATATAGATGATATATGTAATATCCCTTACACAGAAAAACTAGTCATGTACGCAGATGACACGAATGCCTTTTTCAGTGCTGAAACGATGGCCGATCTTCAAGTTACTGTAACTAATTATTTAAGACATCTGGAACTGTGGCTCCATGAAAATAAGCTGTACTTAAACGCAAGTAAAGCAAAATATGTTATATTTAGGCTTACTAATAAGCCATGCATTAGACTGAAATTCTCCTTTCAGGGCACCACGCTGGAGTGTGTTAAAATGCAAAAATTTCTAGGAGTATGGTTTGGGGAAAACATGTCATGGAATACACATGTATCAAAACTTGTCTCTGAATTAGGCAAAACTGTAGGCTGCATGTATAAGCTATCAGACCTTGTACCATTATGGCTTAAAAAGGCTACATACTACGCCCATTTCTATTCTCGCTTATCCTACTGCGCACTAGTATGGGCAAAAATGTTTGCTCAGAACCTCAACAAACTTGAGATATTACAGAAAAAAAAGTTCTTAGAATATTTGAAATTTTTTATGGGCTTCCTAGCGAACTGCGTACTCATCAGCTCTTTATAAATCATTATCTTACTAGAGCAAGTGACCTTTACACATATAAACTACTACTTTATATTCAGAAAAACAAACTTCATCAGCATTCAGTTGTGAGCTCCAGCCGATACACTCTCCGAAATCAACCCATACCAGTTCCCTTTTCTCGCACACGTTACGGAGAATGCCTACTACAGTACCTGGTGCCAACAATATTGAACAAATTTTTAACTAGTATCGACTTCGAACTGCCTGAACGTAAATTCAAAAAACATGTGCGAAATATGTTGTTAGACATACAGCATATGCTTAAACAGCACTATCTATTTTTTTGTTTTCATGTTTTTCACACATTTTTTTCTTTTGTATAAAAACGTTGTTGTTTTTGCGCGTGTGCATACAAGATTATGTGACCCATGTACATTTGTGTGTTTATTTTGTTCACTAAAAAGGAAAGAGAAGAGTTAAGCTCTTAATTTGGCCTATATATGTACAGTGATTTGTGCTATATTTTTGTTAATTCCTGCTGCTCTTGAACGGGTCTTTGGGCTCTCTCAAGATGTCTCCGACATCTTTTCGCCTATGGACCTCCGACTTGATGTTGTTGGAAGTAAACTTGAAACTTGTGAGAGGTCCGCGATTTCTGCATTAGTAAGTTTATTAGCTATCTTTAAGAAGCAACTGAGAGGTCCTATAATTGCAGGAACGAAGCCAGTCAGGCCATAAATCATGCCCATTCGCTAGAAGTCCTGTGCTTAGTGCCACTGTCGAGAAAAAAAAAGGTCATAGTAGTGCTTATCCACACTGTAGAACAATGTACTGCAGATGAGTGTTAAAGGGAGCAGTAGTGTAATTCGCTGCAGATATTGAGAGCGTATTTCTCTGATAGCTTCGAGAGCCCTACTTAAGCGTGCATGCATGCATATGGCACTAACCTGCTCTATTTTCGGCTGCATTTGGCCACATTATCACGGAATAATGTGGCCAAATGCAGCCGAAAATAGCATTTACAAAACTCGGTCTGCCACGGCTACTCGTCGCTTGCTATCGCTTCAAAGTCGTGTCCTATACGACAACCACCTTGATTTCACCGAAGCGAAGTCGATATGGAATATGCTTGTTAGACTGCATTCTTTCTTATGCTTGTGGGAAGGTTTTTTTAATTAGTGACGCTCTGCAGTCAGCCAGCACATACGCGAACTCCCGTCGCTTATAGGTGCGTCGCTTTCGGCAACTTGGTATAGTTATGCGAAACAAGTGTAGCATGGAGTCGGCTAGTCCGGCGCCGAGACTCTTTATTCGTGTTTAAAGCCATCTAACCTGCCTATCGGAGCACTGAGGCGTGGCCTGTGTGTGTTTCTCTTTCTTTTTACTTGTCTTAGCTCGAGACATATAGACGAGGGTTGGCGGTAATTTAGGCTCGGCGTGTTTGTGTGGGCTGGTTTGTTTCAAGTTGGCCAGGGGCGCACGGGGCATCTATAAATATAGATATTGCGTACGAGGCGCCATTACTTTTAACGAGGGGATGCTAAGAGTACCGTGTTCTGTGCGCCTCGTCCCGGGCCTTCACTTGGCGATAAAAGACAAGCTCTCATGCGCCCCGGCATCTTCTTCGCTGGAAGTGCTGGCCGAATTAGGCGCGACGCTGACTCAAGGCAGCGCTGCCAGATTCCATTTGCAAGCGCTTTATCCTTTGCTTCCGCTTGTTTTACTATTTTTCGCATTTTGTGGCTTTCCGTGTAATCGGGTGCGTGATCTGGAGGGCTCGCCGCCGTCTGTATATCACCACTCGACGACCGCCCCGAATGTGCCGTCGCATTTCGAGGTCTATGCGTCGCCACGGAGGCTTCTTTTGCCTTTGATTTGATTCGTGAGCAGAAAGAGCGGTCGTGTCCTATTAATATAAATCTCGCTTGACCACGTTTACCCAGGGGTGTGTTGCCTGATCTCTAAGGTGCTTGCCCGCCCTGCACACTCACGGTCGACATTAAAGGGTGACTGCGTTCATCTGAGGTGAATACACTCGAACAAGTCCGACAGCGCGTGTGTAGTGTTTCTGCAATTTAATTTTGTAAATCGGCGCGGACGCTCGCTACTGCTCCCCTCGAACAGGTGTTCTTGCCTGGGAACCCTGTAGCCGCTTCTCATGACGTCACCAAGGGAGGGGCAGCGCTTCGACTGTGTTTTGTGTCTTGGACGAAGACTCGCACATCGCGCGCATACAGCCCCGCTATGCGGTGGAAGCCGTAGTTACGCGGGTCATGTTGGTTGGCGCTAGGCAGCGCCTCTTTTCAACAAGCACCCGTATAGGAGGTAATCGGGGCGGGCTTTTAGCTTGTACGTATACTTCTTTACGTTACCGTGTTACCGGATACCGGAAGGAATCTGCGCATGCGCGGGCCTTTACGGAACGTAGACTTTTACGGAAGGTAAACTACTCGCCGGATAGGCGTTACGTTTTCGGCCCTATCTCGCAAATCCACCTTCGTTCGTGACTACTCGCGATATCCACTCTGAGGAGACTCTAGCCGCCGAGTCAAAATAAGCCGAAGTGCGAGTGATCACCTTAATTGTTCCAGCAGGATTGCCGAAGCTGGAGTGACCTAGCATGCCGAAGCCGTTACGTAAACGTGAGAGGCATAAAGCCCTTGAAAGGCTGGATAGGTGGCGCCATCTAGCGGGGCTAAGATGAACCAGGCAAGCACATACTTGTTATTGTAGAAACATCGTGCATTCTACTTCTGGTGTGAATGCCTTGCAGTGGCCTAATTACGTATGATTTGTCTTTCTAATCATTTTTTCCCTCAAAAACACGAGGCGGGAACAAACGTGTCCATGACTGGTTGCACGAATCGTCACACGATGTCGACACCATCGTCCGGTAACCCGGTATTGTGACACTCCTTCGCGTACATTGGGATACTTATCACCATTTAGTGGTTTGCGCAAATGTAAAGGTATACGTTTACGTATGTACGTAAACGTTTACGTATGGGAGCTAGAACTTTCCTAAAACATGCGTTCCGGTAACACGGTAACGTTCAAAAGTATACGTACAAGCTAAAAGTCCCTATTCACTAAGCTTTTCCCGCCAGGGGGGCACCAGTAAGAGCGCCGCCAAACGCCGCCATAGCCGTGGTCCGTCAGCGATCCGGTATATGACAGCCTGATGTCTGGCGGCGCTGCACTTCACTAACACGTTTTCTTAGAAAAATATCAACATAACACGTGCTGCCGAGAACTTTGGTTGTGGTCCGACGATGATCTTCGCGCGCGAGACCACAAGTATGGCGACGGCCGCGCTAGCGCCCCTTGTGGATGGCGTCACGTGAATACCTCCTATTGAAATGAGCGCGAACGCTAATTTTATACATATCCCCGTACAAAAAGTGTAGTGTTTTATGAATAACAAAGCTGTGTGACCACGTGAGAACTGCAGTGCCAGGTGGTATATATAAAGGTTTCACCGCAGTGCGCCGCTCTATATAATGTGACGCGCCTTTTCTGCTTATATATTTTGTTGCTTGATTCCGTCAACACGGCACATAACTTCTCGTGAAAGGTTTCGCACAAATGTTGGTCTCCTAAGCTGTCGGTCATGGTCCAGTCCTGTCAGCGAGTGACTCGCCGATGTCGTTGGTGTTCTCAGCGCCTCGCTGGCCACGCCGGTATCAAAAATCGAGTTGCAAATCATTGCACGTTGAGTTGCAACACGTTTGACAGCAGCGTGGTTCTTGAATCTCAACTTTTTTTTTTTTCCATGAAAATGCGCCCTGTGTCTGCGTCACTTTGCCGCAAATAAGGGGAGCGCCGCGGAAAAAGGCAAGCCAAGGCGCCACTGCACAATGCCATTCTGCCGGTTATAGCTGCGTGTGAACGGTTCGTCTCGTGAATGCATTCGGAGACATCATGCGGCCTCTTGCGAGTGTAAATAAGTGTTTTGTGTTCCCGTCTCCTCCTTTGGAGGGAGTTATGGGGTTGCGGAGGAGCCGAGGATGCGAAAGCGAGCGCAGATGCTTTGAAATTGTCCACGATGAAAAAGAGAACATTAAACAAAGAAGGAAGCCACCATTGATTCAGAATTGGTGCGGAAAGAATGCCTCGCCCGGCATAAGAAGGAGAGAGTGTGCGCCTCAAGGAGGGGATCCCCACCCGTATGCAAGAGCCACACGAAGGATGTGATCACGCGGTGAAAAATTCACTGGCACCTTTGTCTCTGTTCGCTGCTCTCTGCTTTGTTTGGACCCAGCTGCTGCTAGATGGCAGTCTATCTTATTTTTTGATCGCGCTTTGTCCTTCGCTTCCTATACCTATCACCCCTGGCTAAAACACACAACGATGCCATAAAAGCCGTTGTTTGAGTCGGGGCCATGTTTTTTCTCCTCTTCGTTTCTTTAGGGGATCGGAAAGGGGAGCGCTGCACAAACGATGCCTTTCGCAATGCGCCGCCTTGATAGCGTTTCGCAGGAGTGATTCAGCACTTTGTTCAAGGCACTGATGGAAACACATAATCCCTAATCCTTGTTTAAAAAGAGACCTTACCGAGATGGGACTCGGGCTAGGTGTCTTTCTCTCTCCTTTGCCTCCGTTTGTTTGTCATGTCGTTCCCTGTAAAAACGTTTCTCCATAATTCTTTTGTCACCTCCTTATTTTCTTTGTTTACCGTAACCGTTAAGCTTGTAGGGAACCACCGAGCGGACGCTGCACGTCTGTATAAAGGTGCGCAAATCAACGGGCATGCTTGGTTGTCAATCGTACGGCAGGGGGAAAGGGAGGGAGGGGGGCTTCTCAGAAAATCACGTCTTCACAAATGTTAAAAAGGTAGTTTGAAGTAGTCGGTTAATCTGTTTGCGTAGCTTGCTTTGTTCTTCCGCAGGTTTTTTTTTTTTTAAGTTCTTTTATATTTTATTGCACCGCTTTTGTTTTCACGAAATACTTGCGACGCTTCATCTTTTCTGGTACCGTATATGGCGTATAGTGACACAAATGCTTCGACGATTTGCGTACTGCTGCAACTAGATCAAGTTGCCCCCTAGAGCGTTTGCGCACCCTTGTGTCTGCTCTATCTGTATCAACTGATCACGTGACACACGACCTTGTCGCGCCTCTGAGCACTAGTGGCCGTCATCTTTGATAGATTTCGCCATATATCCGGTGCTCCGTTTTTTCTCTCTCTCTCTCATGTTGTGAGAACAGAATTGAGAACGTGACGACGTGTGCGCGACCAATTAATCTCCGAACCCGC
Source organism: Rhipicephalus appendiculatus (assembly GCA_030522465.1). Taxonomy (NCBI): domain Eukaryota; kingdom Metazoa; phylum Arthropoda; class Arachnida; order Ixodida; family Ixodidae; genus Rhipicephalus; species Rhipicephalus appendiculatus. Next base: position 12,501,237 of record JALIZH010032945.1, on the reverse strand, counting down.
ACTGTGCCCAAAGCAAGAAAAATTCGATTTTATACTCGGCAATTACCCGCGGACGCTATTAGGCGCTGTTCCGTCTTCCACTGGTGGCCTGTTTTATGGTTCTTTCTTTTTTTTTTTCCTTTCCCCTTCTTCACCGGATGCCCATGTGAAATGAGGCAGCGAATGGGCGCAAAAGGTGGTCCGTGCAAAGCGCGGTCGATCGAGCGAATGGACTTTGCGAACCTTGTGTGCGGTCCCCGCTCGCTTACGACGACATTCGCAAATAAAAGAAAGACAGCCGCACTTGGAAGTAAGCGAAATGCGCCAGTTTCTTGGGGAATCTTGGAATTAGGTGATTAGAGTGTCATTACAGGGCTCGTTTCGCTTTCGATCGCGCAAGCGTGGCATTTTCGCAAGAAATTAAAGAATTCGCCCCTGATAATTAAAGGGGGCAACTTTTAAAGGCCAGAGAGTTCTTAAAATTTTTGCTTCGATACGAATATCGACATAGCCACCTTCACTTCTCCGTTACGTGACTTCATTTCTCCTACTTTCTTCTTCTTATTCTTCTTTTTTTTTTTTTGTTTACTTCTATACCTAATACGCGCAGTTGTTCAGCTGACAGCTGCTGTGACTTTTGTGACATGTTGCGTGATAATGTGCCAACTGCCAATAGCTTTGCCTGATTTATGCGGTGAAAGTCGTGGAAACGCGACTTGTCAGTGCTTTATGGTATTAAGGCGACATATATGGCCTCCGAATTTTTCAGCGTAATGCTGCACTCGAAGATAACGACTGCACAAAAATCGTGAACATTTGTGCTCCTTCCAAGCTTTCTCGTACATATCAGGGCGTTATATACGTTCCTTGGCGTAGAGTGAATAAAAACACTTGATCATTAACATTCGAGACCACCATACATCATGATGTTATGCGTGATGCCTCTGGGAACGTTATACTTGCTGAATATGACCTCTTTGTTGGCTATTGCTGGAGCTTTCTGTTTGAAATGAATGACGGTGGGCTACTATTCTGCCTCTGATGCATTGCTGTTTTTCTTGTCTTTTGCAGAACTGCTGCATCGTCATGACGTAACTGAGCCATGGAAGCCCCCCCAGCGTAGCATGGACACGGGCCAGCAGCCTGCTGTAGTGGCCAGCATGACTCCCGAAGACTGTCCAGCGTCCGGCGCTGAGCGAGGTGACAAGTCGGCCGACGGTGGAAGTCCCCCGAGCCAGCAGTTTAAAGAAGATCCGGCCGACGCGTCGGACCAGAGCTCTTCCCTCAGCGATGTGGAAACATTCAACGGAAAGATTGTGTACAACCCGGACGGATCGGCTTTCATCATCGAAACTGCGACCGCGGGGGGACTCTGACGGTGTTAGCGATGAAGACTGCAGCTTGGACCTCCCCCACCAAGAAGGCAGCATTGTCGATGGGCCGGGTGTTACGCCGCCTCCGATCATTCCGCAAGTGGTCAACGCGTTCCATATTTCTCGCAATCCCGCCCTCTATAGTGCCCTCTATGGCCAAGCATATAGTCTCTTGCAAGAAAAGAAGAAGGTTCCTGAAGTCCCTATCATGCACAGCTATCGCGTCTTTTCGGTGCGGGACCAGAAGAATAAGGATGAGAAAGGAGCCGCAGAAGATGGCGCGGATGGTGTAGCCGACGAGAAGAAATCTTCACGGCCGCCGGGCTGGAGTACTCTTCTGAATACGAACCTCCCGCTTATGGAACATCCGTCGGTGCCCATCAAGCCTATTCTTATGTGCTTTATCTGCAAGCTGTCTTTCGGTTTCACTAAGTCATTTGTAGGCCACGCGATTGGCGAGCACGGTATCACGTTGACGGACGAAGAGCGCCACATGATGAACCAGAAAAACATTTCGGCCATCATTCAGGGGGGTGGGAAAGGACAAAGAGCCCCTGCTGTCCTTTCTCGAGCCCCTACCCGCACAAGGCGCCGGCGGCCCGTGCGGCAGTGGAAAGTTTCAAGCCAAGAATCCCATCGCCAGTAGCTCATCTTCAAGTTCATTGGCGCCAGCGGAGGCAGGCGTCGGCCCGCTTCTAAGCGTGAACACAAATGGTCCCGAAACTCCGTCAGCCCAAGAAGCTCGCGAAAGTCCTCAAGCACCTGTGCTGACGCCGCCCAGCTCTTCGAACGCCAGTCATCGACCCGACGAAACGTTGGCGCCAGAGCTTGAGGACTTGGCGAATATTGAAAAGATAGCCAAGGCGGCGGCAGCTGCCGCTGCAGTGGTCGAGAATCCCCCTGTAGTGGCAGCAACCGCAGAAAAAGTGATGCCTGTGGCCCTGCCAACCAGCGCTGAGCCTCCAACGCGGACTTCGCCGCCGTCGGCTGAACGACCGATGAGCGCGGGCAGCTCGTCTTCTCCTGGCGTGTCGCCCAAGCTTCTGCCACAACCACCGTTCCTGAACGCCTGCGCTTCGCCAGTGATGGCCTGCCCACAACACCCTGACGGCAAGACCAATGGCGTGGAATGTCCCAAGTGCGACACGGTCCTGGGATCGTCGCGCTCCCTCGGTGGCCACATGACAATGATGCACTCCCGCAATTCCTGCAAAACACTCAAATGTCCCAAGTGCAACTGGCACTACAAGTATCAAGAAACACTCGAGATCCACATGAAGGAGAAACACCCCGAGAACGAGCTGAACTGCATCTACTGCCTGACCAGCCAACCGCACCCGCGGCTAGCCAGAGGCGAGACATACACATGCGGCTACAAGCCATACCGCTGCGAGGTCTGCAATTACTCGACGACCACCAAGGGCAACCTGAGCATCCACATGCAGTCCGACAAGCACATCAACAACATTCAGGAGCTCCAGAACGGCAACTTGCAGGCCACACCCGAGCAGCTCCTCCAGCAGCAGCAGCCGCCGCAGCAGCAGCAGCCTCCGGCGCTTCCGGAGGCCGTCAAGAAGCCCGGGCCAGCGGCCAAACCCAAGGCGACGTGGCGGTGCGACGTGTGCAATTACGAGACGAACGTGGCGCGAAACCTGCGCATCCACATGACCAGCGAGAAGCACACGCACAACATGATGGTCCTGCAGCAGAACGTTAAGCACATGCAACAGCTGAGCGCTCTGCAGCAGGCCCAGGCCCTGGACCCGCTGTTCCAGTTCCACCCGGGCCTCTTGCTGCCCTGCGACGGCCAGCTGCAACCGGAGGCGGCGCTCGCGGACATGGCTTACAACCATGCCTTGCTCATGATGGCCTCCCAGCAGCACCAGCAGCAGCAGGCCCTTGCCGCGGCCGCCGCGGGCTCACCGCTCGCTTCCCCCCACTATGGACATGGAGCACCCGGACCCGACGCTGCGCCTAGAGCTCTCGACCGACGACACGTCGCAGCTGTTCCAATGCTGTGTCTGCGGTTTGTTTTCAGTGGACTCGGTGGAAGCCCTCGGGGCCCACTTCCAACAGGACCGCACGCGGCAGCGCGAAGACGAAGTCCTCATGGCGGTGGCCGGCAGCTATGTCTGCAAACTCTGTTCCTACAAGACCAACCTGAGGGCTAACTTCCAGCTCCACTGCAAAACGGACAAGCACCTGCAGAGGCTGCAGCACGTGAACCATATAAAGGAGGGCGGCCCGCGCAACGACTGGAAGCTCAAGTACGTCAACGTCAGCAACCCCGTCCAGGTGCGCTGCAATGCGTGCGACTACTACACCAACTCGGTGCACAAGCTCCAGCTGCACGCGGCCAGCGCCAGGCACGACCTGGTGGCCAGGCTCTTCCTCTTCCTCGTGGCAGCCGAGACGAACTTGCGCGGCGACGTGGCGCGTCACTACCAGTGCACGGCCTGCGGCTTTCACTCGCGCACCCGCAGCGGTCTCTTGGGGCACGCGCACTCGCTGCGCCACCTGCAGCACACGCGCGCCAAGGACGAGAGCTCGGCTGGCGAATCCTGGAAGGACATTTTCCTCGTCAAGGAGTACGCAGGCAACGAGCACGTCAGCTTCGACGTCGACGTCGGTGAGTTCTTTGTAGCTTTAGTTGGCTGTCGATAAGGGCATTAGTAATCAATGTGATAGAAAGCTGGGCTTAGTAGTATGGTTTCGTAATTGGGGGGACAATGCGACATAAAATGACTGTTGTCAGACAGCGCCCTCCTTGTGTCGTTTTTTTTTTCTTCTGTTTTGTGGTGTCCTTCATTAAGTAGTAATCAGCTTCTTGTCACGAGGCCCTTTGACAACTCGCTGCAGAAAATTAAGGCATGGTGCTGTCAACACATTGTTCTTTTTTTTTTTTCTTTTGTCAGTTATCTTAGTATTCGCGAAAGGGGTTCACACCAACGTTGTTCTAAGCGCGCTCTGTCATTGGGCTAGAGCTTGGCCGTCGTTTAGTCCAACGTGACGACGGTACTGTCTCAAAGAACCACTATTATCATACGTTTGCTCGTCCAGCATGTTGAAAATTTCAAAGCCATAGCTAGGAAAACTCGATTTGTGTGGAGTTGCCGGCGCTCGCCGGCGTTGGTAGCCACCCATTCATTGTATATTGTTGCGCACCTGTACATTACAGAGAGCTCAGCAGAATTGTTTGTGAACGTCCTACAACACCCACTTGGGCCTTGTCACCAACAATCTCGTGCAGTCATTTGAACACAGATTTCAGTATTTCGTGCTACAGCTCTCTGAATAAGAGCAGCAACCGCTAAGGACTTATAAAGACATGAGCCTATCAGTGGAACCGCACGCGCTCCGGCATTCCCGTACGAGCCGTCAGTGGGCCACTCTTGGAAGCACTACACTTAGGGGGTTGAATTGGTAGACACTGCTTACACCGAGCGCAAATAGCTTGTTGGTGGCTGAAAGAACGCTGGTAGTCTAAATATCTGAGGGGCACTAAGGGGATGACTTCTTCATGAAGCTTAAAAGGAAATCAGAAAGAAGAAAATTGCAATAGATTGGTTTCAGGTGCACCTACTCAAGCTATCATAGCTGTTTCGAAGTCTTGGTGGCACTAACTTTTCTTTGCCTTCAGTGTGTCTTACGTGCATGTGAATCAGCGCACGGAGATGGACAAAGGGAACACTATGTGACGTTCCTTGCGCCTATTCGCACTCACGTTATGATGATGCGTCACGAACTAGCCTAACTGTCAACCTTGCTGATTATTTGGGGACAGTGTTGACCAGTTTGTCATGCTACTCAGCGTAAAGTTTTGCAGTTGTATGTTGGCATAGTTTTGTTTCGAGGAAGCTTTATCTGTAGGCCAACTCGACGTTTCGTATTCAGACACATTTAAAATGCGGAAATGCTTTAATATGGGGATCGATGGATCGAGTTGAATGAATTCGCTGCATTCCAGAGAGAAAGGTCGATTCTAGTGGCTAGAAAGCAAAATATCGAATTACAATCTTCAAATCTAGCGAAAATGTGTGTGTAAAGGAAACATAGAATAAAGTTGCAAAACTGCAACCTTTCCCAACAAATAGCTTTCTAATCGCAGTTTGTAAATTATTAACTGAAATTAAGGGAGTACTGACATGAATATTAAATATTTGTAGATTGTTGCTCTATACAATAACACTGATGTCGAGAAAGCTAAAAAGAGCCTGGGCATACATCAAATATATTTTGATACCGCTACCTTAGAAAAACACTTTCGGTTTCGATATCGAGAGGGCGGGTTCTTATTGACGTGTCATGGCAGTGTGAAGTCACGGGGTGACAGTGACTCGCGACGTACTAGCGGCAGATCTGTCATCTGGTCGTGGTGCGCGTAAATAACGATGAGAGAACTGTCGTCTACAGACCCCGACAGTGATTTTTGCGATTTTCGCTGCATGCAGGATGCAGTATTCGCAAACTCTGTGGAACTGTCTTGACTTTTCGGTATAATGTCCATTGCGGTGGGGCTGGCTTGTTGATGCTCATTGACGAAAACTTTCAAATCAAAGTAAAATATTTGATACGTGTTGTCTGACTCCGGCGTGGGGAGAACGTTAACACTGCATACCAAAGAAACGTAAAATGTCCCTTTTGCGATGTCTCAAAAGCGTGTCAGTACTCCTTTAAATCGGTGCCAGCTTTACAGTATCCTAAACAGCAGTCCTCACGGATTATTGATATACTTCAGGGTGGCGTATAGTGTAGCAATTTTGTGTGTGTCTGTATATGTTTACATTTTATATGTGCACATACAAACGTCAAGACTTCCGGGGGGGGGGGGGGGGGGGGAAGAAGCGATTGAACCCCCCCCAACCGCCTCCCGTCTACTCCATGACACCATTGCTTAAAATTTGTGAGCATCTTATGCGCAGAATTCTTTTCGTTCCTGTTATAAAGGGGCACTGACACAAAAATTTTGGCCTCACGTTTTTTTCATGCAATGTGTTTCTGGGGGGCCTGTTAGTCATAACACAGCACATCGTTTGCTGCCGCGCGCGAGAAATAGTATATTATAGGCTCCTCATTACCGACAAGTTTCAGTTTCGGTTTGAGAGAGCTCCCAAAACGACAAGCCACCGGGTGCAACTATCACCACCTAGCGGGTGCAAAGCTCGACCACGTCAGCACACAGAACTGTGACGCACTTCCACACGGTACGCATCAAGAAGTCCGTTCGAACAGGAAGCGGGACAGCAGTGTCGTCAAACAAAACTTTCTACACGTGCGCCGCGGCCACGGACTCGCGAGCAGCCGCCGCGTAATGGTCTGCTGGAGCAAACGCGGCAAAAACAAAAATGGCGGCTATGACGTCATCATAACTTGTATTGACCGCAGTGGGGTGATGTGAGGGAAGAAGGGGGAGGGGGGTCCCCACGGGTCCCCTTTGAGGGGGGCGGTGCTCGATCGCGCACGCAAACTTCAAAATTCATTTAAAATACCTTCAAAGCTATGTTCGCTGTTGATATTTTGCAGATGATATACGCGTGCTCACGGGAATCGATCCCGGAGGCTATCTCGGCCGCGAAATTTTGTGTCGGTACCCATTTAACACTTGTGCTGTGGTTTAGTCTTCCAACACCGACGCTTTTCTACAATGGGGAATGGCGGGCGCTTTTCCCTTGCCGCTATCGGCTGCCGCGGCGACCTGTCAGCCGAAGTAATCGAACGCACAAACGTTAATGGTAGGCAAGAGCTGCCACTAACTTTCATTTTACCGGGCTCTGCCAAAAGGGGGGGAAACGCCCCTTTTGTGGTGCTTTCTTTACTGTAGATCTGGAAATGACAGCTGTAATCGCACCATCGTTTTACTTCAGAGGGAGCTGTGCCACCGATAAAAATTATGACAGTAAGGGCGTTGTTTTTCCGAACGTAGGACCGAATTTCAGAGTTTCAAGGCGTTTACATAAAAGGCAGGTTATACGCAGCATGCCTTTGTTACCAAGCTGCGGAGGTTCGCCGCTTTGATTGATTAAACATGGCAGACCATCACATGACTACGTTTATTGTTTATGAATGCGTGTAAACGGACACTACTTTATGATTTTCCAGTTGCAGAAGAAGCGTATATAGCACACTGTGGCTGAAGAAACCTGCAAAATTCAATTTCCAATCGTATTATGCCGAAGGCAATCTGCTATTGTAAACGCGTGGAGCGAATATACACCGGACATTTGAAACGATTCTACAGTATACATATTCATTGGTGCACGGCGGTGGTGGCATCCGTGAAAATAATATAGCTGTATCTGGTCAACCTTGATTAGTCGCAAACGATAGTGCTTGGGTCGGTCCTCAAGAGAGCAAAGGTCGCCTCTTGGGCGTTGGTTGTTCGTCCCTTGCACTGCAGGCTACTGTGAATCCGATGATTGATACTAGAAAAGCCGCTAGTCATGTTCATCTATTTTGTATCTGTTGTCATGAGATCTGATGTAGTCCAGAATATTCGTTCAACAGTTTAAGCTCACTGCATGTTTTTTTTTCTTTTACCTTTGCAGAGAACAAAGGTACGGAAGCAATGGAAGTGGACCTACCACCCCCCGTGTTGCCTGCGGAAGATAGAGAAGCAGCTAACAAGTCAGGAGGTCCGTCAAGTCCAGGTTCAATGCTAAAGCAAGCCTTACTCGAAAACGCCGCCAAAGCCGAAGCTGCTGCGAGTTCTCATCGCTCCGAGGAAGAGAAAGCCAGCGAGGGACACAAATGCAAATTGTGCAACTTCACTGCCAAGAGCCAGACGCTACTACACGCGCACGTATCATCTCAGCATTCCTCCCAACAGCAAGCTCAGCAACAGCCTAAGTCGGTGCAGTGTCCGCTCTGCCAGGAGCAATTTAAAGCACTGAACAAAATTGAGTCACATCTCGTAGAGACGCACAACGTAACATCTGAAGGAATGCAACGACTTCTTGCTCTTGTCGACACATCTGTTTGGGCATCGACAGTGACGACAGCGAAACAAGGCAAGCACCCGACTACAAAGCACAATGCATTGCCTACAGCCAATGAAGATTCTGACAGTGCTGATGCTGACTGCCAAGCGAGCGATTCAGAAAACAAGGAGAAAATGGGCCTTGACGACTGCTTGTCGATGGAAGACCTCACGTGTAGCGCTTGCGGGAAAAGCTTCAGCATTCTGGAAGAGCTGTTCAGCCACCAGACCGACACAGGTCATTTGGAACTGAAGCAGACTCCTCGAGGTCCTGGCTATCTGTGTTGGAAGAAAGCGTGCAATCAGTATTTCATGACACCGCAAGCAGTGCAAGTTCACTTCAAAGAAATCCATTCACGGCGATCACAGCAGCAGCAGCTTCAGCATCAACTGGCAGTTTCTGAGCGGCACGTGTACAAGTACAGATGTAATCAATGTAGCTTGGCCTTCAAAACGCTGGAGAAGTTACAGCTCCACTCCCAGTACCATGTCATTCGGGCGGCCACGCAATGCGTGCTGTGCGGGAGGAGCTTCCGCTCTGTCGCTGCGCTCCAGAAACACGTGGAGACGTCGCACATAGATATGACGCCGGAAGAACTGGAGCAGTACAAGACCAGCCTTGTTAACAACCCTTTGCTCACAAGTGGCGGTGGCGCAGTGTTGGACCCGCAAACGACGGAACTTCTAAAGAAAGAAAGCAACCGAGAAGAGGATGCTCCGTTGGACGAGGAAATGGACACTGATGATGGAGTTCAAACCAACGAAAATGACGGCAACGTTGAATCTATGGACACTAGTGGACACGGTCTTAGCGAAGGAGGTACCTTGAAGGAACAATTTTTCGAAGATTACATTAACAGTCAAGCAATGGCCGAAGACAGCTACAATGATCCTGCTAGGAAATACAAGTGTCACCGCTGTAAAGTTGCGTTCACTCGCCAGAGTTATCTAACAAGTCACAACAAGACATTGCTTCACCGAAAAGGGGAAAAACTCAGCTATCCAATGGAAAAGTATTTAGACCCTAACCGACCATATAAATGCGACATATGCAAAGAGTCTTTTACTCAGAAGAACATCCTTCTAGTGCATTACAATTCTGTTTCTCACTTGCACAAGTTGAAGTTGAGTCTGAAGGATGGGAGTAGTCCAGCTCCAACATTGCTGCCAAGTTCAGCTAATGTTACACCACTTACTGTTGCGCCAACTAATTGCAGTAACAGTGTGACATCTCAGGCAGCCGTCGCTCCACCTCAGTCGCCAACGTTGTCTCAAGTTATGGCACACTCTCCTACGAATAACAACAACAACGAGTCAGAAAAGAAGCCATTCAAGTGCAACATTTGCAAGGTAGCTTACACTCAAGGCTCTACTTTGGACATTCACATGAGGTCAGTGCTGCACCAAACCAGAGCATCGAAGCTTCATGAACTAGCAATAACTGGTCAAGTCGATTTAAGCTCGCCACTGATAGAAAAGCCTGAATCGGGAGTCCCTCTTCCGTCTGACTCGCCGCAACCTTCTCAACAGAAAAGCTTGTCAGATATGCTGAGTGCAAGTAAGCCTCCCCTACAAGCCCCGGAACTTCCCCAGAAGCAGCCGGAGGTATCGTCACAAAATCTGTCCCACGCGCATTCAGCACCTTCAACTCCAGTTCCTGCTAGCACGTCTACGACACCGACCTCGCAGGACCATTCAGACGGTAGCTGTTTGCACCACGTCATCACATCGACTGTCTCGCACGTCGGTCAACAGCCTGTGTTACTCTCATCACAAATAACATCTTCACAAGGAATGGTGACATGTAACCGCTGCAGTGCAATTCTAATGTCACAAGAAGCGCTCATTCAACATCAACAATTGTATTGCGTCGCCACCTCAGTAGCCCAGTCAACATCTCCTATGGTGGTCGCGCAGAAGCATCCAGTGCACAGCCACCATCATCAGCACCATACATCTCAACAAGTGGTACCGGATAATCAGTTAACCAACCCTCAGCTTCAGGCTGCAGCCACGGCGACGCAGCAGCTGCTTCGTTTGAGATCACCGTACCCGCGGTCTAAGCCTCCTATGTATAAACATCTTCTGGAAGGCTTCGGGTTTGACGTTGTGATGCAGTTCAATGAGTTCAACCAGAAGCGCATGAAAAGGGACGCCGAAAAGCGGGAGCAAATCCTCCAACAGCAGCAACAGCAGCAGCCTAAGGAAGACTCGGACAAGCCTACATCTCCGAAAATGGAAGCTGTACATGTGAAGAAAGAAGCTGAAGAGGTTGAACCAGAGAAAGAGAACACAATGCCAGAAATCAACCGCTCGGTATGCAACCTCTGCCAGAAGGAGTTTTCCAGTATCTGGGTGCTGAAGGCTCACAGGGAAGAAGTCCATCATGACATAGTGCCCCTAGACTTCGTGTCCAAGCTTGCAGACGACTTCCGGACGGAGTACGACAAGAAGAATGCGTCGCAGGTTCCCACGGAGGAGGGTATGCTGGACCTTGCAAGCAGCCAGGCCGCAGGCGGTCAGGCCGATGGGGCTTCGCCGGGTGCAGCCGTGGGCGTCTCGACGGTGGGTGTGGGAGGCACCGGTGGCAGCAATGGTGCTGGCGGCGGTAGCGGTAACACCAACAGCAGCGGAACTAATGCTGCAGGCCACTCCCCGCAGCTCCCAACACCTGCCTCGGCAACACCACCGGTGTCACTGTCGGTGGCCCCGCAAGCGAGCCAGCAGCAGCCAGTGTCAGAAGCGTCCACTGTGACGGCCAACCAGATGGCAGCTCAACTGCAATTTAATCAGCTGCTCATGAGCATGGGCTTAGGCATGGGGCTACCGATGGGAATGAACATGCCCTTTGCAGCGGCCATGAATATGCATCCGCCGCTGATTCCTGTTGTCATGCCACCTCATATGGATCCACTCATAACGTCTGCCTTCAACCACCCTATGATGCCTGGAGCCATGGATCCTAGCTTCTTTGCTGCCCAACAAAAGCTGCTTCAACAACAACATCAGCAACTGGCGCAGGCACAGCAGCAAGCTCAACAGCAAAAGCGGGCCCGTACTCGTATCAGCGATGAACAGCTGCGCATCTTGCGGGCCTACTTCGACATCAACAACTCTCCAACTGAGGAGCAACTGATGGAGATGTCCGAGAAGTCTGGCCTGCCTCTCAAGGTCATCAAGCACTGGTTCCGCAATACCCTCTTCAAGGAGCGCCAGCGTAACAAGGACTCGCCGTACAACTTCAACAACCCTCCGTCTACATACCTTAACCTCGAAGAGTACGAGAAGACGGGCGAGGCCAAGGTGATCCCGCTGTCCGAGAAGAACAACAACGCTGACGACGGCAGCATCTCTACTGTAAAGCCGGTGCCTCCGTCCACTGCGAGTAAGGAGGCACCCACATCGTCGACGACAACACCGTCTGAGGCTCCCGTCAAGAAGGATGCCATCAAAGAAGAGGCGCGCATTGAGGTTGCTAGCACGGATACGCAAGACAGTGTCGCATCTTCTAACGCGACTCAAAACGGGGAGGGCGTCCTTTTAACACCCAAGGTGGAGGCCCCTGCTTTGCAACCTTCGCAGCACAACAGCGGCGGCAGCAGCAGCAGCAGCAGTAGCGGTGGCAAGTCCGAGTTCCTGAGCTCCCTGACGTCTCGGCTGTCCGTAGATCCGCCACTAGACTTGGCGTCTCCGGTGCATCATGGCTTCTTGCTGGGCACGCCGCCGCCACCCCTGCTGGAGCGGTCCTCGAGCACGACGCCTACGCCGATGACGTCGACGCCTTCGGCCGGATCTTCCGGGAAGCGGGCCAACCGGACCAGGTTCACAGACTATCAGATAAAGGTGCTTCAGGAGTTCTTTGAGACGAACGCCTACCCTAAGGACGACGACCTCGAGTACCTATCCAAGCTTTTGAACTTGAGTCCGCGCGTCATCGTCGTCTGGTTCCAGAATGCCCGTCAGAAGGCCCGCAAAGTGTACGAGAACCAGCCGCCTTCAGCACCGGAGGACGACGGCTCAGGGAGGTTCCAGAGGACGCCAGGACTCAACTACCAGTGCAAAAAGTGCTTACAAGTGTTTCAGCGCTACTATGAGCTTATCAAGCACCAGAAGACTTCATGCTTCAAGGACGAAAACCCACTGGCAGCTCAGCTCAAGGCTGCTGCGACTGGCAGTGGGACTGGAACCGGCAGCAGTGGTGGTGGTGGCAGTGGTGACGATCGAAGCATGGTGAGTGCCTCGAACCCTCCATCCCCAAGGACTCCAGAGCCGCCGTGCAAAAGCCCGCAGAACGGCTCTTACCGGTGTGACAAGTGTAGTTTGGTGTTTCCGCGGTTTGACCTGTGGCGTGAACATCAAATTGTGCACATAATGAACCCCAATTTGTTCCCGAACTATCCACCAAACTCTTCGTTCGGCATTCTGCAGTACGAGGGACAACAGCAGCAGCAGCAGCTTGCTCTTCAGTCGCCGCCGCCGCAGCTGCAGCTGCCTTGGAAGCGTAAGCTGGAAGAAGACCAGCCACAACAGCTACAGCAGCAAGACAACAAGGACCCGACGGGCGACCCACCACGCGATAAGCGACTTCGGACCACAATCTTGCCGGAGCAGCTTGACTACCTTTACCAAAAGTACCAGATGGAAAGCAACCCGAGCCGCAAGATGCTCGAGAACATTGCGCGTGATGTGGGCCTCAAGAAGCGTGTCGTGCAGGTGTGGTTCCAAAATACGCGGGCGCGGGAACGTAAAGGCCAGTTCAGGGCGCACCAGCAAGTGATCCACAAGCGGTGCCCTTTCTGCCGCGCTCTGTTCAAGGCTAGGTCGGCGCTGGAGTCCCACTTAGCGACTCGGCACGCAGACCTCTACAGCAAGGGCGAGCTCAACATTGACTCGTTCCCAGATGGCGACGCGGACTCCAACCCAGGAACACCGACCAGCAGCGCTTCCGAGGAAAGCAAAGCCATCTCGCCCTCTGCGGGTTCGGATCTGGTCCACAGCACAATGAAGAAATACTATGAAGACTCTCTCAAGAAGTACCTGGACGAGATGACCGGAGCGCCGACGGACCTCAGTGTCAAGCCCAAGGCGAACAAGGCAGAGGTTAGTGGCGGCGAGGCCCCCCCTAGACCTGAGCAAGCCTTTACGCCTGGACTCGGATAGGTCCGGTGACCACTTGTCGGTCAGCGAGAAGAGCATGGACCTGCGGATCGGCGTCTCCGACGACGCGCGCTCCGAGACCCATTCCGAGTCCACAGACAATATGGACGGCGACGATTCGTTCTTTGAGTCCAACCCCACGTCGCCTCTAGGGCTTCACGGTGCAGGGGGGCAGCAACCGTCACGCCCCGTCTCGGGCTCTGGAAAGAGGTTCCGCACCCAGATGACCACCGTCCAGCTGAAGGTGATGAAGTCCATCTTTGCCGACTACAAGACACCCTCCATGGCCGAATGTGAAATGCTGGGCCGAGAAATCGGACTGCCCAAGCGGGTCGTCCAAGTGTGGTTCCAGAACGCCCGCGCCAAAGAGAAAAAGTCCAAGCTTGCCTTTGCCAAGACCTTTGGCCAAGAAATCGAGCCTCCGAAGCCTCCGGAGGAGTGCTCGCTGTGTTCGGTCAAGTACAACCACCAGTTCAGCAACACCTCGATGCAGGACCACCTTTTCTCCAAGCGGCACATTGACGCACTGCGCAACCACATCGACAACATCAAGAAGATGACCGACGACGGCGCTCCTGAACGCTCCGCCGACACCGACAAGGCACCCAGCCTGGTGCAGCAGCTGCAGATGCTGGGCCAGGGGCTGCCGCCCAGCTTCGCGCTGCCGTCTCCCAAGGAGGACGCCAAGAAGGGCGACGAGCCCAAGAAGGACGACGCACCGCCGCCGCCCGACTCCCTGGCGCCGTACCTTTACGCGGCTGGCCTGCCCGGCTACTACCCGGGCGCGGCGGCCGGCGTGCCCAGCGCCTTCATCCACCCCACCTTGTTCTCAGGTAGGAACAAGCTATGATCCGGCCGAACCCCTTCTCCGCTATTTATCCGCATCGTATTTATTCGCCCGCTCGCCGGAGCCTCCCCCCCCCACCCCACTCCCCCCCCACACCAGTTCCTAGAAGCATAGAAACCCGGGTCATGGCTCTCTGCCTGTAGATAGATGCCCCCCTGGTGCCTCATTCACTGTCTTACGCGACGAACTCTGAGGGACGCTGTCTGTTAATCGCTGGCGATGAGGAAGAGAATTGTGTGCGTGGCGCTGACAAAAATTTTGTCTTTCTTCCTTTGTTACTGTTGTATGTCTTGTGATTCACAACGAGTGCATTTATAATTATTACAAGATGCCTATCTTGGGTTGCGTTTATGTGTATAAGTGACTTTGCAAGTATAAATATATAAATACTGTTCCTCTGCTTATTGGTACGTTTTTCTTTACTGAACGGCTGTTTCCGTCATTTACGCATATTACGCGGTACACGCATTGTTCGAACTGTCGTGATTATTTTAATATTATTCGTTGAGCGCGGCGTTGGTCTGTACAGTATCGTTGATGACCAGGTGAAAATGTCAAACAACTCTCATTTCTTTCCTCTGGTGGTCGTGTGATCCAATGAATCAACAGCTTTGTTGGGTTTTTTTTTCAACTATATGGTGCTTGTCCGAGAAACAACTAAGTAATGTTTCATATGTTCGGTCGTCTCACTAAATTGTGTTCTTTGTCTCAAACTTGGTTTAAAAAGGTGACAGAGTAGTGCATTTAAGTACCAAAGTAAGAATGTTCAAGTATGCATTTTGTTTAGTTGTCTTCCGTTTACTGCCCCTACTTTTTTTTTTGTGTTGTGTTTGGCCTGCCTGTACATGACAAATTCATTTGCCTTGTTCATACATTTACGTTCAATAGAGTGTTCGTTTTTTTTTTTTTTTTCTCTGTTCTCCTTTTGGCATTTGTATGAGTCTTGACTCTGTTTAGTATGGACACTCTCTTTTGTGTTTTGCTCTAGGAATTGTATACCAAAATCATTCCTTCCCCAAAGATGACTATGCTAGTTTCCCGCCCTGTCCCGTCCCATTTATTATTTTATGTTTGTGTTACCGGTAGTGACCTTATTCCGTTCTGTACATATATATAAATAAATAATTATATAGCGCAAGTGATGCAGGAGTAAAGTGTGTTTCTGTGAAAAATTTGCTTGTAAGCAAAGCAAAATAAAGTGTTCTTTTGTTTTTTTACATTATACGTGCCTTTGTTTCGTTAATTTTGTTATTACTGCTTGGTTCTATTATATACCTTCAGTTCCTGTGCTTGACTCAGGGGACAACTCTGGGCACTGCACATTTGCTCCAAGCTGACTTAGTGTTGACTCAAGATGCACACATTTCGCTATGTAATGCATGAGACTGCTCACATTTCGACCTCATTTTCGTATTAACTGCAATGCATTTAACCCTTTCCCTACCGAAGACGTGCTGGGCTCGTCCACTCAATAAAGATACTTTGATTCATTTTGCGGAGTGCTCCTTCGCTTGAACAGATGGTGCAGTAAAAAAAAAAAATTAAAAACACGCTCAAACACTCTAAAAAAAAAGTCGAGTATTTTGGGAGTATTTCTGCTGCACAACAATAATCGTCATCTGGCTTGCTCACGTTTCCTTTCTTGAAAACCCGGCTCTCGGCACATTCCTATCAAGAATGCTATGTCACGCCGATAACGCGCGCGGCGTTCGTGACCGGGAAGTGTCGGGACGGCGGTGATAACGCCAGGAAAGTACGCGGGGTAGATGACGATTATAGTTGTGTAGCAAAAAGGACACCCTTTTTACTCGATTATTTCTTAGAGTGAAGCATGCGTTTCGGTATAGAAATGCATGCTTGCATTTGCAATGTATCGTTCTTGGCCGAAAATCTCGGTAGGTAAAGGGTTAATAAAAAAATAGATATTCCATTCAGTTCACGACCGCAATGCCGCAGTTTTAGTCTATGTGAATTTTCGTATTAACTGCAATGGATTTTTTTAAAAAAATTAGATATTGCATTCAGTTCACGACCGCTATACCGCAATTTTTAGTCTATAAGACCTTACGCGAATAGTATGTGCATGTCAACAAAGAAAAGAAAACAAGCACATGAGGATCTTTGTTATACTGAAAAAAAAAGAAAAACGACTGAGTTAATAGAGCGAATGGAGTTCTTGGCGAATATTACGTGATATCTGAATGGTTCACTATCTATGCTTCTTCTAATAATAAAAGGAAAAGAAAGAGTTATCGTTAGGTACCCTTGACGATCGTAATATGTTTGCGGAAAACGTGGTTGACACGCAAAGTCTCGCAAATGTGAGGAAGTAGACGAACTGATCAGCTGTCCGACAGGTTTCTGAAGTCTGGGGTGATGTGTTTGGTAATACGACCCCGTTTAAACCTGTACGCCGGCGCCTTGAAAGGGCAAGCTTCAAAGCACCAGCGACATGTGCGGCTTTCTTGAGAACTGTGCGTGAAAGAAACTTGATATAAATTGAGTTCTGCGAGATTATGACGAGAGTCTTCCTAGGTCGAAAAAACTGCAGCCAAGGTAAATGATTTCGAAAGGAACGTAAGCAGGCCCTTCAAGGTGGCATGAATGAGTTCAAGACGAAGTTCTCTATGAGCGTTATGCTTGGTTTGTAACACGTGGCTTTGCATAAGGCCTAATTCGCTAAAGTTTATTACTGCTTGGTTCTGAGCATACGCTCAACGGGCAGTGTATGCTCAGAAAAAAGCAAAGAAAAAAGCGGTCATCGGAAGACTGAAGTTGAATACTAATAAGAAGTGTGTTTAGAACAAGTGTGAGTGACAATGTAAAGGTTGCGGATAATATACGACGTGTGTTGTATGTAACTGCTCGTTTAACCTGCGGTAACTTTCTTTGGTAGTGCAACTTCGATAACGAAAAACCACTGCCTCCGCATGACGCGTGCGATGTTCTACCAATTCCGCTACGCTGGCTGATCTTGCTCCGTCGATTTTCTTAGAATACTTAGGTGTACATCTGTTAAATCGAGCCATTGGAGTATTCACTAACGCCATTCGCGAACATGGCAGCGAATGCGGAAAGGTTAGCGTCCCGGTTCCCCGGCTTCTTTCAGTTAAATTTAATTTGTCGCTCGCGTTGCCGTTCGTTCCTAATGAGCGCCGTTTGTACGAGGCAGCTTTTAGCTGCGTTGTGAGTGAACGACGTCAGGAGGCAAGTAAGCAAGCGTTGTTTTGATTTTAGTAAGAACAGTGTAGTGCGCCCAGAATTATCTCACTGCGCACTGTAGCGTTTAGTATCTAAGTTTAACTGGCGTGTTTACAGTGTGGAGGCTAGAAAAAAAAAAAAAGAGAAAAAAAAAACGCTGAAATTTACCATCACGTAACGTCATCTGTACACGAAGCTGCGGATTTCGGGAAGCGGACTGCAAGCGGCCGTTTGAACGGCTACCGTTATCATAGCATGCAGTAGAAGAAATGCAATCGGAAATGGCTTTTTAGCAGTTACCATACACTTTCTAAATGCGGTTCAGTAGATATTCATGTTATTTGAGCGTATACAAGTGTCAACGTCGATGGCTAAAAGAAGACAACCCTGTAAGTGCGCACACATAGCATTCCGGCATAGTTCCCCGTAATTTTAGACTCGAAACTGGCCGTATAGGGCCTCCCCTTTCTTTGACTTTGAATTATCGGTGTCTGAAGCATCGCACTTTAAGGAGACAAAAAAAAGCCAATAACCTTACTTGGTGGTAGCGACGCACTGGAACGGAGCTTAGGCTCGTATTCAAGTAGGTGTTCTCTTGTATAGACGGAATCACACTAGTCTAGGGCAGTGGAACGCGTGGCTGAGGATGCTATAGTCCGCAGCTGCTACCTCACGTTAGCTACAAGCTTCCATTTGTGCTTGATTCATAGCACAAGGGTCTAGCATGCAGTATGACTATGTTAGGTATCATTACGGCGTCGGTCTTTGCATATTTCTGCAGAAAACATGCTGCTGAAGCGGCCAGCTGAGCGCTCTAGACAAGTGTGATTCCGTCTGTACCTTCGTCGTTAGCCTGATAAAAATTTGGCCGTTCGTAAGGGGGCTATCTTCAAAGTTCAACAGTTGGTTTTACTTTTAGCAGAACAGTCTAAGCACTGATTTCTGGTCTCCCGAGAACGAGTGGCGTATCGCGCTATCTTTGCAAACAAGCGACTACGGCCTATTGTGTGCCACACCTCGTATTCCGTGGCATTACACAACATGTATCTGCAGTTACTCGTGTCACAATGCCGCAGTAATGTCGATGACGCCGGGTCACCATTTAAAACCAACTGTCGTATTTAATCAAGATATATTTTTCCCCCGAACCGTTGTACCTGCTCATTGTCAACTTATGCAGTTGACACTGATACAGACAATTACACAGTTTCTAAAACTAATAATTATTGTTCTGTGTTATACGTCCCCAAAACCACGATATTCTTATGATAGACACCGTAGTGGAAAGCCCTGGATATTTCGACCACCTGGGAGTGTTTCAAAAACTACAAAAACTACATTCCAGTGCATACTGCTTTTAAGATTTCACGAGCGAATTCTAATTTTATGGTCAGGATGAGAAAAGCAACCGCATTAGCGCTAAACGACTGCAACTTATTTGTTGCATCCATGTAACGTTATTGACTCCAAGCAGCACCGAGGGTTGACCTCTTGGGGAGATGAAGCAACAAAAGAATTCACTATGGGCCTGCTTGTCACGACAGCAAAACGAAGTGAAAGGGGGGTCTTCGTACGGTGCAGTATCCGATGGCTACACCGAAGGCTCTAAAACTGATAGAACCTGCTGGAAGGTTGTTGAGTGGGGCTGCTACGCCGTTCCTCTTTTTAAGCACGAGGTTGCTAGTTCCGTTCCTGGTCGCATTGCGATTGTTTTAGCGTGCAAAAAGGCTCGTATACCCATATTTATGTGCACGTTAACGAATCCTAGGCAGTCAGAATCAATCCTGAGACTCCCACTACGGCCTCGGAACCTTTTCCCAATTTCCTGTATGATACGTCGGACGCTAGGTATATCGCACCGTGTGTGAGACGGAATCACACTTGTTTAGAGCGCCCGGCCGGCCGCTTCAGCTGCCGTTTTCTGCAGAAATATGCAATAACCGACGCCGTAATGATACCTGACATAGTCATACTGTATTCTAAGTCATTGTGCTATAATTTAAGCGTGAACGGAGGCTTGTAACTAACCGGAAGTTCGGCTGCGGACAATAACAACGACCAGAGCCACACGCTCCGCTGCTCTAGACAAGTGTGATTCCGTTTGTACGACGCACAATCCCATACGATGTATACTTCTGTTAATAGATAGCTTCTCGATTGCTAGAATCTCTTAGAATATTCTTGTTGGATGTTGCTATTAGTGCGAGTCGTACGTGATGGATCGGACGCCAAATCGCATTTGTATCCTGATTAGAAGCCGACTTTTCTTTTTCTTTTTTTTTTTTTCTCGTATGGACCAGGCTCCCTGCAGTGAGGGGAAAAACGGGGGGGCTCCGACAGCGTCAAGCGTCACTTTTCACTCAGATTGCTGGTCGCCTAGAGCTATAACGCCAATATTAACAAACAACAGTTGCACTACTCTGGCTCGCTCTTTCCTATGCAATTCTAAGAGGAGCGGATGTGTCAAGCGATATGCTATTTCGCACTGTTAATCAACACTTGAGGCACTAGTTTGAGGTTTGATAAGTCTAGCTGCTTCGCGAAAACGAAGCCACAGATAACACGAAAAAAAGGTATACGGGTAAAACGTTCTGCGCACACACATTTCAGGACATGAACTAAATCGGTGACCTAACTGCAGGGAGCGAGTGTCCCTCCTAGTTCGTATCAGAAACGCGAGGAAGCCCTGCTTTATTATTTTTTTTTCCTTCCTCAGCAGGATATATAGTTCATGCAGCGCGGCAGGCGCGTGCTATACCTCGCTGGAGGAAGAGTTCAAAGGTTGCTGCGATATGGTCCCCAAAACTTGACAGTGCGGGCCAGAGCAGTTGTGTTTTCTTCGTCGCTGCGCCATAACATCACCCTTCAATCCCAAAGGTGGGTAGGCAATCTGATAGCCTGGAGGCCGTGCGAGCGCTTCGAGTATCTGCAGAGCTCATCTTCGGCTACAGGCGTTTCTTTTTGTCTCATTGTGTTTACCATGCTTGCGCTCCATTATACGCAACTGCATTTAAGGATAACAGTGTGATTCAGCTGAAAGGGTTTAATGAGGTCAACTCTGGAAGTTCACTCACGTTCGGAGGAAACCGGCTCTTTAGTATTCGCGGCCCGTTCTGCGGCAGGGTTAAGGCTTTGAAAACCTTCTAAGTGCTTTCCCGCGCACGTATACCTGTTTGTTTTCTTCACGCTGGCTTTATTTCGCTCGGTTCCGCAATTGATGGCCCTTTTGGGCCCATTCATCAGTTCTGGCTTCGTGCGCTTTATATGGTTCTTGGCCGGCTCTGCGATTAATTGCGAGGCTCGGGCACGATATGATCGTTCTATTGCGGCTGCTCTGACAATTATACTCCTTGTCGCTCCTCGGAAATGCATTTATTGATGAGCGCTTGCCAAAAAAAAAGTTGCGCATGTAGACGAGTGAAAGTTTGCCGAAATGATGAACGTCTTAGCCTCATTATTTATTCCTTTCGAACATGCGCGCATGCTAACTCGTATAATAGCTTGCGAATGAACATGTTACGGCTATATTTAGGCACGGTCAACTTTTCTTCTTAGCCAAGAAGGATGTGTGTTTTATCTGTCCTTTTCAAGTAAGATACCTGTGTAATTTAAGCTGCTGCTCGTGTATGGGATAAGAGAGGGAGGCGAAGTACAAAGAAAAAAAAAAGAAATATTCTATGTAGGAAAGGCGATTTATGCTTTCCGGGTTGACATGGAAGACGAGAACGCCCGAGACAACGCC
This sequence comes from Rhipicephalus appendiculatus, assembly GCA_030522465.1. Lineage (NCBI taxonomy): Eukaryota > Metazoa > Arthropoda > Arachnida > Ixodida > Ixodidae > Rhipicephalus > Rhipicephalus appendiculatus. The sequence continues at coordinate 12,479,962 of JALIZH010032945.1, read as the reverse complement.
GTACTTGCATTGCGCGTTCTACTAGGGAGTTCTCGTGAAGCGCACGCAATGACCTGCTCACTCTATAACGTAGGTTTGCGTACGCTCATTAAGTTACGCATACCGACTCCTAGATTGGTGTGGCTTGCGTAGCTGGCGTAATAACGTGTCAGAGCCGAGGCCGCGCCCGCTTCAATCCGAATTCCCCCCTTGCTATTACTTGTTCTTTGTGAAGCAAATCGTAAAATCGGATTTCGTAGTCCCATCTCGCTCTGAATACCTAGTACTAGTAGCGATGTTTTATCTTTATTGTTGAGATAGGTTGTACGCTTTGACATTGATAGGGCTTGTAAAATACCAGCATCAAGTACTTTATTTTTATGTACCAGATGGCGCCACGGCTTTTAACATTCCCCATGTAGAACAGTGTACGAAATGCCCCCTCGAGGGCATGCTGTGTAAGGTGGCTGTAGCCGTTCTGCGAGCTTCCGCATTGACGTCTGATATGCTATATATACTGAGCACGTTTCTCGCTGCGTGAGGTCGTCTGACACGCTGGAATTAAAACAGTGGTCGTGGACTGAAAGGGGAAATTGAGTGAAGGCGAGCTATTGGTATGCGGGTGATTGCACATATAATGTCAGTCCATGCCAACTGTCGATACCTGAACCACCTGCTATTCGCTAAAAAAAAAAAATTACTGGCGTTTTAACGCGATAGCGTTTAAGAGCTCGTTTCGCAGAAATTGCGGCGTCGTTGGTTGTGCGCGAAAAATCATCTTGTCCGTGACCGAAAAATCAAGAAAGATGCAAATGAAATAAATAATAAAAATTTTCGGGTCCGACTGAGGATCGAACCCGGGCCGTCTGCGTGGCAAGCAGGGTGTTCTACCACGCAGCCACGCCTCTGCTTGGAAAATAACTTCCTCTGCTTGGAAATGCAGTGAAAATAACTTTCATGCTTTGCAAACGCAAGCGTCCTTTACACAGGCATCGCAATATAACATGTAATATCCCAGGAATATTGCGTGGAGTTTTGACCAGCCACTTTAGTTCAACATATTTGGGTCGTAAAATGTTTCATGGCGGGTGCGGGTCATCTAAATTCGGTCATGGCAAAACTAAGTCTCGACGGCAGTGCACGAATCTTGTTTGAAATTACCAAACCTGAATTTTTGTAATCTGTGCTAGAGGTATATTTATCAGGAACGCTTTCAAAGAAAACTGTTTTCCGTTCTTTACCCACTATCTAAGGTTTCCATCAGTAAGCGTTTATTCGATGTTTCTTACGACAACGCTCTGCTTCCGTGACTCTAACATCGGTTTACTTAACTTTCTGTTCGCATGAATCACCTAAATTACTGCTAGATCAATTAATGCAGATCGCAACGAAATATCCGCGTCGAAGCTTCGTAAAGCACCGTTTTCGCCTAGGTTCAGATGTAAATGTCACGGTGATGTGGCTCTGGTGAAAAGAGTAAGCCGGATACAAGTATGATGCAGCAATCTATTGTAATGATAGCAATATCTGGAGTTTAACGTCCCAAAACCACGATATGATTATGAGGGACGCCGTAGTGAAGGGCTCCGGAAATTTAGACCATCTGGTGTTCTTAAACGTACACTGGCATCGCACAGTACACGGACCTCTAGCATGTCGCCTCCATCGAAATGCAACTGCCGCGGCCGGGGTCGATCCTGCGTCGATCGTGTCAGCAGCCGAGCACCGTAACCACTGTTCCACCGGAGCCGACGCAATTTGTTATACCTGAGTGGAGGAACATTGCTTGAATTATTTTAAAGAGCTCTTCTGTTTGTTTACCACCAGCTGCGTTGACGCTTTGTATCAATTACATCTTGGACTACGAGACACATTGACAGAAGAACGACACTAAATAGACATTAATCTATTTTAAATGAATGAAATAATAAAAGGGGTGGACAATACAAAAACATTCGCGTGCACCAAGCTGTCTCGCTATATATATATAAAAAAAAAAAACGAGGTATCCAAACATAATTAAACTTAATTTTTGACAGGTGCTTATTCATCCGTCTCGTATGAAATCCACGTTTCATGCGCAGTGGCCGTCTCGGCATACAGGCTTTTCGGTGAACAACACTATGCGTGGGGGAAATTTCCTGTGCTGAGCGCATTGCCATTATTTCTGCATAACCTGTCACTGAGATGATATTCAGGCTGACTCAGTTGGCTGCAGAATATGTAAAACTTAACCACTGGCATTCTCTCGGTGTGCATAAACACCCTACCTTTCTTTCTTTGTCTTCGTGTCCGCACCATCACGAGGGTTATAAAATGTCTCGGGTTGGAATAGTGCAAGGGTCTCGGGTGTGAGTACATCGTAATGAAAGTAGCAGATATCAGCAAGGCCTGCTCTTATATATATATATATATATATATATATATATATATATATATATATATATATATATATATATATATATATATATATATATAAGAGCAAATTAAGACACTGCGTTGTACCTTGAAAGACGGCTGTAGCTTTTCGTTTACAGCGTTGATATTTGCGTCGGCTCGTAAGCAAGCAACTGCACATATCTGGGTGTCCCAGCTAAGTTTAGTCAAGTCTGAAGAAAAGCAAGAACGCCTAAAGCATATAGTAATTAGACTCTTATGTTGGTTGGTCATCCATCGACCTTCGCCAAGGACTTGGCTAATCACAAAAACGATTAACTACAAAAATGAATGGAACAACACTTTGGCTGACATTATCTGGCACACCTTGTACACAAACCTGCGTCTGAAGGAATTTCGGTCGTCGGCTCCTGTGACAGCCCGCATGAACTGTACAGAATATCAGAGCAAGAGTGGCGCGCAGTTTCATATGCTCCGACTTTTCGTGCATGTTTTTCATCCATTTACTGTGCACCGTGGCCGTTCCTTCGCGCTTGACGAAACAGCGCTCCTCCTTTGAGCTCGTGACTTCGCTGCTATCATTCTTCAAACCGGTGGTCGTTTGTGCTTACTGTTTGCACTTGAGAAATTTTCGTTCTTTTTGTTGCTCCTGTTGCCATCCTTCGTTGTACGTTCATTTGGTATCGTGATGCTTTTTTCAGGTGTGGATGCATAGTACTGTCCAGCACTGAACGTGCTGTCGCGATCAGTGCATGTATGAGCGTTGCGGCTCGTATCGAGAGCGACAATACCGTATGTTTCTGCGCGGAACAGCCCCGGAAGGAAGCAGCAGGTATCGCTCCTGGGCACCCCCTATTTACAAAAGGTTCTTCAGATGGAATCTGTCGTAACATAAGATCTGAGCGATTACTGACGATGTTAGCATACGTGGCTGGCTAGTCGCAAGTAGCACTTACGTAACAAATGTTATGCGAAATCAGGCATTTGTTCCTACTGGCTCCTGTTTTCATTTATTTACTTATTTATTTATCACGCGCTCAGGTTCAAATAAATTAATAATAATAATACTATATCGCTTTTTAACGTCCCAAAACAACGATATGATCATGAGAGACGCCGTAATGGAGGGCTCCGGAAATTTCGAGCATGTGGTGTTCTTTAACGTGCACTGACATCGCACAGTACTCGGGCCTCTACCATTTCGCCTTCCATCGAAATGCGACCGCCGCGGCCGGGATCGAACCCGCGACCATTGGGTCAGCAGTCGAGCACCGTAACCGCTACACCACCGCGGCGGACCGGTTCAAATAAATTACAGAGGAGAATGGCTACATCAGACACCTCTATGTTATACCACTTGGACGTGGTGTAAGGTGACCTCACGTTTAGATTGGTATGTGTTCGCCTTTAAAAAAACGCGAGCGCAGTCGGGCTAAAGACCTCGTCCTTACGTACTGTCGAAATAACCCTTTCTTCTTAACAGCCGTCAAGGGCGCTTACGCCAACACAAGCGTGTTGATGACCAGGTTGTGTTAAAGCCGAGACAGCAGGTGTCCGGCTGTGGGCCCTGAGTGTGGCGACGTGGGCGAGTGGCCGAGGAGGCACGCGGGTGACGTGGCCAGCGGTGGGGCCTTTGTCTTCCCTCGCGTCCGGGCACGCTCTGCTGAAGCGGCTCGCACGCGTCCCGTGTTGTTGGCTCGCGGGCAGCTGCGCGTAGATAGCTTTTGTTTCCCCTGTCACGTAATACGCCCATTAGTAGGGCCTGGTGCCTCCCCCTCAACAAGTAGTGCGCCTCTGCTGGTCGCGCTTCCCGGCGGCGTGGTGTCCCCTCCCCTACAGTACTATGCAGATGCACACACAAAAACAGCCGCGAAGCGCGCATCGGCTCCTTTTGTGAATGGGTCCACCGGTGGCCACTTCCTCACTCGTACTTCCTCTCTCTGCCAAAGATGCAAACAAAAACGCGGCAGGGACTGGAATCGTTGTGCATCGTATACCGCGAATGCGCACGTTCCGCGGCGCGGGACATTCATCTCGCCGTTGGCTGGTAATTTGCACTTTGACAATGGGCAAGCCACAGACGCGGCGCGATTTCAGTCGTCGCCGCTTCTTGGCGCCGTTGTTCCCCGATAGGGCTGCTTGGTTGATCTGGGCGGCGCGGCAACCCTCCAGGAGTGCGCGGTCTCGGGTGGGCTGCTCGGCTTCTTTCACGGCAGATTTGCTATCGCGTGTGCGTGACCGGCAGTGCCCGCGGCGGGTCACGCATTCGTCTTCGCCGGTGGACGTCGACGGCTTCCTTCGGCTGCAGCAGTAGTCAACGTAATACGCAGGCCCGCACCACCTCCAGCGCCCACAATCGATGGCATGCTGGCTACCTCTGGGCACCCCCCCTCTGTTGAGCTGCCTCACGACATGCGCGCCGCTTGACGCCTGTACACTTGTGTGTGGCCCGTATAATGACACGTGTTCCGTGGCGCTGAATAGCGCGAGAGGTCCTCTTGAGGGAGCGCTTTACCTTACCAACCTGGGCCTCCGTGCAAGTTACGTTCTTCAAAGTGTAGCAAGTATCGCAGTCGTGTTAAGACCTACGACACCTTCGAATGTCCGGGCGTGGTTATGCATCGTCTATCGAGATGTACGGGCTAAAAATGCTACCTATTGTGGCAGTGCGCGCGTCGCGTCACCGTGCGCCCAGATAACGTCAAGGTGCTGCTTCATTCCTGCGAGGTGACTGCTTGGTCACACACACTCACGCACTTGTGCTCTTTTGAGCTGCTTAAGAAGGCGGCCCATGTTTATGCACTACGCCCGCTGCCCGACAGGTACGGAACGGCCTTTATATTTCTGACACCTGACGCTGAGCAAACAATGCCGGGTCGACGCCTCTCCGCGGCGCGCAGTTCGCTCTTTTGTCTCGCGCTCCTACGGACGCGCCGAAACGCGCCCTTTTGAAAGAACTGGGCACATTCACGCGGCAGCCGGCCACGCGGGAAGGCCAGCCGATGGGTGAACCAGGCTCATAATAAGCAGGATACCGGCTGGAAATCCACCTACCCTCCCCCTAAAATCAGGAAGAGGGCTCCAATTCATCGCAGTCCACTGCCCGTCAATGCTTGACGCAATCTGCATGATTGCGGGTCACGCATTGATGCGCGAACAGGATATCAGGCGAAGGGGGGGCGCCCAAGAACAAGAATCTGGCTGTCCGCCCGTGCTTGCGGCGCGCCGGATCGTGGGCCCCGAGAAGGGTCGGCGCCTCTGCCGGCGCGCACGCCTGTGAGTCGCTCTACTTTAGTCGATACTGCGCCAAGTTTTTTTCTCCCCCCCCCCCCCCCAACTTTTTTTTTTTCTTCTTTACGCGCTTACACAAAGAGGCAATCGCCACGAGGGCCTTCAAGCGGGTATCCGATTTTCGTTATCTCTTAGAGTGGTCGATCTTCCGGCAGGCATGTTTGCTCGATGTTGTTGCCGAGGTTCTTCCAAGGAGTATCTGACGGCCAACCAAACGATGGATCCTGTGTTCGTGCGACTTGAGTCGCGTCGCGTTTCACACGCCGCGATGATTCAGTCTCTTGCTGCTGAGTGCGTATACAAAGTCGCGGTTTTGATTACGTGCCACGACTGTCGCCTTTCAGTGGATTTTTCGAATTGAAGATCACCCGTGTTCCCTGCTTTTTGGTGGGCGTTAAACAATGTCACCACATATGGTCCTGCAGGCGTTTTGCAATGAAATGAGGAAGCTCACTGACAGAACGAAACATGAATAATAATAATAATAATAATAATAATAATAATAATAATAATAATAATAATAATAATAAGGGTGGGGGGGGGGGGGGGTCCCATGAGTGCACTGAACAGATAGTGTTTCCAGAAGGTGCACGGATGGTTCGCAAGGAAAGTTTCGGTTATTCTTTTAACATATACGTGAGAGGGACCGGCCTTAGTGACACTTGGTGAACAATATATTGGAAATATACGCCAGGGCTCCAATTGATAACGAGGTCTGCCAGGCTAAAACCGCCTGTAGCCACAACATCACGAACCCCACCACAATCACTACAATTAATCGAGAGCCCTCCACTAAGGGGTCTCCCACGCCCACTGGGTTGCTTTGGGGCTTTGAGTGCTGCATGTACGTAAAATGTGATTAAATCATCATCGCTGTTTGTGAATAACTGTCGCCTGAATGCCGCGTTCTCGTTTTCCCGCGCCCCCCTTCGGCCGATAAAGGGGGCGTAGCGAGGAATAGTCTTCCGTCACCAGGAATAGTCTTATCGATCTACGATACTTATACAAATGAGAATGAGTTTTCGAATAAGAACCGATCTGAAAATACTTGATACGCGGAATATCGCTGCTCCGTGTTGATTTCACCCAGTCAGATTGACTGTGTGTAAACAGAATTTGTTCAAGGCGAACAGGCGACTGCCACCTTAATTCAAATCTAAGGAAGGGTGGGGGGGGGAAGAGTTCGGACTCCCGTCAAAAGGCGGTTCCGTGTTTGGATTGACGCTTGCCTTTAGAACCGACCTACGGCTTCTGCAAACAGTTCTTCGGGCGGACATGCCGCGAAATGTTTATCTTAATATGCTGTTTTTCTTTTTTTGGAAGTCGTCAGCCACGTCGTTAGAATACATTTGTTGTTTCACAGAGAGATCGTGGTGCCTCAGTTGCTCAGCAGAACGCAATACAAAGGGAACGTAGAACGGCGCTACTCGTGACTGAACGCCTTTATAAAATTCTCAAATAGCTCTTTCTTTCGCGCTTTACTTTCGCCTAAGGCACCACAATTAATCCCTACTTTGTTTCCTCTAAGTATATATATATATATATATATATATATATATATATATATATATATATATATATATATATATATATATATATATATATTTTTTTTTTTTTTCAAATGTTACTTTCGGTGTGGAGTATGTAGTATGCGAAGGGTAAAACTGGTGTGCGCAAATAAACACGACAGGGACGAGTAGCCGGAAGGGAATGTCGAGGGTGGGTGTACAAGGCCGATTCCAGTTATTCTAATAGTGAACTATAATGGCTCAGTAATACTTGTAATCACTCAGCTCATTCTAGTTACCATTCCTAAACGCTTTCACTACTGCAGTTACCTGGGCATCTGCCACTTAGCCTCCTCGTTCCTCTGACCCCCCTGCGCTCGTTCGCTTGAACGATCAAAGAAAGTGCAAGTGGATATTAAAGTGAAGTAACTCAGCTGTAGCTTTTTCGCTTTCTTGTTATAAACGGTTTAATCCAGGTAAATATCTTCATATGTTTGTGCACAGTCACGACGGGATCTTACCTCGAATGTGGCCTAGCAATTTGGTGTCCCCCGTCGAAGGAAGCCTCGCACTCACCCTCAGTAAACGATAGTAGCTTGTTTCAGGTGCAGCAGGAATAAGCTGCAGTACGGCTACACCAGTCTACCGACGCTATACGGTAACGGTGAGGGCGCTTTCTGAGTTGGCTGCAGCGTCGCGCATCACAGGCCGCCGGCGAAGCGGCAAAGCCGAGCCGCGCTGACTTATTGCGGGGACATTCCAGGCGGCGAAACTATTTGCCGCTGCATATTCATGTCCCAGGGCCCTTTCGGGTGCCGCCGCTGCTAATGCCGCTGAAAAGCAACATCGTCACTAAGCGAGACTGCATGCGCGAGGGGGGCGTGTCGCCTATGTCGGCGTTTGTCGCCGTCTCCAATTCTAACGAGACACTGAATCGGGCAGTCGCAGAGGCGGGGCTCAAGAGAAAAGCTCCTTTTCGGAATGCCGGGCGAGAGGGGTGGGGGTCTTCTCTGTACCCCCCCCCCCTTTCTTGCGCAGCAGCGGCAATTAAAGAATCGGTTGCGGGGTGCTAAATCTGTCTCTGGGTGACTTGTTTATGGAGCCGTGCTCGCTTGCATTCCCTTTCCGCTCCGAAGAAATACAGCCACGTGAGGTGCGCGGGATCCCACCGGGGGGCGCCCTCGAAGACACTGCTTGACCTTGGCTGCGGGATCAGAGGTCACCTCGACACACCCATTTCCGTTCCCCGCACCGATCGACACGCGCCCCGAATGAAATTAGCGCCCTCCCCTTTTTTATCCGCCTCCTCCTGTTTGTCTTCGGCTTCGCCACCTCCGGGCCTCCCGGCGCACCGCCGCCGTGTGCGCGCGCCGACCTCTGTGCGCCGGCGGCGGCGGCGGCTGTCGCTGTTTGCACCGCGCGGCGCGTAATGAACCTTGAGGGGCGTAACAGAAAGGCGGCCAAGGTGTGTGCACGGGCACCTGTGCCTTTCCCGCAGTCGCCCACCGACGCGGCCGAATCGCTCGCTTGCTCATCATGTCAGCGCGCTTTCTAAATTGTTCGTCAGTGCCTCCGTTGTTGGGAACGGAAACGTGACTTGGCCGCTGTCTACTCCGCCAGTGGACCTGCGTAATCCGGTACGCAGACGGTCATCGAGCTCTGTGAGTACGTAAAGGATTGATGACGTCCACAAGGCTTTAGCTGCGAAGCAGGCACGTCACAAGATGAGCTGAGTCAGTAGCACCCAGAAAAGGACGCGGCGCTGTTCATATTTCAGCAGTTGAGATTGCGACTTCACTTTTACAAGGTTTTATTACACTAATGTAAATTTTAGCAAATACAAAGTAAGTAGCACTACAGGATGCTTCAAAGTTTAAAAAGTATCAAGGGGAGAAACCCGATGTGTTGAACATTGCAGAAAAGTTTTTAGAGACCATGGGAGTTATTGCCCTCAGACAGATCGCTTTAGCACAGAATGAAGACATTTCTTTGCCGTAGTTAATTAAGCAAAGTGTCGTGTGTTCGGTGGACCTTCTAAGTAAAACAATGCGAGTTTTTTTGTCTCGTTTTAGGAACCACGCTTTCACCACTCAGTTTACTGACTGATGCCGAGTAATTTAGTTGTCCTTATCGCTTCCCGAAAGCTGGGAAATATCGACCAGAACAAGCCCAGATCTCTGAATCCCATTGTCATTTTCTTTGATACAGATGCATGGTGAGGTCCCCTCGTCATCAACCCAGCAGTGCCTGAAATGTTCACTTGAACCGTACAATGTTTCCGCAAACACCACAAGTCACGTTCGACGAATAGCAAAAAAATATGTCACGCATAAAATAAAACCTTAACATAGAAAAACATGACTCGTGTTATATAGAATGGAGATGGCACTTGCTAGATTGCTGCACCTGTGCTATAGCGGCGGGAGTGGATAAAGTGCTGTCATTCTGTATACAACCGGACATCATTCCTCTAGAATTCGTCGCTGCCTCTTGCGTGTCATCTACTTTTTAGTTACAAACATGTAATACATTTGTAAATCGCTATAATATATAGTGATGAGGTGTCTGTCTTTGAATGAATATTGTTTGCACGTCTAGCTGTTGATAGCGATACGAATATTGCCCTATCTACAGCAGAAGAAACATGCACATCAGAACAAAGCACGTATGTACTCAACGACTTTCACGCGGTGCCAACTTAAAGGGACATTTAAGTTTGGTCGGGACCGTTAAAATATCACTCTAGAAATCTCGCAGCGCTTGTTTGGTGCCAACAAATTGCTTAGTTTGAGATAAAACCTCGTTTCAAGGGCCCGCATGCCCATCGTGCGATCCAAATCGCCCGCGCCCTAGCGGGCAGTTGTGACGTTGTAAACGTCATCACTGGGCCCTTTACGACCCGTCAGACGGCGCTACGGTTTCTCCCGTCAAACACATCACACATTCTCAAACGACAACGCATGGATGGACTCGGCGTTTTCTCTTACTTGCAGTCGTACATAAAGTCCCCATAAAGTCGTACAGTTAGAACGGGTTTTGGGAGCAAGAAAAGCCAGCGCAGCACCACACTCAATAACGAGACTACTGAAACTGGAGTGGACAGGTGGCGCAACAAAGCTTTTCGACCACCCACGTCAAATGCTATGGTATACAATAGTTTTTTGTTTGTTTGTTTTTAAAGAGTCGAATAGCAACGCAAGAGTAGCATTTCATTCCGTCTTACAACGTTTTGCAGTGGTAATTTTATTATGAGTAGTTGACCACACGGCGATAACACAGCGTCTTCTCAGTGTAATTCTGTAGCTACAGAATTGCACTGAGAGGCCACTGTGTTATTGGGCTGGTACTAGAATGTCCCACTTCAGTCTGAATGTGCCTCAATTTTCCATTACTAAAGTGCTGTTGCCGATAATCAGGTTTTATGTGTATCTCAAAAAATATTAATCTGTCGCTGTAAACTGAATTGTTACTTTCTTTTGTAGTGTCTCATTAGTAAGTGAACCGGTGCGCACCCCTCGCATCTAGCTGCAACCGCTTCGTTATCTGCTTGCATAGGAGTACGAGATACGCTTTGATGGTTCACCTATATCCTTGTGCGCGCGGACCCAAGCTTCTGTCGAGGCAGGCGTAGATAATAATCTAGTTTCTGACTCATATAATGCAAAAGTGACTCGAGGAGGTGGAAAGGCCGGGAGGTCAACGAGACGCGAGTTCGGTCTGCTACCCTACTCTGTGGTAAAGGGATTAAGCTATGATAAGAAAGAGATAAGAGGGGGGGGGGGGAGGTAGGTGCTGTCAGGCTGGAACGAGTGTTCCTGTCCATTACATGCACACAATCGATCACTTAGCCCGGTCGATTTTAAGAACAGTAGCAATGGCCGTGAAAAGTGACGCGGGTATCTAAAGTAAATATGCGTGTGAGGAACGTTAGTACCATACGTAGCGCTATATCTGTTTCTTAAGTTTTAAGCATACACGGAGTGCAACATAGCCTTGACTTCAAAGATGTACACATAACGAAAAAAAAAATAATAATAATAAAGCGGTCGAAACTTTGCTGACGTTTGTCTTGCATATAGTTCACCGAACTTTTGAACAAAGACATCTCACATCACAGCAAGTGGGAATTAACATCTCGAATCGAAGTGCACTCAGGTGCGGTGCTAAGAAAAAAAAATTGGAAAAACAAAATGCTAAGCTATGAAATCGCGCCTTAGAGAATCCGTAGAAAAGCGCTTCTAGGATATTCACATTGCGCATGATGGCGCAAGTACTCCGCAACTTTGTGAAGAGTTTCATATAAAAATGTTACACTGTTTGAAAGCAACGCGTGATCTACTTCGCACTCGTGTTTCAAGAAACAGCATCGGCAACAATATCGGCAAGAACAACGAATAAAAAAATTAATCTGGCTAAGGATCCCTTTACAACAGGTGTTATGTCAACATTGTGGTTGTTTAATAATGAAAAAGGTGGCACATAGCCCACCCATACGTAGCTTTCTTGGCGACGATCGATGAATATGTGATTATATACTGGGTGTTTCAAGAAATGTGTCCGAAATTCTCAAAAATCAGGAAAATGCGATATTTGTTCGATGCCTTCACAATTACTTCTTTAGCCGTAAGGCATCTTAAGATGGCTTTAAACATCATTTGGGACAGTGATTTAGAAAGTTAAATAAATTAACTTTTTAATTAGTGGAGTTTGGCGGTTATGTCAAATAGGAAAGTTGAAGTCTTTCATGCGAACAATTAATTGTAGCTTTGAGATTTTCGAGAAAGCGGCTTCTAGTAATAATTGCGAAGTAATGAAATTCACCCAAATTCTGCGGAGAAACCGAAACAGAAACGCGGAAGAGCGCTACTGCCATATTCTTCTGAGACTTTCGGAATGAGTGAGCGTCGTTATATCAACCGACTTCGTGTGTGAGTGTGCGCGGGCTGCCCTTGCAATTATAGCGCACATGGCGCACATACGTTAACGAACGCAGAACTACACCTCAGTAATCATTGTCTTGAACAGTGACGTCATTCTGCTGGTCTGCTTGTTGCGCTCATCGGTGCTTTGGTTTAGGTTTCACCGTTGAGTTTGGTGGAAATTCATTACGCCACAATAATTGCTAGAGGCCACTTTTTTCGAAACCTCTCAAAGCTGCAATGGGTTCTTCGCATGAAAGAACTTCAATTCTGCCATTTGACATAACTGCCTAACTCCACTAATTAAAAAGTTAGTTAATTTAACTTTTTTAATTACTGTCCCGAAATTATGTCTTTAATGAGGCGGTGCCACCAAATCTTGAGGCTATAAAAAGCCTGCTGTAGGCTTCCTGTGTATGCAAGGACACTAAGCACGAAGTGTTGGACACAAACATTAGAATATATTTTAAATTCGCTTGCCAAGTGTGTATAAATACTCATTCTCGCGATCGAGACTCATCGGTAGCGCGTCTGACACCGACGTCGCTGTATAGGAACTGTAAGAAACGTTTTAGTGACGTCAGACTATATTAAAGTGACTTGCAATGAGCGGTGACCCACAGCTCCGCTGCACCGGGCAAGCCAAGACAGCATCGGCTGCGACAATACAGTCATTTCTTCTCAGCGTGTTGCCGAAATAGCCAAACACGCTCGCGTTTTGCAAAGTGCTTCGCATCGTCACGCGAACCTGTGAATGTGACTTTAGAGAATTTTAGTTTGTTCGCACACATCTTTGCTTTCGCATACGGGGCCAGATAGATGGGGCAACCTGGCGGCGCTAAGATGAAGCAGACAAGCACAGAATTTTTGTTGCAGAAGTCTAGTGCATTCAACTTCTCTGTTACAGTGTAAATTCGCGGCAGCGACGTAGTTCCGAATGCGTCGTCTTTTTAAACATTTTGTCGCCACGGTCACTGAGCGAAAACAAAGAAACGCACTTATAATTGTGGTTGCACGAAGCGTCACAAGGTGTCGGTACCATCGTACGGTTACCCGGTACTCCGCAAAGATCTCTGCTTATACCGGAATTCCGTACACGTTAATATTCTCTATTAGAGAATTTTAGCGAGTTTTGAAGGCATCCGGACGGTTGCTCGCGTGTGTGTGCGGGAGCAGACTGCGGCACTGTGTGCGTCATAGCTTTGTGGGCTCATCTGTTCAAGCTTCCTACACAGTGATGTCACCGTCCAACTCGGCGCCCAGAAACCGATAGCGAAAGTCGCTCATACAAATAAGGCGATATCAAATTATTTAGCGATAAAACATGAATCTTGGAACGTGTATCATGCTTCCTAGAGCAATGAGAAACGTTTGCAACAAAAACGCTCAAGCCACAAATTTGATGGCACCAGCCCCTTTAACCATCTTAAGATGCCTGCCGCTACAGAAAAAGCAATTGTGGAGGGAGCGAGCAAATATCGCATTTTCCTGATTTTTGAGGATTTTGGACACATTTGTTGAAACGCCCAGGTATATATGGGAAAGTGTCCACAGAGAAAAGGAATTGGCACGCTGTGAATAACCAACGCTTCAAGCAGCCGATATTTAGAAGAAGGTGTAGTTTATGAGAGCGTCCACCGCGGTGGACCAGTGGTTATGGTGCTCGGCTGCTGACCCGAAGGTCGCGGGTTCGATCCCGGCCGCGGCGGTCGCATTTCGATGGAGGCGAAATGGTAGGGGCCCGTATACTGTGCGATGTCAGTGCACGTTAAAGAACACCAGATGGTCGAAATTTCCGGAGCCCTCCACTACGGCGTCTCTCATAATCACATGGTGGTTTTGGAACGTAAAAACCTCAGATAATATTATAATAGTTTATGAGATCGGCTAGTTGGGCAAGTTAGTAGATGGTAATACGAAGAACATGCCAGGAAATGGAAGGAGACCGAAGAAACTAAAGCACCAGGCAGTATACCTACCTGAACCTATCGTCTGGTGCCTTTAGGTTTCTTCCGTTTTATTCCCGTTGCTGGCATTCTCATCGTATTAAGGTGCAGATTATACGGGAAAACAAGAGGGGGGAGAGAGGTGGGAGGTAGGGGGGGGGGGGGGGTGCATTGTAATCGTCATGGGAAATAATTCGAAATTATTTAATTATTTTGTAAAGTACTGCATAAGGAGGCTGCAAGTAGGCGTGGGGATAAGAAGGAAATGCGCCAATACATGCATACTGCACAAAAACACAAAGTGAAAACTACATGCTACATACTACGAATACTTCTGGGTTAGAATAATTGCAACACTTAATAATAAAATAATACATTACTACGATACAACAGTTATCTGCTATATACTACTAATGTATACTACACGCAGCATAAAAGAATAGATGCGTTGCTATCACGTAGAAGAGCACCGATACAGTATTAAAGTGACGCCAACAACATTCAGGCAGGAACATATTTGAGGAACTCAATGCCACAATATTTACAGCTGCTCTTCAGGTATGCAAAATTATTTAAACAGTCGACCCCCCCCCCCCCCCCCTCCTTTCTTGCTTCTCCTTAACCTGCCTCTGCTTAGCTCCTTTATTCGTTTCTTTCTTTATCATAGTACACGCGAAGTTACAACCCTAGGCAGTAACGAACGACGTGAGAGGGTAGTGCTGCAATGGCGCATGAATTGGAATTCACCTATACATGTACACATATATAGTTCAGCTACATGTTTTCTTTTCTTTCGAACAGCAGTTCCACGAAAGTGCGATAAGGCGAGCTTTAGTTCGGTCGTTCAGTTCTCGATTCTGCGTGTTATTTTTTGCGCACGCCCTGGTTACTCGCTGACATGGATCGTGCACACTGAGCTACGTCAACTTTTCCCTGATTGCGAGAATTTCGAGGATTGTAAGCTTCCGCTCGTGGTATACAGAAATTCGATGGTGCGTCCGCTCGTGCCTGTGCGGAAAAATCAGCGTGGCAGACTAAATGTCCACGTTTTCCAAGAATGTACAGATCTTCAATACCAACTAAATCAGTCACGACGGATAAATACGTTACCCAGGACAAAACAGGCTCCACTGTGCAGCCGTGATTATTATTATTATTATTATTATTATTAGTAGTAGTAGTAGTAGTAGTAGTAGTAGTAGTAGTAGTAGTAGTAGTAGTAGTAGTATTGGTCTTAGAGGATGTTCGAGCGAAGGTGACCAAAGGATGATTGCTGCGCCGCACTCGAAGGGAAGAAAGTAGGGACGGGGCTACGACGTCTCATGTTATGCTTTTGTAGCTATAACTTCGGAGAAATCCGAGTGAGTGACTTAGGCTGAGGGCCTCAGTGGACGCTGGCTCGCTATAACCGGGGCGCGTGCCCGGGTGCGGGCCTTCGCAATTAGTTGCAAGGCTCCCGGAGCAAGGCTATGGTAATCGCCGCGGCGCACTCAAAGACCGCGCGAGTCCGACGCTTTGTTTGCGCCAGTGGCCGGAATAGCCGGTGGGTGTGGCTCTCGTACCTGCCACCTGCAATCGATCATCGAGAGGTTCTGGCCGCTCTGCTCGGTCGCCAGCACTGTCTGCGTCGTCGTGAGGCTTCCAGCGGTGGGGCCGCGCTTGTAGCGCTCGTTAGGGCGCAGTTTTGTTAGTGCCGATTTTGACATAAGCCTTCAAGGAGCGTTTAAAGGACGTCCAGGCCGGACGAGGCGGAACGGGAGAGGAGGACGGCTACCCAGCAGTTGCCATAAATATACCCGCGCGATGCTGGAACGAATCGGGGAGCTCCGTGAGCTGACGAGACCCGTGCCGATGTGACAGCGGGAGGCTGACCCGCTCGGCGTGAACCCAAAGGAGGCCACGGCACCCCCTTGCCGCCGCGATGCGCACCGGCCGCTCTAATGGGCGCCGAAGAACTGGTCTGAGCGACCCCGGGCCAGCGCCGGCTTGGCCCTTCTGGGGCGTGCGGCTTGAACGCGGCTCGGGCTGCGGCCACGAGTGGATCGCTTCGCTGAAGGCCGGCAGTGGATCTACAAGCCGCCTGTTGGTTTTCGATGAGCAACAACGACCAGCGCGCTCTGATGCGTTCACCTTTAATTGACATTCATTGCGCAACACTTGAATAAGCCGTAAAGGTACAGAGACTCCGTAAACACCTGCATGTACTCGATGGAGTGCTGGAAGCATCTAGCCATTAACTCTTTCGTTACCGTGTCCATAGGACATGGGTCACCAGTGACCCATACGCGCCACAAGCTATTTTTAAAATATGAGCGCTCCTATGGACTTGCAGCCCTATCTGTCATATTCTCTAAGCACCAATCTGTCATTTTTTGCGTAGTTTGTATTTTTCCCTAGGGCGGTGATTTAAGCGGCGGTTCCAATTGTGCGGTTCGCTCCGTCTGTTTACGAAGATGGCAGACGCTTTTGTTGCCGGTCCCTCGCGCGAACGACGCCTTTCTGGTGATTCTGTTGCATCTGGAAGCGATCATTTGGCTGCTTCTAGCAGCAGTGATTCAGATGATGAAGAATCTTTTTTTTAAATTACACAATTCCACATATCTTTTGTGTAGTGAAGTCATACATAATGATGTTCTGGCGCCGTCTGCGACACTGTACTTACCCAGTTAAGATTTTTTTCTTGAGCAACCATAGAGCGCAATATGTCCATATATACATGGTTCAATAGCCCATTTCTTTCCCTTTTTACTAATATTTACTGTGCTTCTGTGTGTGAGAAATTTGTGCAATAAAAAAAAACTGTGCAACCTGGCTGAACAAGACACTTTCTACTGGGCAACAAGTAAACAAGTGTAACTCGTGCAGTTGTTGAGCTAGGTCAGTGAAGCTTTTCTGTTAGGTAGATGTCTCCTATCTAAACAATTTGTATATTTCAGAATATTTTCCAGATTTACTTCTTTTATGTAGTAAACATACAATTGCAAATGTTCTTTCAAATTTGCAAGAAATGTTACCTTTAACGATTTTTTCTGCATATTAGTTTCCAAGTTCAGTTATTTAAACTTACACACGTCAAAAGTACATTTACTTAGCTTTCTCTTGATGTATTGCATTACAGTATAACCATTTTATTACTTATTACAAAAAAATACCAACAAAAACCTACGAAAAGTTGCCCATTTTCCCACGGTAATGAAAGAGTTAACCACCACCCGTGCGCTTAGATTTAGGTGCGCGTTAAAGAATCCCAGGCAGTCAAAAATAATCCGGTGTGTCTCAGCGTATACGGCGTGCCTCCAAATCATCTCGTTGTTTTGGCACGTAAAACCGAAGAAATTATTATCACTAACATTATTATTATTATTATTATTATTATTATCATTATTATTATTATTATTATTATTATTATTATTATTATTATTATTATTATTATTATTATTATTATTATTATTATTATTATTTCCATAATACTACGTACTAACGGTGACGTAGAAGTGGTTACAGGGCTTGCGCGATACTTAAAAAAAGCAAAAAGAAAAAGAAAGAGATCTTTGAGCAAAACTAAAAGAAAGAAGGCGCTCAAGGGCGACGGCATGCGTTGCCGCCAAACCTTCCGAACGCCGGCCTGTTCCGAGTCCGAGCGTTAACATCTCGAATTGCCGATGTGCGTTCGCTCCCCGCTGTGGGTGGGAGGCCCCGAGTCTCGCAAAACACGTTCTCTCGATGATGCACGCTGTGGCGCAGTGTATTAAGCATCGTGAGCTTAATGTTGACGGGCCATTGTTTTTCGACCGAAAGGCAACGTCGGAATCGTGCCCTCGCCATTGGCGCGAGCGGCCATCAGCCATGCACTGCGAGCGTCCGAATGAGCCCCCCCCCCCCTCCCCCCGCTCGGTCGCTGTGCATGGACGCTCCAGAGATTAGTGTCGAGTTCAGTTTACAGGCGCGTTCGCGATAAAGCCGGCCGCCGCTGACGCTCTCGCCCGCTGTCAGGTTCCGGTGTATCCGCGGACAACGCTGTGGCGTCTCTCGGGACGCTATTTTAAAAGGTCTGGTCACGTTTTTCAACGAGTTACTTAAGAAGAGCGCGGCGTCTATTTCTTTCGGAGACAACGGTCGTAAAGTGCGAACAGGTCCTTCAGCCTCAACTGCGCGGTCGTCTTAATGTCGGATGCCTCGTTCGAGAAAGCCGCTGCTATGCGAGCCCGGCGAGTTGACGAACTTGAGGTATATAGGTGGAGGGGCTGGGGACATTCTTTATCGGCACACACCGCGCCGAACGCTGTAAGCTCGTGCTCAATTTCCTTCGGGTGCCTGTCATTAAAACGCTGTTTATGGGGGGTCCTCCCTTCCATGCCTCATTCTGCGAAGGATGGCACGACGGCGCTATCAACGTTTAAAAGCACTCGACGTTACGTACTACGCTGGCAGGTCAGAAACAGCGGCAAACAAAGTTTTCGTTATACAAGCAGCTGCGATAAGAGTACAACCGCGTAGTTGGAGGTTGGCGCTGTCATTGCGAAATGTTGTTTAAACATCTACATACCTGCTCTCTCACTCTTTTTTTTTTTTTTTGCGATACATAGAAATTCATGTTTCCTTTTCACTTGTCGTAACTCTTTCTCGCCTTGATAAGTGACTGCCTTGCGTCAGGACCATTATCAGCAAATGATACTTGAGTAGGCGCTTTAATCTACAAAGGTAAACGTGCATCTGACATTCAAGCGTAACGTAAACGTTGGTTACGTGCAACTCCCGAAGCCTGCAGTCATTTCTCTATTTTTTTTCCTAATGCAACTCTCGCGGAACTTAATACGTCGCAGGGACGTGTCTACCAAATTAACAGAAAGCTCCACCCGCGGCAAGATTACACGGCGTTCCGATGACGGATAAGTGACACGGCTGTGCCCGAGTCCCTGTGTCAGAAGAGTACATACATACCACCAACGATATAGCGTTTACTCAACTTTCTCATTTGATAGAGATTACAACAGTTCTCTTATGCTTTCTTTCTTTTTCTTTCCTCTTTTTTTTTTTTTTTGTACTCGATTTTGTGCAATAACGCTGCAGGCGTTACCGCCGGGCTTGTATACAAACTGCGGGCTTGCAAATCTGTATCAAACTGCTGAAGGGAGTGCTGACACAAGTTCTCGACCTTGTGGTAGCTGAACCGCACGAGAGCACCTGGCAGACAAAATGATCAGGTGCGGCAAGTTCGAAGGTTTGGGAATGCTTATAAGGATATCTTAATTTGATACTACGTGTTCTCGCAATGCCTGACCTGCATGCGTCATCGATATTATGGCGACGTCATGACGCACTTCAAGGGTTGCTCACGCTGTGTATCAGTAAACAAGATTTGATGTATATGGTGTTGCTCAAAACAGCAAGCCGAAGTGGCTATCACGAGAACGCAGTTGTAAACATTGCATTGTGAAGTCATTGTGCGTCCGCTTCCCAGCTTTCATATAACAAACTTGCGCGTAGCCACAAGCGGCATTGTATTTAGCAAATTCCGTTAATACCTCTAAGATTGCTAGAGGTCTTAAGATTGCTAGAGAATCACAAGTCGAAGATTCCATGTTTGTACATACTGTTCTGCTATCCGAGCAAGAAACTCTGAGCTGGCGAGAGTGGTGTAGCGGCCAGGTATCGATGTGGCCCGCAGTCATCCCTGTCGCGTGTGACAGAGGCTGCACGAAAGGAGGCACGGAGCCATGTACAGTGTACAGCGCACAGGTGCTACACACATGGCTGATTCGAGACATGTCATCGTCGAAGAGCGGCCAGCATTTAGCGCGCGCGGTCGTCGCGTTGGCCAATGGCCACAATCAGTCGCGGTGCGTGGCCTTGGCTGGAAAGGTCGAGAAGCGGCGGAAGGGGCGCTGCTGCTCATTGCCCCGCAGTCCGGTCACATCGCTTCCTCGGCAGGCTGTTAACGTAGCCCGCTAATGGCAGCCGCCAAATTCCAGTCTTGTGCGTGCTCTCGTTCGACTCCTCTCGCCGGGGCCCCCCCTTCGATCGCCGCGGCAATTGCCCGCCGATCTCATTCTAATATTGGACTGAGCGCAAAGGTTAAGCGCCTCTCGAAGCGGTGCTCGCTCTGGCGCCTTACCAGCTCTGCTGTTCCGCCGCCGCTGCTGCACTGTGGTGCTCCAAGTGGCCACTCTTTACTGATGCGCTCGGCGCGTAATGGCGGAGTCGCAGGCGCCCGCTCCTTTTATTGCCGGTGCGTGCTTTCGGATCATCGTTCTTTACCAGCGCGGGCGCTAAACACAACAGATCAGTTCCAAGCCGGAGCACCGCTTGAAGCTTGTTCTGGAGCGCATTCATAATTTGGCCGCCTTGCGATATATATTCAGGTCCTTGGACTCATCGATTAGCGGTGACACATGAAATTCGCCGTCAAATACAATATTATTATTATTATTATTATTATTATTATTATTATTATTATTATTATTATTATTATTATTATTATTATTATTATTATTATTATTGTTGGGGAAATTTATTAATCATTGTTGATCGTATCCGTCTCCGTAAAAGTGACTGGTATATTTAAAGCTCCAGTCATTATTTTGACACTGAAGCAAAACAATCAAGTGGACGTACATATTTGCCAGTGAACTTTTATATTTTCTAACGAATGATTTGTCGTGAGGGATGATATGCCCCGGGAAATGCGATAAACAAAACTGAGTCATAATATGAATGTCGTATTTTCATCTTGCCGCTCTCGTCCGGAGACAGCCAGGCATCACCCACAGAGATCCTATACGAACAAGCTTTCGAGCGCAGAACCTGCCACATTTAGAAAGGCGGAGCGATTTTCGTCATGTGGCACATACATGGTAAACATGACGTTATTGTTTTGGTTTCGTAAATCAAGCTACACATTTAGTGCCGCACATTCCACAGGATGACAGTTATTTGGCGTCTTTTTTTTTACTGGTTTTCATTTTGCAGAGTTATTATACCTAGCTCTACAGTGGAGATTTACTGCTTATATAAGCTGTGACTGCGCAGCACAAGCGGGAGCAGGCTGCAGCCATCAGCCGTTGCAAACGTTGCAACTTTTTTGCGTTAGCCGATACTAACTGAATCCTCAAAATAACCTGCATTATATCGCTCCACGCTGGAATCTTCGCGAAGAAATAATTAAAGTACAGTCGTGGCATTGTTGAACTCGCGGCAACGAAATATGTCATCGATTTATAGCCCGCATTCAAGAAAAGTGGCTGCTTCAGCGCACCTGGGGAGCGCCAACGAAAAATATGTATACATAATGTGAAAGTCTAAACGTACAGTGTGGTGGTGCTTCAAGATTACGGAAAGACGTCGACTGCAGCGACAAGGGGCAAATGTCGTAGTACATCGTTGAGTATGCAGCCCTTGGAGCGATGAGTGGCGCATGAAAATATAGCGTGCGTCGTAGTATAGATTGTTTTCGATGTCGGCAGCTCGACAATCTGACGGCTGTGCGTTTTCAGATCTGGTG
Organism: Rhipicephalus appendiculatus; assembly: GCA_030522465.1. NCBI lineage: Eukaryota > Metazoa > Arthropoda > Arachnida > Ixodida > Ixodidae > Rhipicephalus > Rhipicephalus appendiculatus. The sequence goes on along the minus strand of JALIZH010032945.1, from coordinate 12,458,421 downwards.
CATGCAGCGCGAAACTTGCGACGAAGCCGAAACGACGACGTTCCGACCGTAACTTTCTTGTTGTTGGGCTTGTTAATTTTTTTTATTTACTTTAAAAAAAATAATTGGCATCTATGCGAGCTTCTTAGGCGTACGAGTCCCTTATTTATAGGTGCCTTCTGCTCGTTCATTCATTGACGACAGCTTGCCTGGTATCGTTAAATAAGGTCGCTGGTGTCTATAACCCTAAAAAGAGTATCGTGGTGCCTCGGATCGCACTGAATATATTTTTGATACCGCTACCCTAAAAAAAAAAAGAAAGAGAGAAAAAAAGAACAAAATACTTTCGGTTTAGATATCAAGAGGGCGGTTTTAACACAGTCTGACGTAGCTCTAAGTCACGCGGGGACAGCAACTCGTGAAATACTAGCAGCATTTCTGTCGTCTACTCTAAGTTGCACGTGGTACGCCTAAACAACGATTAGTGAACTCATTTTTTCACTCGGTTACAGCGCAACACACACGAGGACAATAGAAGGAGAAACGGACAACACGGCGCTCTGTTGCGCTGTAACCGAGTGAAAAAATGAATCCCAACGAACTGGCCCAACTTGCCATTTTGCTGCAATGTATTGATTAGTGAACTGTCGTCCAGCGGCTCCGACAGTAATTTCGGCCGCCTGCAATACGCAGAGTTCGCAAATCCGGCGAACTGTGTTGACTCGTCATAATAATGTCCATTGCGGTGGTGCTGACTTGCACATGCTGGGCGTCGAAAACTTTTTTAAAATCAAACTCAAATATTTGATATGGGTTTCCTGGCTCCGGTGGGTGAAAAGCGTTAACGCTGCTTGCCAAGGAAACGAAAAATATCGCTTTTACGATGTTTTAATATCGTGTCGGTTGACCTTTGAAAGAAAGGGCTGAGAAAAGGAATAAAAA